>OX596006.1:8402737-8799426 GCA_951394115.2 Drosophila phalerata | reverse complement strand
AACGAAAAATATTGTAGTTTCGCTGACAAAACAAATATGCTTAAATTTTTCAAACTTAACCCGAATCGTCCTGAGCAACATTTTTTCGAATTTCGTAATGAAAATTTCAGGGCTGATAAATTTGAGTTCGCTGAGTCCGAAAAACACATTCATTTTGTTCGTCCTTATCAGGATAATCGACAGGACCATTTTTTCGGCTGTTACCATATGGTAACGCTGGGAAGTACAGGGTACAGGTTTTCTAAATGCTACAAAATACAAATTTTTGAGAAAAAGTCTAATAAACACAACTATAGGACCAAATTTGGGTCTAATCGGTGCAGTATATCGTATATATAACACAACTGTCAGAGGAACAATCGGGGTCAAATTCACCTTTAGTATGAAAAACTTTTTTCTATTCTGAGATATCTCAACCAAACTCTTAGAATATGTGTCTTATATGTTGTTACACATCCTGACCAAATTTAGTTCAAATCGGACCACTATATCAAATAGCTGCCAAAGCGGCAATCATATTTTATGAACAAAACAGTACCTAAAAGCGAAAAAATTTATGGAAAAAACCTGTACCCTGTACTTCCCAGCGTTACCATATGGTAACACGAAAATAAAAAGCGTAAATTAACTTAAAAAAGTGTTTTTTATTTAAAATTTGTTTCATAATTAAAAAGAGCACTCTTTTACCTTTCTAATGATGGGTGCATTGCATATAGTTCAGTACTAAAATTAGTTAAACGATTTAAATTTATTTGCGACGAATTGCCAAATGCCGTTTTTTTGCACTGCAGAATATAATGATCAACTTAATGCGTATTTTTCGATCAGCTAACTTCAAGAGATTGTGTCAATCAACTTTTTATCAGTTAGAGACAACAATTTACTCTTAGAATATCAAATAAAAGTTAATCTAATTTTAATATGTTATCTAAAAACTAAGTTTTAGTAAATGCCTATTGCTTGTTACCATATGGTAACGCTGGGAAGATTCGGGTTAATACAAAAATTTTGAATTGAAATTCATTGAATTTAGCAATCGTAATGTCCTTTACAAAATAAATTTTTTTATATTTTCATCAAAGCCAAATTTCAATGCATATAAAATAATGGAAATATGCGTATTTGAAAACGAGATTAACATATTATGCTTAGACACAGAAAGCATTTATAATGATCATTTAACAGCTTACCAAATAGTTACAAAAAATTATTTTAAACTATTAGAATTAAAAGACATAAATTTCCCTCCAACACAGACACAATACTTAAATGATAAAATGTAAATAAAACCTAAATTTTATTTTCAAAATATATTTTATATTGTATTATTATAATAAATTATTTCTATTATATTGTCAATAAAAAAAACACAAATAGAAATACACGAGTGATTTTCTTTATGGAGTACGTCGCCTTTGAATTTAGAAAAAAACTGAATAAAATATAGAAAAATTCTGGATTTATTACAAAATAGCCGTAATTATGGGGTGCGTCGCCTTTAGATTTAGAAAAAACATGGATAAAATATAGAAATACTGCCCGAGATTTATTACAAAATAGGCGAAGTTATAAGTTGAGTCCCGGAGATGGTCACCATGCCAGCCGGTGGACCTTGCGAAGCTGGTCCAAGCAAACCCGTTTTCCACCCGGGCCTTGGGGTAGCTGGAGTGATTCCACCATCTCCTGTCACCAAGGAGGCAGGTGCAGGTGCAGGTGTGATGGGGAAACCTCCAACAGCCAGTGTCGCAAGGAAGTTCTCATATGCGGAGAAAAGAAGTGCTGGCAACATCCTTCAGCGTCAAAACGCGGGAGCAGAATCCAGTCCTTCAGCGGAGTGGCTGGAGAAGGTGGCATGGGCCAAGAGTGTGCTTCCCGCCCACAGCGAGCAGGCACCTAGGGCGCAAGCACAGGCTCAGGCCAAGAGGCAACGCTCTCAGGAGACTCCTGGCCCATCTGCCAAGAAGTCGAGGGTTCAGGTGGGCAAATCCTTCGCCCAAATCGCCAAAGAAAAGATCCTCATTGGGGTCGTTGACCGAGGTAATTCGGGCGGCAGAATTCCCAGGAACCAGTGGAAGTGGGTGGAGACGGCGCTGGCCATCCGCTGCTTCGAAATGCTGGAGCAGGAACCTGGACCACCACCGGTATGCAAAGATGTCGGATGGTACCAGGGGAGCGTAAAGGTTATAGCTTGCGACGATGAGAGATCTGCAGAGCTCCACAGAGCGGCAGTCTCAAATATCGGCGAGGTATATCCAGGAGCCAAATTGGAGGCTGTTAAGATGCTCCAACGTTGCAACCCGAGTCTCCCCACTCACGACTGGAAAGTTGTGAACGTAGAGGAGATGAAGGGACCAACGAACCAGGTCGTAATCATTCTTAACAAAGAATCACTCGCCCCAATTGAGGCCGCTGGTAACGAGCTAAACTTCGGTTTCAGCTCTGTTTCCATCCGGGTATACAGATCGAATACCGCGGCCGGGATAGATCCTTCCGACACGCCAGTCGAGTAGGATATAACGGCAGAGCCAGAGGATCCGGAGCATAGCGACGCTGAACACGGCTATACTTCCGATGCGTCCACCATAACGCGGGACCTCAAGGCACTGTGCCAACTGGGTGAAGGAGAGGCCACCTCTGATGTAGCGTCAGACGACGAGGACGCAAACGTTACAGTGGTGGAGGGAATGTCTTCAGATGTCTGTAAAGATTCTGCAGATAAACCTCCACCACTGTAAAGCAGCCTCCGCTGCGCTGCTACTCCGTCTGGCTGGAGACGGAGCCGACATCGTCCTAGTTCAGGAACCTTGGTTGATTGGTGGTAAGGTTTCTGGACTAGGGATACCAGACTACAAGCTAGTAGTTGCTGAAACGCAAGGTATAACCCGTACCTGCATTCTTGCCAGAAAACACATGAGTATTTTCTTGCTTCATAATTTTAGCAATGAGGATAATACGGCAGCAAGCTCCAGTCAGCACCGATAAGGTTGCTGTCCTGCTTTATGGCCTACGACCACCCGAGCCTTCCTCCAGAAGACGCCACGAGAAGTCTAATAAAAGACTGCGAAACGCGAAGTATCAACCTTATCATTGGATGCGATGCCAATGCACACCATACCCAGTGGGGTAGCACAAATACAAACCCAAGGGGTGAGTCACTCTTAAACTATTTCCTCAGCACTAACCTAGTTCTAAGCAACAAAGGTTGTGAACCTACTTTTATAATCAAGGACAGGAAGGAGGTCATTGACCTTACCCTAGTATCCTATCCCCTATATGATCTAATCGGAAACTGGAAAGTGGCAGACGATCACTCCTTCTCTGATCACAAATACATCGAATTCTCCCTCAACTTGAGGCACTCTATACCAATACCCTTTACCAATTTGAGAAAGACCAAATGGCCAATATTCACTGCTATCCTTAAAATGGCTATCCCAGAGGTAGCACCAGAAGGACTTCACTTCACAGAGCGACTAAGTTACCTAGTAAAAACCTTTACTAAGGCTTGCAACTCTGCTTTCAAGGCAGCTTGTCCCATCAGCAGACCTAAAAGGGGAAAGAAACCACCATGGTGGAATCCCAATCTACAAGAACTTCGCAAGAGCTCGAGAGACCTCTTCAATCAAGCCAAGGCTGTTAGCACTGAAGAATCTTGGCTCAACTACAAACACGCCCTACGGCGACACGACAAGCCAAAAGAGATTCATGGAGAGCTTTCCGCTCTGACTTAGAATCAACACCGGACGCGGCCAGACTGAGGAAGATTTTATCAAAATTTGCCCCCACTAGGATACCTCAAAAAAGAGGATGACACCTGGACTACATCAAGCGAAGAGTCGCTGGATGTACTCCTAAAAAAGCACTTTCCAGGCTGCAAAGCAACCAATCAGGGTAGATACCAAACCCCGACTGAGGTGCCAATCAGCCCCTCTCTTCTAAGAAAACGCAACATAACCTGGGCTATAAACAGCTTTAAACCGTACAAGTCACCTGGACCAGACGGCATTTTTCCTGCCCAGCTACAACAAGCAGGGGGCACTGCCATAAACTGGCTACAATCTATCTTCACAGAAGTTCTCAAAACTGGCCATATCCCTGACGCATGGCGAGTCTCTAAAATAGTTTTCATACCAAAAGCTGGTAAATCATCCCATACGACAGCAAAGGACTTTAGACCAATCAGCCTGCCGTCATTTATGCTCAAAACCTTCGAGCGACTCTTGGCTCTTCATCTAAGAGCATCCATTCCCCCCCATCTCTTGTCTAATTCTCAGCACGAATATCGGAAAGGCAAATCGACGGAAACAGCTTTGCACTCCGTAGACGCCTCTATAGAAAAATCCCTTTCGCTCACTGAATACTGCCTTGTAGCCTTTCTAGACATCGAGGGAGCTTTTAACAACGTCGTCCCGAAAGCTATCACTGGAGCACTGACAAACTTGGGGATTGAAAGCCGGCTAGTGGGACTCATCGACCAATTGCTCACATGCAGGGTCGTAACGTCCACACTTGGCTCTTCAACACTCTCCAGGTTCGTCAGTAGGGGAACACCTCAAGGAGGGGTTCTATCTCCTCTTTTATGGAACCTAGCAGTCAACAGGCTGTTATGCGATACAGAGGGTGGAGGCTGCCAGGTTGTTGCCTACGCGGACGACGTAGCACTAAGTTTCACGGGAAAATTCCCTCAAACACTATGCGACTTGATGTCAGTCAAGCTACAAAAACTGGTCACCTGGGCCGATGAGTGTGGCCTGGGAGTAAACCCAGCCAAAACGGAACTTGTACTTTTCTCTAGAAAATACAAAATCCCAACTCTAATACCCCCAAAAATAAAAGACTCCGTCCTCTCCTTCAGCGAAAGCGCCAGATACTTGGGTTTAATTGTGGACAGGAAGCTGGACTGGAAAATTAACACGCAAGATAGATGTAGAAAGGCAACAGTTGCACTCTACACTTGCACGAAAGCGATCGGCCTGAAATGGGGCATGTCGCCATATATCGTCCACTGGCTATACTAACTATAGTCAGACCGATACTAATATTAGGCAGAGCAATATGGTGGCCTGCTTTAACAAAGTAGTTCATCAACAAACAGCTCAACAAAATTCAAAGGACGGCCGAAATCTGCATCACAGGTGCTCTTAACACAACACCTGGCGAAGCTCTAGACGCCATTCTAAACATACAGCCAATCAGGCAAGTAAGCAAAAATATTTCCACCATGACAGCAATTCAAATGAGAGACTCTAAGAGACGTATTAACACATACAGTGACAGTCAAGCGATTATCAAGTCCATATAATCGACCACTGCTAATTCCATCTCAGTTTCGAACTGCCGCAAATCTCTACATGAGATGGCTGAGCATTTCGACATTTGCCTAATATGGGTACCAGGGCATCAAGACATTACAGGAAACTGTATAGCAGATGAACTAGCCAGAAAAGGTGCAACAGTACACCTCCTTCCTGTCAAGGAGGATACGCGTATGCCACTGGCGACCTTTAAGGCACTACTTCTAGCTCAATCTACAACCGTAAGAAAAAACCGTTGGCGAAACACCATTGTCGTGTCGCGAGGCAAACCTGGCCTCACCTGAATAAGACTCGTTCTAGTTTTCTTTGTAAACTAAGCAGAACAGACTGTTCTGCAGTAGTAAGAGCACTGACAGGACATTGGCTGGTAGGCATCCACGCCACACGGCTGAATGCCCCATACAATGATTTCTACAGGAGCTGTAGAGACGAAGAAGAAATTGAATCATCTGAACATTTCTTCTGCTCCTGTCCCGCTTTGAGTAATAGAAGACTCCACACCCTGGGAAAACCGTTTCCCTCCACTCTAGGTGCCTCAATTACACCGCGTAAAATCGCTAAATACATTCAGCTATCAAACTGGACGCCCTACTGAGTGACATGTCACCACAAAGGTTGAAGGGAACCCTAGATCCGCGGTACCACAATGGGCCCAACTGTGGCCTTAGTGAGTCGTAGAATCGACAGCCGCTCTAACCTAACCTATGGGGTGAGTCGCCTTTACATTTGGAGAAAACCTGATTAAAATATAGAAAAATCGTCCTGGATTTATTAAAAAGTAACTATATTTTTTTTTAAGGTGCTTCGCCTTTGGATTAAGGAAAACCTGAATAAAATTAGAATAATTCGTTCGGCTTCTTTGAAAAATATTCTTATTCTTAGGGTGCTGCGCCCTAATTTTGAGAATACCTTTTCTTCATATGGGACAAATTAAATTAATATTAAAAAAAATTTAAACGTTTTTAGGGTGCGTCGCCTTTGGTCTAAGAAAAACCTATCTAAAACTATGAAAATGTATCCTACATGTATGATATTATTTTCTATTATTTAGGGCGAATCACCTGAATATCTAGAAAAAAACGTCTATAATTTAAGAAAAGAAAGTAAATTTTTAATTCTTTAAAAAAATGTCAAGTAAAATTGTACTGGTAGGGAAATAAATAAATAAATATTTGCTGGTGCTGGAATATAAGCCAGTGCCAGTAATAATTTACTGAAATCTTGAATTTTTAAGCAATTAAAATGTCAACTAAAAATTTTCGAGTGCAAGTACAATTGATCCAAAAAGTAGTTAAGACAGATTTGAAGCAGTTTTTAATGTAATTTACTGTAGAATGGAATACTCAACTAATTTTATAAATGAATTATTTTTCGCTACAAAAACTGCAGTATTTAAAAAATAATTTATTTATTAGTTAACAGGTGCTGATTAAAAAATCTAATCAGTATTCCCAGCCCTGTCAAAAACGCTCACCCTTTTTGCGCACAGTGCAGAATGCCAATTTTCAGGTATTGTGTTTTTATATATTTATTTAATATTTTTATATTAAATTTAAATTCGTTCGTCACAAAATGGGATAACAGAAGTTTTGGAGCTAGAATATGCTTTCGGTACTAGACTTTTATAATAATATTCGACACTTCACGCATATTGCGGATTTTGAAAGCAAATGAAGAAAATTAAAATTTAACTAACACATAATTTCTTAATTTGCAAAACTTTAAATGAATTTAAATCCGAGTTTTAAAAGGCAGCAAAACGGCCGACTCAGCTGCTGGCGAACGATAACTACTTTCGCATAGCCTATTTTACGTCTCAGCAGCAGCTCCGAAAAGAAAAGGGAAACAGCAAAAAGTCATAGGCTTCATCAGCTGGAAAGTATTCTTTCGTATTGGTGTGAATGTGTGTGCGTTATGCTCACAATTG
This sequence comes from Drosophila phalerata, assembly GCA_951394115.2. NCBI lineage: Eukaryota > Metazoa > Arthropoda > Insecta > Diptera > Drosophilidae > Drosophila > Drosophila phalerata. Next base: position 8,792,184 of record OX596006.1, on the reverse strand, counting down.
CATTTTGGATGCTTGTTATTATGGCATTTGCGTGTATGTGCTTAAATTTGGATGGCATAGAGCAGAATATGCAAAATTCTAAGCGCAAGTTAGCAAACCATTGTTTTAGGAATTTGCTTCTTTGAGAATTTAGGCTTTAATGAGCCGAATTATACACTCCATCTCAGCTTGGAATGCGCTTGAAGACCAGAAATTTAACTGGAAACTAATGCCACATTTAAAATTATATCAGGGAAATAAAAATTTCATATCGGCTCGTCATTTTAACATCACCGCGATGTGAACACGTCGGGAGGGAAACGAACTCTTTGATGACGTCTCTCATAGGTGCGCATGATCTTAGGTTGTATGAAGTCGACATCATCTTCTTGATCCTTAAGCGTAAATGTCGGCTTGAGGCGCTCCGTTAAAACCGCAATCTCTTTGTCATTTATTTTAATGACAAATACGCGATCCGTTGATCGCTTGACCACTTCGTAGGGCCCAGTGTACGGTGGCTCCAAAGGGTGTCGTACGAAGTCAGTTCTCAACATGACATGAGAACAGTCATTCATATGTTTAAGAACAAACATGCTTTTGCTGGTACTTCTATGGTGAGCTGCGGATGGTGGTCGAACGATTTTCATTTGTTCTCGAAATTTTTCAATGAAGTTTTGGGTTTCGACATGTCATCGTAAAACTCGTTGGGAAGACGCACGTGACTTCCGTACAACATTTCTGCCGCAGAATTACCCAAATCCTCCTTATAACAAGTTCTGAAGCCAAGCAGTACTGTCGGAATCAGTTCAATCCAGAGTGTTTGTGGATGGCACATGAGAGCACCCCTGAAGCACCCATTCCAGAAAATGAGGGTGGACAATGTTTAATATCTTGAAATTATTAACAAAATTAAAAAATAAAATTTAATATCAATAAAAATTTTGAAATTTTTTTAAAAGAAATTGCGAAATTACATTCATTTTATTTGAACTCTGAAAAAATAATATATAAATCGAAAAAGATATCGTTCAAAGATTTCTGCTGTTTTGGCTGTGTGCTTTTATTTGCATTTAATTACAATAATTCGTTTCGTTTTGGTTGTGCAACGCAAGAGAAGCTTAAACGAGTGGCCGCAGCTGAGTGTAAACAGAGTCCACCAAAACGCTCGCTCTTGTAATCAGCGTAGCTGAGGGCGCTCTTTCAACGTTCGCGATCGCAAGCAATGAATACTTCATTATGAATGTACGTTACGTTCTCTTATCTTTTCTCTCTCTTTAGTTACCTATTTTGGGTGTGGAATTTAAGAGCATATTTTACTTAATGTAACTTACATGCATTCATATCCAACGTTGAAACGCTTTGACGGGACGATGTTGAACTGTAAGAGCACTTCACTACAAAACACATCATAAATTTCGGGCAAAGAGAAAACAAAGAAAAGGGGAAAAGCTTGCAGATCAAGGAATAAGCTATACATTTTTGGGTGAGGGATTCAGACTAGCTGCCAAGTAAAGCATAATAAAATTGATCAAGGACAATTAAATGAATAATTAATAAAACTTAAATAAAAACCGAATTAACACTGCTGCACTAATCACACTGCCATGCCACACAAAAAAAAATTAAAAATCACTGCGGACGGCAGCTCGCTCTAGTGACGAAAGCAGCACTAAGGGTGCGAAAGGCGACTAGCAATATAAACAGCTAATATGGAATATGCTATGACTGTCCGATCGGAGTTATATACCGATCGAAAGGTTTAGTCCTAACTCACAAAATGGCATACTAGACCTTTTTCTAACTCACCTGGTTCACGAGATACGGGGGTGTAAGTGGGAGGGGCAAAATTTAAACGATCGCAGCTAATGGGGCCTTTGGTGCCTTTTGGTAAAATTTTATATTTTTTAAAAATTCTAATCAAAAATACGCGTTGATGGTACCTCGATCACCCAAATCCGACAACAAGTTCATAAGATAATTAAATTACAAATTTTTAGTGGACTTCTCAAAATGAAACGAAAAGTCATTTTGTTTGTCTGTTTGTTTGTATAAACGCGCTAAAAAATCTTAAATGTAATGATGGGGAACTATTCCGCTTCAAAAATCTAGACATGTTTGTTCTATGACTTTTTGAAGTTCCTGCTAGTTTATCGGGAAAACGCTAAATCTCGCTAAAGTTTAATCCCCCACAGTTTCCAAGCCATAGAAGCTAGAGATATGTTTTATCACACAAAAAAACCTCAACACGAGTTTAAAGTCTAGTGACGAAAGCATATTCTAGGCCAAAAATTTCAAATATCCCATTTTGTGACAGACGAAATTAAGTTAAATATATAAAATATTAAAAAAAAAAAATTAAAAAAATAATACCTGAAAATTGGAATTCTGCACTGTGCGCAAAAAGAGTCAGCTTTTTTGTACAAATTAACCAGACTATGTTTACGACACAATTGTTTTTATTTATAAGTTCAGAATATAAAGTATTTATATCAATGTAAGAGGTTATAGATTATAACCCGTGAGGGCTTTTTTATTTGTGAGTTTGTTAGCAACACCCGTGAGGGCCGTTGTTGATCCAAATTAAAATTTAATTATATCTTTATATAAGCTATCTTTCGAGGTTTCGTCGTACCGGTAGCGCTCCCGGCAGATTGAAGCGTCAGCGCTTCGTGACCGTCCATCGCTGATCATTTGCAGTGCGCATGCAAGGGTATCGGATATCAGCTCCAAAAACCGTTGACTTCCAGACTCTGCTGTATCGACTCTGTTTCCAGCCGAATGCAGTATCAGCGATTAGTGACTGTCGCTCTAGATACCAACTGTTGAGCGCAATTAAAAAATGTAATACTTCGTTATTTTGAAAAGCCTTAATACTACACTCCTGCCCAAAACTATACGACACCTCAATAATTTTAGTTTCGACTCTCGCAGAAGAAGGAGAAAGCATAATGAAGCAAAACATAGTATGCAGATAAATAGCAGAAAGAGTTCTGCACAAAATCCAATGTTCTTATCTCTCATTGCATCTCGCATTATCGAGTAACGGGAAAAGAGCACAAAAGTTATATTTTAAGCTTGACTGCAAGTGTATCAAAACTATACGACACATTTGATTTATTTTGTTTGTACTTAATATTTTATTTCAATTTTTTTAATTTATAATTCTTAATAGTTACTAGAGCCCCCTTGAGCTTTTGTTACCTCAAACAGCCTTGTTGGCATTGAATTAATAAGGTTTTTAAGTAGATCTTGGTCTAATAGGGACCATTGCTTCAAAATTTCGCTTTTGAGGCTTCTAACGTTCTCAAATTTTTTATTGCTTGCGTAGACTCGCCTGGCTAAGATACCCCATATGTTTTCTATTGGGTTTAGATCCGGAGAGCATGCTGGCCAATCCAAAACACGGACGCCGTGCTCATTTAAAAAGCGCTGGGTCTCCCTGCTGGTGTGGATAGATGCATTGTCTTGCATAAAAATGGTTCCACTTTCTCCATTTTCTTCCAAAAATGGTAGAAGACGATCTTCTAATACTTTTATGTAGTCTCCACTGTTCATCCGCGAGCTGGTGAAGCTCAGGTCAAGCGTGCCTGATTTGTGAAACGCTCCCCAAACCATAGCGGATCCACCACCGAAATTGCGTTTGGAAAATATCAATGGTTCCTTACGGAGATCTCGCCAATAATGACGAAAGCCATCTGGGCCGTCTAGATTAAATTTTTTCTCATCAGAAAAAATGATCTAAATGAAAAATATTGAACAAAGCTTTATAAACAAAATGAAGTTAAAATTGCATACCGAGGCCCAGTTTCTCACTAAGTTATTTTCCACAAACTTGAGTCGAGCTACTTCGTGGTGGGGTTTTAAGAATGGAGCCTTCTTTAAAACTCCTCGTACAATATTTTCCGATGACTGCAGCGTCCTCCAAACAGTCATTCTTGACACAATATGCAGCAAGTGTGGAGCACGATTCAAAAGAGTTGCTTGCCTTTTGTATTATGCGACGTTTATCGCGGTCTGAGAGCTTTGGTTTTCTTCCCGTTTTGTACTTTGCACCGTATTTACTGGGATCGCTTAAAAATTTGGCAATAACGCAGCGTGTACGACCCAACTTTCGCGAAATTTCGCTAACATTAAAGCCAGCTTCATTGTAAGCACCTATTCTCGCTTTTTCCTCTTCGTTTAAAACACTTCCACGCGGCATTTTGCTATAAAAGCATTAAATTTTAATTAGGAATAGGAAAAAAAATAATTGTGACTTAACCTTTCTCTCTAGCTCCTATAACTCAAATGTGTCGTATAGTTTTGATACACTTGCAGTCAAGCTTAAAATATAACTTTTGTGCTTTTTTTCCCGTTACTCGATAATGCGAGATGCAATGAGAGATAAGAACATTGGATTTTGTGCAGAACTCTTTCTGCTATTTATCTGCATACTTTGTTTTGCTTCATTATGCTTTCTCCTTCTTCTGCGAGGGTCGAAACTAAAATTATTGAGGTGTCGTATAGTTTTGGGCAGGAGTGTAGCTACTTCTAATATATTTGTTATGCTAACATTGGTGAGATGTTCATTAAGTAGGTCTTTTATGTTGACGTTGTTGAGAATAGTTGGGCCTATTAGGTAAATTTCTGCTAATGTTATTGTTATTATTCTATTTTCTGCCAGAATCGTTTCGTATAAATGTTTACTGTCTGTTTCTAATAAGTAGACGTCTAATAAGTTTATGCTGCGAGCCTGTCTATGGGGAACCCACAATGTAGCTATAAGTGTGTTAATTCGTCCGAGGTCGGCGTGAAGTACCTTAGTCATGTGGTCCATAGTAAAAGCATCTAGTGCAGTCTTGGTGTTAGTTATTGGTGTGTCCCAGGTATCCTGATTTGTCCCAGATTGTCACGTCTCCGTTCTTTATGGGTACGTGTCGAGCGTGTGAGTAGTCATTCAGTTTAGTCACGGCGGTAACGAGAGTTCGGTTGTCATCAGTAGTACTGTCCGAAGTCCTAGCCTGTGTGTAAGATAAAAAGATATAAAATTAATTCGAAGCGTTAAGCTAGAGAAGGATTAAAAAGTGTTTTTGCCGGTTTTAACGAATGTTGTAATTGTAGACCACCCTCCTCCTAATAAGGAGCGTCATGTTGAGGTCCGCTACTATAGTTTCCTCAGAGCATAAGGGCGTTAGCTTGTTTCCTAGGCGCTTATTTTGTTTTACCCAGACATTGTCTCCTATTTGATAGGTCTTATATTCTCTGTCCTAATTTACCTGTTCTAGAGTTTTTTTCTGGGCTTTAAGAATTCTATCGGTTATATATTCGATAGAATTCGATATTTTATTGTAGCCATTAAAATAAGTTATACTGTATCTTTGAGTTGTTAATCGATTTTAATGCAACGAGCTATTTCTGTTAGGGTGCTATGGAATCATTCAACCTGACCGTTAGAGGTACTATGGAGAGGCAGTGTGTTTGCTATGTGAATGTTGAAATTATTTAGTATCACAATAAATTGTCTTTACTTTTGGGAAAAGGTTAACTAGCTGTAATACTGGAGCTTTTATATTTATTATTGCCCGAGATTATATTGGTTGTACTATGGCGAATTTTGAGAGCTTGTCAATACAAGTGTGAAAAAATTTCCTGTCCGTTGAAAATACATCGATGTGAAGTATTCTCCCAGCGTATGCTGAAATAGAGTGCCTGTCTTGTTGGATGGCGATTGTACTTTGCCATCGAACAAGTTCTGCAGTTTAGTGCTACCTCCGTAGTCAAACGTTTCATTTTTGGGAAGAAATAGTCCCTTAGGACTTGTTTTTTGTTTTCCTGAGCTGCCCTATGGACACGATTAAGTTCTGTTGTCATAATCTCTCAGAAGGGTCGGTAATGTCGTTTCCAAAAAATTTACAATGCTTGAAAGTTGTTGAGGGAAATGCTTCGATTAAAATATGTTGAATAAATGCTAGAATTGGTGATTCGCAGTGAATTGCATTGACTTCATCGGCTTTTACCACGTCTAGCAGAGTTTGAAATAATGTGTTACGATTGGAAAATTTTATTACGTGTCCGGTTTTTTCTTTGAATGAGATGAAGTGCTTTATGCTTGGGGTCCCTGTTGCCCCTAGAACTATTTGATTTCGAAAACATTTAACTGGTTTGTCTATTGTCTCTATTGTGTCTGTAATGGACTCCTCCCTGTGACAAGTGGCTACGTGGGGCTACAGGGGTTTCTTCTATTGTGTTTATGTGTTGACGTGATAGAGCATCAGCAACAAAGTTTTCATTCCCAGGTTTATGTTACGACCTTCCAGCCCAGCAATAATCACTTGGGGCACCGTAGTTCATATTAAGACAACATGACTGTTAGTTAAGCTGTAAATATAAGATTTGATAAACTTATTGTAAGTCTCCCTTGGAGAAGATTCAATAAATAAAGCCAACGTAAAAAAAAAAAAAAAAAAAAAAAAGGTTTATGTTATCTATAAACCGCCCCGTGTTCCTCGATAAAGGCTTTCCAGCGCTTTATTTTGGCGTTAGGATATATATCCGACACTGCGAAGGTAAGCGGTAAGCGAAACCCCATAAAGGTAATCTCGACGTTTCTTCAGGGACCATACAATAGCCAAAAGTTCTCTCACGTTAGTTGCAAAATTCATTTCAGCACTATGTATGCATAGCCGAAAGCGTCTGTTGTTAAGTCAAATAGTTTTGTTAAGACTTCTTCTGAAGCCAAAATATTTTTAAGCTTTAAAAAGTTCTGTTGCTGTCTCTGGCTGAGTTGTATTTGCACCTTTCTCTATGCCTTAGCATAGTTTTTTATAAAGCAACGGTAATAATCAATATCCTTAATGTGATCTTCTTTGGTTTCAGAGAAGATAATCACATCATCTACATAAACGTAGCATGTTTTACTTATTTTCTCCATAAGGACATCGTCTATGTCTCTTTGGAAAATACTAAGGAAATTTTTCAGCCCAAAGGTTAATCTACTGAACTCGTATTTTCCTTTATTAACGGAAAATGCTGTTTTCTCCCTGTCGCTTTCAGCCAATTCAATTTGGTGAAAGCCCGACTTTAGGTCCAGTGTTGGCAAATACTGGGCCTTACCCATGATTGAGAGGAGATCATCGAGATTGTGGGGATGGGGTATTTGTCGTCGATGGTATTTTCATTCAGTTTCCTGAAATCTATCACCAATCTCATTTTGTCAAAAACCGTGTTCGTTAATTCCTTTTTTATCAACCACCCAAGTTGGGTTGTTGTAAGGTGACTTCGAGGGTCGGAGTTGTTCAACTTCTACATTGACAAAATCGTCCACTCCCATAGGATGAGGGTATTACTATGAATATACTGGATTCCCGTAGGTTCTTATTGTTGCAATGGTATTAATATTTTACGGCAGAGCCTCGTCGGGGTCTGCGAATGCTTTAATTCTTTGTTGAATCATTTTATTGAAGGGTTCTCTTGATGCGATTGTAACATCGGTGTCATCGATTTGAATAAAGTTCACGTCTGGTGAACGTGTGAACAAGATAGGTTCTGAACCGTCGTCTGTTTTAATTATGTTAACGGTAAGGTCAATCGTTGTGTTGACTTTTTTTAAAAAGATCTAATCCTATTATGCCGTCGAAATCCTTTAGAGTGTTTAAAAATAAAAACAAATGTTTTTGTTTCAAACAGGTGGATGGGGCATTTCTGTTTAACTTCAGTGCTGCCGTGGATAGATTTTATATTAAAAAGGGTTTCTTCGGGCACTATGCAATTTGGCTCTGGAAGGGGTTTAATACAATTTTTCCAGGCCCCCGTATCCAAAAGCAATTTAATCGCGCGCCCTGCTACTGTTCTTGTGATGAACGGTAGCAGGGAGTGACTCCTAAAAATTTGCAGCTTTCAGCGTCCGAAAGGTCATCATTCATGACCTCGCCTGCGGCTTGAGCAGTAGATTCGTGTTCCTGGTCGTTTGTTGGCTCTTGAGAATTAAAATTTACTTTCTGGCCTCTTTTGGAGTTACCTCCGATAGCAATGGGTCTGTTCTGTTGGAACTTTGTCGGTTGCCTGAAACGCGAGGACGAATCAACGTCCATTGGTTCTGGGGCAGGAAGGCTCTAAGAACCTGAAACCTGAGCAAAGCAATGTTTGCCACTGGACAAACTTGTATTCGCCTGGTCTTGGTTATTGTACTGTGGTTTTGCAAATTGAGGATTGTTTTGGTGAGCCCCCTGGGCTTGGGGACCGCTGTGACAGGATGAGTTTCCTTGGTCCATTGGCTTCTGCGACCTGTCTTCCGAGTGCTTGGCAAAACTTGCCGCGAATACGCAGCGTTCATTACTAGCTTCAGCCTCTCGTGCTAGGGCTAGAGCAGCAGTAGCAGTAGTCGAAAATTTTGTTTGCATATGATGATTTTTTTATGCTCCTGCTATTGTTTTGCTTCAATACGAGACATGGCAGGGAGCATAGATAAGCATATACTATTCGAATATTGTGATATGTGCTCTGCTACTGCGCTATACAAAGTCAGAGCAGGCGGCTTCCATGCCCGAAAGTCAATCTTGGGTCAATGCCATATTACACTAGGCAACAGCCCAATTCTGAATTGGACCAAACCGACTTTTTTGGATAGATTTGGGGCCCCAAACACCGAAAAACATTTTTTTTTTTGTTCTATTACAGAATTTTTTTTTTAGAATTTTTTTAAATTTGGCTGTTTTTTTAAAGCTTTTTTTTAGAAGTACGCCCACTTTTGTCATCATTAAACCCGAATGCCAAAACCGATATACCAAGGCTTTACTTTTCCTGAAAGCTAATTAATATACCTATAATTCATCTTTACACAGTCTAAGATTAAAGTTAGTAGTTTAAGAGCTATTAATTTTTGAATTAAGAAAATGTTGTTTTTTTTAATCTTTTTTTTTAGCTTTTTTTGTCCTTAAACTCAAGGAAAACTCAAAAAAAAATCTGAACGGGGGTTCAAATTTTTTTTTGCAAATCTGCATTATTTGAGCGTCGTTTAAGATATGTCTTATGAAAACCTGTGGAGAGACGGCGATATAATATTTTTTTGTGTCTAGGCATGTTTTTGTCGACTTTTTTGACTTCCTTGTAGAGTGGCATAACCTTTTGTATGAAAATTTTTTGTGTATTTTGAGATATCCTAACCAAACTCACAGGAAATCAATTTGATGTTGTTTTACGCAAAATGACTAAAGTTGGTTCAAATCGGTCGACTATATCATATAGCTGCTATAGGAACAATCGGCGGAAACTAAAGTGTTAAAATTAAAAACATTTTTGTTATTTGAGATATTTTAACTAAACTGACTGAATATGCATTTAAGATGGTCATCTGAACTATTAAATTTGTTTCTATATATAAAGCTATATTAATGCAGCTTTGCAAAAAAAAATCTGAACCCCCGTTCGGATTTTTTTTTCGAGTTTTCCTTGAATTTAAGGACAAAAAAAAGCAAAAACAAAAGATTAAAAAAAACAACATTTTCTTAATTCAAAAATTAATAGCTCTTAAACTATTAACTTTAATCTTAGACTGTGTGTAGATGAATTATAGGTATATTCATTAGCTTTCAGGAAAAGTAAAGCCTTGGCATATCGGTTTTGGCATTCAGGTGTAATGATAACAAAAGTGGGCGTACCTCTAAAAAAAACATTAAAAAACACCCAAATTTCAAAATATTCTAAAAAAAAAATTCTGCCATAGAAAAAAAAAAAAATGTTTTTCGGTGTTTGGAGCCCCAAATCTATTCAAAAAAGTTGGTTTGGTCCAATTCAGAATAAAAAAATTGCAATTTGTTGCCTAGTGTTATTACCGTTTGAATGGGGAATTGTGGTAACTAAGGTTAACTTAGTGAAACTGCACTTGCCCTATAGCTGTCCGAGTTCTTTGTCTGTGTTCTTGTCGTAACAGTAAATTTCTCCTTAAAGCTGGGAATAAGTTCCTCGTCACTACTCATGGAAATATTTTCATTTTTGGCAGAAACCTGGATAAAGAACACGGTTGGTATTTCATTTATTTATACTAATTTATGCTTGTCCCAATCGGACCAACTGAAACTCAAGCAACGCAACTCAAAATTGGTGCGAATAGTATTTACTTTTAGTAATATTTCTTTTACTTTATTAATTTTTTAATTTAATTGATAATGAACATCTCACTTACATGGTTTCTTTTCCTTTTAATTTTCTGTTCTACGTATAATCGTTCCTAACGGTACGGCACGGTCGCTTGTCGCTGAAACTCAAGCAACGCAACTCAAAATTGGTGCGAATAGTATTTACTTTTAGTAATATTTCTTTTACTTTATTAATTTTTTAATTTAATTGATAATGAACATCTCACTTACATGGTTTCTTTTCCTTTTAATTTTCTGTTCTACGTATAATCGTTCCTAACGGTACGGCACGGTCGCTTGTTGTAGACAGTAGAATACCCTGAGCCCAGGTACTCTTTTATAAAAGTTGATTTTCGACCAATTGTTCCTGTGGCAGCTATATGATATATGGAACCGATTTGAACCAAATTTGGTCAGAATGTACAAAACCAACCTAAATGCATATTCTATCAGTTTGGTTAAGATATCTCAAAAAACCAAAACATTTTTCATACTAACACTTACTTTTCGATTGAGCGTCTCTATTGCAGCTATATGATATTGTGGTCCGATCTGAACCAAATTTGGCCAGAATATATGAGACGAACTTAAATGTTCATTCTATCAGTTTGGTGAGGCTATCTCTAAAAACAAAAAACTTTTTCTTACTTAAACTTGATTTTCGACTGAGCGTCTCTATGGCAGCTATATGATATAGTGGTCCGATTTGGACCAAATTCGGTGAGGATGTATAATACCAGCCCAGATGCATATTCTATCAGTTTGGTTACGATATCTCAAAAAACCAAAAATTATTTCATACTTATGCTTGATTTTCGGCAGAGCGTCTCTATGACAGCTATATCATATGGTGGGCCGACTTTAACCAAATTTGGTCAGGATGTATAATACCACCCCAAATGTATATCGTGTGAGATTGGTTGAGATTTTTCAAAAATTGAAGAAGCTTTTCATACTAAAACTTCATTTTCGATGAATCGTTCCTATGGCAGCTATATGATATAGTTGTCCGATCCAAAAATAAATAAAACAAACTTGATCTGCGTACGGTATCCAGGAACCTACATACCAAGTTTGAAGACTCTAGCTCTTATGGTTTCTGAGATCGACGCGTTCAAACAGACGGACAGACAGACGGACATGTCGCAATCGACTCGGCTGTTGATCCTGATCAAGAATATATATACTTTTAGGGGTCTGCCACTCCCCCTTCTGCCTGTTACATACATTCTGCCAAATGCATTATACCCTTTTTTGCCCATTTTTAATGGGCTCAGGGTATAAAAAAGCAAAAAAAAAAGATTAAAAAAAACAACATTTTCTTAATTCAAAAATTAATAGCTCTTAAACTACTAACTTTAATCTTAGACTGTGTGTAGATGAATTATAGGTATATTCATTAGCTTTCAGGAAAAGTAAAGCATTGGCATATCGGTTTTGGCATTCAGGTGTAATGATAACAAAAGTGGGCGTACCTCTAAAAAAAGCATTAAAAAACACCCAAATTTCAAAATATTCTAAAAAAAAAAATTCTGCCATAGAAAAAAAAAAAATGTTTTTCGGTGTTTGGAGCCCCAAATCTATCCAAAAAAGTTGGTTTGGTCCAATTCAGAAGAAAAAAATTGCAATTTGTTGCCTAGTGTTATTACCGTTTGAATGGGGAATTGTGGTAACTAAGGTTAACTTAGTGAAACTGCACTTGCCCTATAGCTGTCCGAGTTCTTTGTCTGTGTTCTTGTCGTAACAGTAAATTTCTCCTTAAAGCTGGGAATAAGTTCCTCGTCACTACTCATGGAAATATTTTCATTTTTGGCAGAAACCTGGATAAAGAACACGGTTGGTATTTCATATATTTATACTAATTTATGCTTGTCCCAATCGGACCAACTGAAACTCAAGCAACGCAACTCAAAATTGGTGCGAATAGTATTTACTTTTAGTAATATTTCTTTTACTTTATTAATTTTTTAATTTAATTGATAATGAACATTTCACTTACATGGTTTCTTTTCCTTTTAATTTTCTGTTCTACGTATAATTGTTCCTAACGGTACGGCACGGTCGCTTGTTGTTTTGGTTTTGTGGTTTCGTTGATGTGGTTCCAACAACTATGATTTTTATGTATGTTATTTTATTATTTTTTTCACGAGAGAACAAAAAAAAAATATTTTCACAGCGTATTGTATTTTTGACACAACAAAAATTTTAACAGTGGCTCTTTATATTTTTTGTCTTAAACTTTTTTAATTAATTTTTTTTAACCGATTTTTTTTTCTTTGAATTTTTTTATTTTCACATAAAAAAAAAATTTCCTTTAAATGACGAAATAATAATTTTAATTAATTTTTGACGCACTTTTATTTTTGCCTTGTTTTTAAATTATGATTTTCTTCTTTTTACACCAGAAAAATTTCACAGTGTATTGTCATTTTATATTATTTTTATTGTAAACAGAACTGCTTTATTTTATTCTTGTGGTTTTGGATCTTTTGTTTAATTATGTTTTTTTGTTTTATTATTATTACTTATTTTATATCACAAAGAAGGAAAAAAAAATTAATAACCGAAAATATATGCAGTGTGCATGCAATGGTATTGGACGTTAGCTACTACTTTCTTGTCGTTGACTGCAAATTTGTTGCTCGTGTTAACTTACATAAAAATTAATTTTTGCGCAGGGCCGAATTCCAATTTTCAGGTATTGTTTTTAATATTTATTTAATATTTTTATACTACATTTAATTTTGTTCCTCACAAAATAGAATATTAAAAATTTTGAGGCTAGAATATTCTTTCGTCACTAGACTTTTACCCCGTGTAGAGGTTTTTTTTTGTGATATCAGAAATTCTTGCAACTGCTTTTGCTTTTGACATTGTAACTTTATCATTAATGCAGGCAGATAGTAAAATATATGAATAATTTTATTTTTATATATTTAAAAAAAAATTGTTTTCTTTAATATTATATACGGCACGGTCGCTTGTTGTTTTGGTTTTGTGGTTTCGTTGATGTGGTTCCAACAACTATGATTTTTATGTATGTTATTTTATTATTTTTTTCACGAGAGAACAAAAAAAAAATATTTTCACAGCGTATTGTATTTTTGACACAACAAAAATTTTAACAGTGGCTCTTTATATTTTTTGTCTTAAACTTTTTTAATTAATTTTTTTTAACCGATTTTTTTTTCTTTGAATTTTTTTATTTTCACATAAAAAAAAAATTTCCTTTAAATGACGAAATAATAATTTTAATTAATTTTTGACGCACTTTTATTTTTGCCTTGTTTTTAAATTATGATTTTCTTCTTTTTACCCCAGAAAAATTTCACAGTGTATTGTCATTTTATATTATTTTTATTGTAAACAGAACTGCTTTATTTTATTCTTGTGGTTTTGGATCTTTTGTTTAATTATGTTTTTTTGTTTTATTATTATTACTTATTTTATATCACAAAGAAGGAAAAAAAAATTAATAACCGAAAATATATGCAGTGTGCATGCAATGGTATTGGACGTTAGCTACTACTTTCTTGTCGTTGACTGCAAATTTGTTGCTCGTGTTAACTTACATAAAAATTAATTTTTGCGCAGGGCCGAATTCCAATTTTCAGGTATTGTTTTTAATATTTATTTAATATTTTTATACTACATTTAATTTTGTTCCTCACAAAATAGAATATTAAAAATTTTGAGGCTAGAATATTCTTTCGTCACTAGACTTTTACCCCGTGTAGAGGTTTTTTTTTGTGATATCAGAAATTCTTGCAACTGCTTTTGCTTTTGACATTGTAACTTTATCATTAATGCAGGCAGATAGTAAAATATATGAATAATTTTATTTTTATATATTTAAAAAAAAAATTGTTTTCTTTAATTATATAGAAAAACAAGGGGGCTCAGCCCCCTACTCGCTTCGCTCGTCTACCCCCGGCTCGCTTCGCTCGCGGTGGGGTGCGTCTACAGTCGAGCACGCTCGACAGTAGGATACCCTGAGCCCAGGTACTCTTTTATAAATGTTGATTTTCGACCAATTATTCCAATGGCAGCTATATGATATATGGAACCGATCTGAACCAAATCTGGGCAGAATGTACAAAACCAACATAAATGCATATTCTATCAGTTTGGTTAAGATATCTCAAAAAACAAAAAACTTTTTCATACTTAAACTTGATTTTCGGCAGAGCGTCTGTATGACAGCTATATGATATAGTGGGCCGATTTGGACCAAATTTGGTTAGGATGTATAATACCACCCCAAATATATATCGTGAGAGATTGGTTAAGATATCTCAAAAATTAAAGAAGCTTTTCATACAAAAACTTCATTTTCGATGTATCGTTCCTATGGCAGCTATATGATATAGTTGTTCGATCCAAAAATAAAAACAAACTTGATCTGCGTACGGTATCCAGGAACCTACATACCAAATTTGAAGACTCTAGCTCTTATGGCTTCTGAGATCGACGCGTTCAAACAGACGGACAGACAGACAGACGGACATGGCTCAATCGACTCGACTGTTGATCCTGATCAAGAATATATATACTTTTTGGGGTCTGCCACGCCCCCTTCTGCCTGTTACATACATTCTGCCAAATGCATTATACCCTTTTTTGCCCATTTTTAATGGGCTCAGGGTATAATAAGAGGCTCTGCCCTCTGCTTGCTTGGATTGAGTGGCTACAGACGAGAATACTTGACTATGGGAGACCCCGTACTGACTATGGAAACAAAATTTTTTCATACTAGAACTTGATTTTCGCCCGATCGGTTCTAGACTCACGCGCACGGTGACGCGTACTTTTTTAAATAAGGGGTCTAAAAATAAAAATAAAATTTTCGTTAAAACAAACCCAATAGACCCCGTACTTTTTTAAGTAACAATGTCCGTCTGTCCGTCTGTGCGTCTGTATGAACACCTAGATCTCAGAGACTATAAGAGCTAGAGACACCAAACTTGGTATGTAGGTTCGTCTATATTGCAAGCAGTTTGTTTCAAAATTTGGCCACGCCCCCTTTATCGCCCACAAGTCGAAAAACAAAATTTCATATCCCAATTATAAGAACAATTTCAAAGTTAGTGACACCAAACTTAGTGTGTAGATTACTCTATATTGCAGGCATATCAAGTTTGTTTCTTTTTTGGATCGGACCACTATATCATTTAGCTGCCATAGGCCGAAAATCAAGTCTTAGTATGAAAAACTTTTTTGTTTTATGAGATATCTTAACCAAACTAATACAATATGCATATAAATTGGTTTTATATATCCTGTTTAAAGTTGGTTCAAATCGGTCCAATATATCATATAGCTGTCATTGAAAAAAGTAGTCGAAAATGTAGTCTCTGCAACAGCATCAAGCGAGCAAGATATTTTTTAAATTTTTGTAGTCTTTTCTATTTCCATAGTAAGTACGGGGTCTCCGATAGTAGATTTTGCTCGACCGCGAGCGAAGCGAACGGGGGTTGGCGAGCGAAGCGAGCCAGGGGGGAGCCCCCTAGTTTAATTTATTCTTATTAACATTTTGTAAAATGTTACGATATTTTACAATTTGGTCAAAATCGGATTGCTATATCATATAGCTGCAATAGGAACAATCTGGTTCAGATTCTTTTTTGTTTTTAAAGTTATCTCAACCAAACTGTCAGATCGTGTTTTTTTTTTAAATATGCTACACCCTGACACAATTTCGTCAAAATCGAATGACTATATCATATAGCTGTTAGATTACTAGATCCATCAGAAGTAAAGAAGGGATCACTGATTAAAAAACCTGCCGAATAAACCCAATGTCAGTAATAAAGACCCTTTGCTCTCACATTACATTGAAAAGCCTATTTTCGCTACTTTTATTATTTTCTTACATACAAACACGTTAATGTGATCGAATCTCAACAAATTTGTGTGGTGGCTTCAGAATATTTTTATACCCTGAGCCCATTAAAAATGGGCAAAAAAGGGTATAATGCATTTGGCAGAATGTATGTAACAGGCAGAAGGGGGCGTGGCAGACCCCCAAAAGTATATATATTCTTGATCAGGATCAACAGTCGAGTCGATTGAGCCATGTCCGTCTGTCTGTCCGTCTGTCCGTCTGTCCGTCTGTCCGTCTGTTTGAACGCGTCGATCTCAGAAACCATAAGAGCTAGAGACTTCAAACTTGGTATGTATGTTTCTGGATACCGTACGCAGATCAAGTTTGTTTTTATTTTTGGATCGGACAACTATATCCTATAGCTGCCATAGGAACGATACATCGAAAATGAAGTTTTTGTATGAAAAGCTTCTTTAATTTTTGAGATATCTCAACCAATCTCACACGATATATATTTGGGGTGGTATTATACATCCTGACCAAATTTGGTTCAAATCGGACCACTATATCATATAGCTGTCATAGAGACGCTCTGCCGAAAGTCAAGTTTTAGTACGAAAAAGTTTTTTGTTTTTTGAGATATCGTAACCAAACTGATAGAATATGTATCTGGGCTGGTACTATACATTCTGACCAAGTTTGGTCCAAATCGGCCCACTATATCATATAGCTGTCATACAGCCGCTCTGCCGAAAATCAAGCTTTAGTAAGAAAAAGTTTTTTGTTTTTTAAGATATCGTAACCAAACTAATAGAATATGTATCTGGGCTGGTATTATACATTCTGACCAAGTTTGGTCCAAATCGGCCCACTATATCATATAGCTGTCATACAGCCGCTCTGCCGAAAATCAAGTTTTAGTATGAAAAAGTTTTTTGTTTTTTGAGATATCTTAACCAAACTGATAGAATATGCATTTATGTTGGTTTTGTACATTCTGACCAGATTTGGTTCAAATCAGTTACATATATCATATAGCTGCCATAGGAATAATTGGTCGAAAATCAACATTTATAAAAGAGTACCTGGGCTCAGGGTATCCTACTGTCGAGCGTGCTCGACTGTAGCCGCACCTCACCGCGAGCGAAGCGAGCCGGGGGTAGGCGAGCGAAGCGAGTAGGGGGCGGAGCCCCCTTGTTATAGATAAAAATTGAGTGTCCGAATAATCAGGTTGTCCGAATTAGCAAGTGTCCGAATTATTGAAATAGTATATTAATTTATTTTTGCATTAAAGAAGTTCATTCAAAAAAAAATATTAGAATTTTTTTCTTGCTTCAATTCCTCGAACGAAGCGAATATAAATAAACAAATACATATACATATACATATACATATACATATACATATACATATACATATACATATACATATACATATACATATACATATACATATACATATACATATACATATACATATACATATACATATACATATACATATACATATACATATACATATACATATACATATACATATACATATACATATACATATACATATACATATACATATACATATACATATACATATACATATACATATACATATACATATACATATACATATACATATACATATACATATACATATACATATACATATACATATACATATACATATACATATACATATACATATACATATACATATACATATACATATACATATACATATACATATACATATACATATACATATACATATACATATACATATACATATACATATACATATACATATACATATACATATACATATACATATACATATACATATACATATACATATACATATACATATACATATACAACAAACTTTTGGAGGCTCCGCTCAATTAATTACACATAATTATAATTATTATCTTTTAGTGTTATATGAGTAATTAATTAGTATTTATTATCTATTTTTTTATCTTTGTGATAATATATCAAACTAAATCATATAAATCATAAAATATATATTACACAGGAGTTTCGTACAACAAATTGTTTTTCGCTTCCCTTACACACAGTCTTATGCATATTATGATGTATATACATATATATATATATTTACTCACAATGGTTGCACAAACATACACAAACACTGCGGGCGTATACATCGTGGGCAAAAAAAAAAGATTTGTATGAACGTCACGACATAGAAATTTTTCATTACCTTGCCAAAACTTGCTGCGGATCTTTGAACTACCTTTGCAATATTTTGTCTTAACATTGCTTTGTACACAGTATGTACGTATGTACATTACTATATTATTGTTAGAACCAAATATTTCACATAAAAAAGAACAATTTCACGCACTTATTATCTGGGCAATGTGTATTAATTATATCGATACAATTGAGTATATAATATATATTTATCTCAAAGGTCTTTCAGGAATTTCAGTACTTGAGAGAATAGGTGAACAAAACTTTGTATTTAACGATTTGGTGGTGTTATTTTTTATTTAAGCAAACCAACAGACTGAGTAAACGACGCTCGCAAGACAAGGATGTCCGCCGCAAACGACACGCTTAGACTGTGCTCGCGGCTAAATAAAATATCGAGAATGGTTTTTCCAGTGTTGGTGCTCTATCTCAGCTGCGCAGCGCAATTGCAGAGAGAGAAAAATAATGAAAGTGGGAGAGAGAGGGTGGAAAACTTTGAGAGAAATTCAGAACGTATGAGAGGTGTTCAGTGGCATACATTTTGATTTCTGGCCACCCAATCTGAACGATTGAGACAACAGCTGGCACTACTGGTGCTAAAAGCCAAAAGTGGGATAAATTATGGTGTTTGGGCAGCTGTTTTCTTAGAATGAATACATTTTTATATTCTTTTTGTTATTGTTTTCACGCGCTGACGCGTTCCATCACCATATACATACATACGACATACGCTCTCTTGACCGCCGCATAGTGGAGCCATTTCTCATTTCGCGTTGCAAAAATCATATCGTTTGAGCTAGATATTTTCAGAATTTACTCGCTTCGCTCGCAGTGAGGTGCGGCTACAGTCGAGTGCACTCGATAGTAGGATACCCTGTGCACAGTCTCTATAAAAAATATTTTGTTTACAATAACATTGATTATATATTGTTATGTTTACAAATGATTTGTGACACTGACTTAAGAATTTATTGAATGAATTATCGTATGTATCAAACTATCGTATATATTAAGATTACCCTGTACACCCTGTGAAGATAAATACATACATAAGTTAGCGGCATTGCCAGTCGTATAAATAAAGCTACAGCGTGCAGTCATAGATATGACGTATATATAAAAATATAAATATGTATGTATATTTAAAAATTTTGGCGCTCGAATTTGCTTCCAATTTAAAAAAAAACGGTTCCCAGGGAACACCACGTGGAGGCCATTACAATTGTAATGGGGTCACTTTCCAAATAATAATTTGGTGACCTACGAGTCCACTTGAACTGCCTGAAAGCTCCTAAGTTCCCCAAAATAAAAACTTAACATTTTTTGCAAATTCATCAGGAGATAATATAATAAATAAAATATATATTAATATAATAAAATAATGAACTGATAACTGATAATTACACGAACCAAACCCACTTTTTTGGATAGATTTGGGGCTCCAAATAACGAAAACCATTTTTTTTTTTTTGTGGTGAGATTTTTTTTTTAGAATTTTTTGAAATTTGGCTTTTTTTTTCGAACTTTTTTTCAGAGGTGCGCCCGATTTTCAAAAACTTTACTTTTCCTGAAAGCCATTGAATATATCTAAAATTCATTAATACAAAGTTAAACTTAATAGTTTAAGAGATATCAATTTTTGAATTAAGAAAATGATGATTTTTTTTAAGCTTTTTTTACTTTAAAATTCGAGGAAAAGTCGAAAAAAATTTAATACATTTTGTCTTTAATTTTATTTACATAGCTGCATTAATAACGCGTCGTTTAAGATATATCTTATCAAAATCTTTTTTTGTCTAGGCATGTTTTTGTCGAATTTTATGACTTTCTTGTAGAGCGGCATGACATTTAGTATGAAAAACTTTTTTGTTTCTTAAGATATCTTAACCAAACTCACAGATAGTGTATTTGGGACTGTCTCATACACCCTGACCAAATTTGGTCTAAATCGGATTACTATATCATATAGCTGCCATAGGAACGATCGTTAGAAATACAAGGGCTAGTATGAAAAAGGGCTAGTATGTTTTTTGAGATATATCACTCAATCTTGCAGGGTATGTATCTGGTAATCTGCTATGTATCCCTACCAAATTTGCTTCAAATCGGATCACTATTTAATATAGCTGCCATAGGAACGATCCTCGTTTTGTTTTCCAAATTTATGGGGTTGAGTGCAGCCGAACAGGTTGTAGCAGGTATCATCCCGTTATTATGAATTGCATGTTAGGTACCGGTATCTTATTTGGATATTAACATTTAATTTTAAGTATTACCGAGTGCTACCTGTTTTGGTCTTAAATTGCGCAACTGTGAAACAGGTGGCTTCTAAGGCCCAACATAGTAATAGATAGGATAGTACCTGCAATAGCGCAAGTGTTTAACCAAAAGCATTGCCTGACATAACTTTCAATACGAGGGAATTGAATAAAGATCCCAGGTAATAGTTTTAAGACTCATCGGTTCAACTTTGTGTGTCGCTATATATACCACTTTTATAACTACCGCTGCACAGTCTACTTCTGACATTCACCAACGTAAAATCTAAAGAGAAACGAAGAAAATAAGTTACTTAGTACTCGAATTTTCTTGCATCTTCAATCCCGATTCATTCTGCTACATATGTGGAGTTCACATTTCACATATTAAGTTAAGAATGACATTTACCGAATTGTGCCAAAGGATGTATACTGACTGCTTTAATCTTGATCCAAATGATTTCAATGAAGATAGGGCTCCAACGTTTATTTGCTCTAGCTGCAAAACGCATCTTTCAAATTTTCCAGATAAGTAAGTATTTATTTACATAACAAATAGAAATCTATTTTTCAATTCTTATTTTACTGAAATACTAACACCTACACTTATTTTTAGATATACTTTTCCATTTTCACGCCCTATGATATGGGAAAAAACTAATTTTCATGGTTCCGACTGTTATTTTTGTGCATTCATAAAAATTGGTATTGGAATGCGTATGAAATGTGTTTTCCCACAATTGCCTGGCCGCGGTTTTGAGCTGACAGTTAAATCTGCGAGAGAAGAAGAAACACTGGATAAGACGGATTCATGCCAGATTTTGATAAGATATATCTTAAACGACGCGTAATTAATGCAGCTATGTAAATAAAATTAAAGACAAAATGTTATACATTTTTTTCGACTTTTCCTCGAATTTTAAAGTAAAAAAAGCTAAAAAAAAGCTTTAAAAAAATCATCATTTTCTTAATTAAAAAATTGATATCTCTTAAACTATAAGTTTAAATCCAAAACGTTGTATTAATTAATTTTAAGATATATTCAATATCTTTCAGGAAAAGTAAAGTTTTTGAAAATCGGTTTCGGCGTTGTCGAGTAATGATGAAAAAACTGGGCGCACCTCTGAAAAAAAGTAGGAAAAAAAAAGACAAATTTCAAAAAATTCTAAAAAAAAAAATCTCACCACAAAAATCAGCCCCAAATCTATCCAAAAAAGTGGGTTTGGTTCGTGTAATAGACAAAATGTTGAAAATTTTTGCCTATTATAATAGGAAAGTTTTTCAGAAAAAAAAACACATAAAATAGAGAAAGAAGCATGAAATCTTTATTTGAATCGACAGTATGGTCCATATAATTTAATATTTGAAGATTATTTCATGCAAATGTTGACCGTGGTTGCGCCTCAAATGGTCCATCCGCTTAGTTCAATTTTGGCATACTCTTTTCAACATTTCGTCCGGTATCTCACGAATAAATGCTTCAATGTTTTCTTCCAAAGCGTTAATTGAAGCGGGCTTGTCTGTATAAACATGAGCTTTAACATAAACCCACAACAAATAGTCTAAAGGCGTTAAGTCGCACGTCCTAGGCGGCCAATTGACCGGTCCCGAGAGTGAAATAAAATGTTCACCGAACTGGCCTCTCAATAAGTCCATTGTTGCGCGTGCTGTGTGGCATGTGGCACCGTCTTGTTGAAACCACATGTCATGCAAGTCAAGCTCTTGCATTTTGGGCAAAAAAAAATTGGATATCATCTCACGGTAGCGCTCACCATTCACAGTTACGTTACGATTCGCATCATCTTTGAAGTAGTACGGTCCAATGATGCCACCAGCCCATACACCGCACCAAACTGTGACTTTTTCTGGATGCATTGGTAGCTCTTGCAATGCTTCTGTCTGATATTCACTCCAAGCCAAAAAGCCAAATTTTAAAAAATTTTAAAAAAAAAGTTTCATCATAGAAAAAAAAAAAAATGTTTTTCGTCGTTTTTGGCCCAAAATCTATCCAAAAAAGTGGGTTTGGTTCGTGTAATAGCCAAAAAGTTCAAATTTGTTGCCTAGTGTAATTAATGGTCATCATTAACACTGGCCGATACAGCTGCGATAATTTCTTCACTTCACACTCTACGTAAGCATGTTGGTAGTTTAATGTCCGACAATGTAAATTTGTTGCGAAACTTAGACATAATAGCCTGTATAGCCACTTCAGTGGGTCGATTAAACTGACCATAAAATGGAAGAAGCGCGCGATGAACTTTCTTAACAGAGCACGCATATTGGTAATAAAATTCAATAATTTGAAAGCGTTGTTCGTTTGTAGGACGATTATTATAGACCTAACTGAACATGTTTGACAGTGAAACAAAACACGAAACGTGCGTGAGCTGTTTAAACCAGTGTTGCCAATAAAATAATAGCTAAAAAATCACCCTTTATAAGGAAGACATAATAAATAAACTCTGCAAAATTCAAAAGCAGATATAACAATATTAGAAAGACGTAAGAATAATATGAAATAAATATAAGGTAATGTATAAATATAAATCTGCAAAATTCAATAGCAGATACAATAATATTAGAAGGATTAAAATGATATATATATAAAGTAATGGATAAATATATAATCTAGCACGGCTAGACAAAGCACGTCAAAAATAAACACTCAATAATCAAAAATCACTCAAAACTCATACATACCAATACACATAAAATAGACCAAACCAAATAATAACACTCAAAACGAAATCACAACAATAAACACTCTGCACGTAACTCACGGAATGGCACCTGGTCCCAAGCGCCAACGGGAGAACACTCAGCCCGACATGAAGACAGGCAAAACCGTCGATGCAGCTCCGACATCAAAGGTCCTAGAGGCCATCAACAAGCGGTTTGCAGAGCAGGCCGAGCTTTTTGAGACCAAAATGCGGGAGACTGAAAGTCGCATGATGACTGCACTGGATGCCAAGCTCGGTGCTCTTTCTACGGAGTTGCTGGGCCTTAGTCAGCGGGTCCAGAAACTGGAAAGCGAGAGTGGATCCATACGGGCACTTCGGGAGCAGGTGGGCCAGCTAGAAGCGAAGATCGCGATGCAGTTAAATAACAGCGTCTCGAACGATCTTCGTATACATGGTGTTCCGTACCTTGAGGGTGAAGATTTTAGCGCTATGTTGAATGTGTTGCGTTCCGCACTAAAGGTGACTCCAGTTCCGAGCGTACGCGAAATGTTCAGGGTCCGACGAAATAAGGCGGCACATTCCACCGTTGACCCAGTCATATTAATTAAACTTGAGCACGTGGGGGATAAAGTAAATATTCTGCGTGCAATCGGACAGCATCGCAGAGAAACAAAAAAACAACTGAGTCTGCTCATGCTAGGCTTTGACTCTGAAGCTGCATTCTTTGTCAACGAACACCTAACCAAAGAGAATAATGAGATTTTTAGAGAGGCAATGAGACAGAAAAAGCATAAGCAGTTGACCGCAGTTTTTACACGACGTGGTCTCGTGCATGTAAAATTAAGAGAGAACGACAGTCCGATGGTCATTGAGAGTACCAACAAGCTCTTAGCTGTTTTAGATAAGCAGCGCTTATCTTTGATTGATCAGCAGAACTCGCTGCCCATCGGGCAACTCTCTTTCGAAGGCGCTACAGCTGATGGCATGGCCCAGCAACAGTCATCTAATAATGATCATTACTTTCGCTAGTTATTTTATTCTTAGTTATTTAATAATATCTAACTTTTATTTCATTGTTAATTTAAAATTGTCTTATATATTTTATTTGGTGTGTAGCAGAGAGCTGCAACGGGTAGGTTCGATTATGTTCGTACATCAGTGCGACAAACGTTTTCGGTCGATTCACGGGTCTCTTTGTTTTCGAACGAGTCACGGGCATGATTCGTTTTGTTTTCGGACGATGCACGCGTATGATTCGTTTTGCTTCGGACGAGTCACGGGTATGATTCGTTTTGCTTTCGGACAATTCGGGTCGAGCAGACCGTTCGAGTATAATCGAAAACGACAGTGTTGTTTTTGTATTTTTTTTTTCGCTTGTACATGCATGTACATACATAAGTATTTATATTTCTGTTTTAGAGCAGCGGTGGGCAAGCCCTTGCTCACGCTGCCCACTCTGCTCAAAACAGTAAATTGGCTTGCCTGCGATTTTTGACTAGAGATGGGCATGGGCCGTGCCGTGCCTACTTAAATAAATTCCGTCTTGGGCCTCAGTTTTTACAAGCCGTGCTTGGGCCGTGCCGTTCGTCAAAAAGGAGGCCCATGCCCATCTCTATTTTTGACAATACAACAACAACTTTTGACGCTGCGCGCAAATTTTTTATGACCCCCAATAAAACAAAACAACAAACACACAGCAAATGCTCGAGTTTCGGCTGCGACGCTGACCGTCATAAAAGTGTTCATTTCACTTCAGTAGCGTTTTGTACACTGTGTGAAAAGTTTTGATGCGTTTTGATACGTTTTGATCCTAACCACATAATAAGCGTTCGACTTACAAAATACAATTTATTAAAATTTCTTTAAGTGTATAATTGTTTTGGCTGATCAAAACCAACAACAACCACACAGATCTTTCGTCGCGGCGCACAGAGTCATACATTTTTACACACATAAATACATATATATTATTGTAAGCGCAAACGCCGCTGCGTGCGCGCTCTGTGTCGCACATTTTCTGAACAAGTCGATTCGAGCATGACTCGATGACTCGATGCGACCGTTTGAAGAAAACGGGTATCGCATCAAATCAAAACAACCAGCAATTTCGGTCATGACTCGTGACTCGTCCGAAACGAACAAATCACAACGGACACGAGTCAGCGTTCGTGCCTGACCGAAAATCTCTTACCCGTTGCAGTTCTCTGGTGTGTAGGTGTCAGTTTATATTAGTTAATTGTAAAATGTTTGTGCAGACGGTTGTTAGTAATGAGTTAATATGTCTAATAACACTAGGCAACAAATTGCAACTTTTTTTTTCTGAATTGAACCAAACCAACTTTTTTGGATGGATTTGGGGCCCCAAACACCGAAAAACATTTTTTTTTTTTTTCTATGGCAGAATTTTTTTTTTAGAATTTTTTGAAATTTGGCTGTTTTTTTAATGCTTTTTTTTAGAGGTACGCCCATTTTTGTCATCATTACACCCGAATGCCACAACCGATATTCAAAAGCCAAATGACCAAAGTTGGTTCAAATCGGTCGACTATATCATATAGCTGCCATAGGAACAATCGATACGAACGGTCGATAAGCAACCTTTGGTATACAAAACTTTTTTGTTTTTTAAGTTATCTGTACCAGAGTTACAAGTTATAAGCCTTCTATTGCCTTATACAACCTGTCCAAATTTGGTTGGAATCGGATCACTATAACATATAGCTTCCATGGGACCGATCAGTCCAAAATCTACCATTGCGTAAAAATTGTTTCATTGTTAATATGCTAATAACTTAGCCGTCCTTCCATAGAATTTAACAGTAAACATACGCAACGATTGGTAATTAATATAGCTATATATATATAAGCAAATTTAACAGTTCAGATGACCATCTTAAATGCAATTCTGTCAGATTGGTTAAAATATCTCAAAAAACAAAAAAAATTTCATACTGAACCTTGATTTTCAAACGATTGTTCCTATGGCAGCTATATGATATAGTCGACCGATTTGAACCAACTTTGGTCATTATGCGTAAAACCACATCAAATTGATTTCCTGTGAGTTTGGTTAGGATATCTCTAAATACACCAAAAATTTTCATACAAAAGGTTATGCCACTCTACAAGGAAGTCAAAAAAGTCGACAAAAACATGCCTAGACACAAAAAAATATTATATCGCCGTCTCTCCATAGGTTTTCATAAGACATATCTTAAACGACGCTCAATAAATGCAGCTTTGCAAAAAAAAATCTGAAATCCCGCTCAGATTTTTTTTCGAGTTTTCCTTGAATTTAAAATCAATAAAAAGCTAAAAAAAAAGCTTAAAAAAAACAACATTTTCTTAATTCAAAAATTAATAGCTCTTAAACTACTAACTTTAATCTAAGACTGTGTATAGATAAATTATAGGTATATTCATTAGCTTTCAGAAAAGTAAAGCTTTTGAATATCGGTTGTGGCATTCGGGTGTAATGATGACAACAGTGGGCGTACCTCTAAAAAAAAGCATTAAAAAAACAGCCAAATTTAAAAAAATTCTAAAACAAAAATTCTGCCATAGAAAAAAAAAAAAAAATGTTTTTCGGTGTTTGGGGCCCCAAATCTATCCAAAAAAGTCGGTTTGGTCAAATTCAGAATTGGGCTGTTGCCTAGTGTAATTTAAGTAATAGATCCACAGCGGACAGTCGAACGTTAATCAGAGTGCTGAGCAATCAAAAGAGTGGTCTAAATATATGTCATATAAATGCTCAAAGTTTGGCCAAAAAGATGGACGAATTCAGGTTTATGTTTGTCGATTCAAATGTAGATATTGTTTGTGTGTCCGAAACGTGGTTTACGTCCAATGTTAACAGTATGTCAGTATTGTGTCCAGGCTTTAATTTGTTTCGTTCTGATCGTGCTGGCCATGGGGGCGGTGTGGCGATGTATGTAAAAAATAATATTAAATGTAAGATAATTTGCAAGCATCCTATTGATAGAGCAATTAAATATCTATTTCTGGGACTGGAATCTAAATCTGAATCCAATAAAACGCTCATAGGTTGCGTATATAGACCGAATAAAAATACGGAATATTCAGATTTAATTAATGTAATATCTGACATATCAATAAGATATTGTAACATTATCTTGACAGGCGATCTGAACAGTAACATGTTGATAGAGCGACATCTTGTTGATGAAATGAATTTACTTGGATTGAATCTAGTCAACGAAACTGAGCCAACTCATTTTTCAAGTACTCGGGATACCCTACTAGACGTATTTTTTGTAAATGACGTGAACAAATCGATTCTTTTTGATCAGATCTCGGCACCTGTCTATTCCAAACATGATCTGATTTTTATGACTTATGACATTTCTATTGACAGCAACAATTACTCGTTTTTATACCCTGAGCCCATTAAAAATGGGCAAAAAAGGGTATAATGCATTTGGCAGAATGTATGTAACAGGCAGAAGGGGGCGTGGCAGACCCCAAAAAGTATATATATTCTTGATCAGGATCAACAGTCGAGTCGATTGAGCCATGTCCGTCTGTCTGTCCGTCTGTCCGTCTGTTTGAACGCGTCGATCTCAGAAACCATAAGAGCTAGAGTCTTCAAATTTGGTATGTAGGTTCCTGGATACCGTACGCAGATCAAGTTTGTTTTTATTTTTGGATCGAACAACTATATCATATAGCTGCCATAGGAACGATACATCGAAAATGAAGTTTTTGTATGAAAAGCTTCTTTAATTTTTGAGATATCTTAACCAATCTCTCACGATATATATTTGGGGTGGTATTATACATCCTAACCAAATTTGGTCCAAATCGGCCCACTATATCATATAGCTGTCATACAGACGCTCTGCCGAAAATCAAGTTTTAGTATGAAAAAGTTTTTTGTTTTTTGAGATATCTTAACCAAACTGATAGAATATGCATTTATGTTGGTTTTGTACATTCTGACCAGATTTGGTTCAGATCGGTTTCTATATATCATATAGCTGCCATTGGAATAATTGGTCGAAAATCAACATTTATAAAAGAGTACCTGGGCTCAGGGTATCCTACTGTCGAGCGTGCTCGACTGTAGACGCAGCCGGGGGTAGGCGAGCGAAGCGAGTAGGGGGCGGAGCCCCCTTGTTTTTTATAGATTTTAGTAGAATTGACTTAGGCTCAGGGATTAAAACCGAAACGAATATCGGTTTCAGTTACGGTTTCGGTTACGCTTGTATTAAGGTTTTCGGTTAAGGTTACGAAAAAAATTGTAGTATAGGTTTCGTAACGGTTAACGGTTTTTTGTAAGTTTCGGTTTTAAAATACCGGTTCGGTTTCGGTTCACAAAAAAAAAATTTTCTTACAAAAATTTCAAATTTTTCTCCAAGTTAAAATTGACTGTATATACATATGTACATATGTATTTTAGTTGTACATATGTACATGCACAAACACGCACTTACGCACTTTTTAAAGCCAGCACCGATTTAAGTGGAATAACAAAAGCAAAGTTGCGCGTTGTTCAATCGCGAGCAACAAGGCAAAACGTGACGCGGCTACGAAATACCGTGTCCAACTAAGTATATTTGTATATGTACTTATATGAATATAACTGCATAGTAACAATTGTATGTACATATGTAAATATGGTTAAACGTAATTTTACGTAAATACTCCCATTGTTAATATGTTTATTTTATGCACATATGTATATATGTATGTTAATATAAATAAATATGATGGGTATTTCAATAGTCGCACTTTCATACATGTATGTACACAGTCCACCCTACGAAACAAACTGTCTCGCTCGCACTTGCTCAATTTTCAATTTTGCTAAGTCGCGTGGCGACGCCAAGACATCGCACAAAAGTAACCGCCGATACGTCACCACAAAATTCTTAAGAAACTCACACAAAGACAAAAATTGAAGCTGCACAAAATTTGCAATGAGCACTACAACAACACTGAAGTCATAAATTAAAGCAAAATGAACACTTTTATTGCTTTATCGTCGCGTTGAAAATCTGTGTTGTTGTTGATGCTGTCCAGAGTCTCGCGACGCACATTGGCTGTGTTGTTGCTGTATCGTCGAAGATCGCGAGCAAGCCAAAGTAACGGTCTGCTACCTGTTTAGAAGACTGGTAGAAATTTAGTTTTGATCAGTTTCAGCGAAGCGCCGCGACGTCCAGAACCGAAATGAACGCTTATAAATGAATCGGTTATTAAACGGTTATTTCGGTTTAAAAAGTTTTGGTTTTAAGGTTTAGTTATAGTGAAAAATTTTTTTTTCGGTTACGGTTTCGGTTACGGTTCCAAATTTCAAAAGGTTTTTACCGGTTAAAGGTTACGGTTTCGGTTAAGGTTTTAATCCCTGCTTAGGCTTGCTTAACATGGAATGTGATATATTAAATTTTGACGAGATTTATTTGATGCCACCCGTTGACTCGAAACTCGATCTTCTCAATCGCAAAATTTTGACTTTATTTGATGCTTTTGTACCACTCAGACAAAAAACTATTAGGCCTGAACAACAAGCATGGTTTAATGACTATATTAAAAGTATCATAAAATCTCGTGATGAGGCTTATGCGAAATGGAAACGTTATAAAACTTTTATCCATGGTACACAATATAAGCGATTAAGAGCACGAGTTAGGAAGGCAATTGCGTCGTCAAAACGCTGTTACTACACGGATAAATTCAATCGAGCGGTTTCCTCAACTAAAAAATGGAGGGAAATAAAGCAATTGGGTATAGGAAAAAATAAAAACGAGTCCATTAATGTTGAGGTAGACTTAAATAAACTAAACAGTGACTTTGTTAACTTGACAGTTCCCGAAGCGGATGATACTTTGTACCTGAGTCCTGGTCCTGATCTGAACTGTGATAATAGCTTTAGTTTTGCCTGTGTAAATTAAATTGCTGTTATAGAATCTTTCCGTAAAGTTAAGTCAAATGCCGTCGGTCTCGACGAAATAAACACTAAGTTTCTCAAAATTTTGCTCCCAAACATAGTAAACCATATTACACATATTTTTAATACGGCTCTGACAATTTCGCTGTTTCCTTGCGATTGGAAATTGGCCAAAATCATTCCCATCCCAAAAGGAAATAATGAATATAGACCGGTGTCAATTTTACCATTCTTATCTAAGGCTTTTGAGCAGATCATGGCGGGTCAGATTTTAAGCTATATATCAACGTACTCTCTGCTAACTGACAAGCAATCTGGGTTCCGGAAAAGCAGAAGCTGTACTTCCGCAGTATGTAAGGTCGTAGAGGACATACGGAGTAAGATGGATGACAGCTTTGTTTCTTTAATTACGCTCCTTGATTTCAGCAAAGCTTTTGATACTGTCAATCATAGGATACTGTGCAATAAACTTCAAAGACTATTTAACTTTAGTACTAGTGCAACAAAGTTAGTCAATGCATATCTCTGTGATCGCCGTCAGGCAGTTGTTACGTCTTCTAGTTCATCGTCTTTTCTGTCAATTAAACGAGGTGTACCCCAAGGATCAATTTTAAGTCCGTTGCTGTTCTCGATGTATATAAATGATCTCCCTTGTTATGTGTCGTATTGTAACTTACATATGTACGCAGATGACGTTCAGCTATATGTTAGTGATAGGTTAGATAATATAAATAAACTTATAAAGATCTGCAATAAGGACATTAGTGCGGTCAATGAATGGTCCAAGTTGAACGGTTTGACAATTAACCCTTCGAAATCGAAATGTATGGTCATTTACAAAAATATGTTAGACACTGAAAGCTTACCAAGATTAATTATTGACAACACACCAATCGAGTATGTGGATCAAGTCACTAATCTTGGGATTACGTTGAATCGAAACCTAACATGGAATAATCACGTTAATAAGGCAGTAGGCAGATCCTTCGCTCTTTTAAGACAACTTTATCTGACACAGAGAATTCTTCCCGTGAAGATTAAACTCCTAATCGCCAAAAGCTATTTAATACCGTCACTTTTCTATGGGATCGAGGTATTCGGTTTTACTGATGCATGCACCCAACGAAAACTAAATGTGGCCTTTAACAGCATTGCAAGGTATGTGTTCGATGTCAAGAGGGGCCAACACATAACAAATTTTTCAAATAAAATATTTAACATGTCACTGATGGCATTTATAAAATTTAGGATATTAATCTTTACCCATAAAGTTCTAGTGACTAAAGAGCCAGCATACCTATATGACAAATTCAAATTCGCATTCTCCAGAAGGACTAGAAACCTCCTCTCTTATCGTTGTAAGCTTACTGCATCTGAAAAACATTTCTATATCAACGCTGTTCGCTTGTGGAATGATCTACCGCAAACCATAAAAGCAACCGTTAACACAACACATTTTAGAGACAGACTTACTAAACACCTACAAATCAATTAAATAATTAAAGAATCAATATAATGTAATTTAACATAATTTAACTTAATTCAATTTAAAATACGAAAAAATTAGAGTTAAGATACGAGAATTCATGTCAATACTCTTAATTATCATTAATATCAATAATATTGTACTTTAACACTCAAAATATTCAATGTAGTGACTAGTGTAATAACTTATAAGTAAACTCTCTACTTGTAACACTAGGAAACAAATAAATAAATAAAAAATTAATGTCCTGCAGCTAAACATATATATAAAACTCTTTGTCCTATACATTCATCTATTCATGTATCATTGTACAAGCCAATCGGCTTAAGCTACAAATTTGAAATTTTAACACAACACAGATCTGACAAATTCATCGGCGTTTAAGACTGGGTTTTTCAATATTCGAAGTGAAAGGGCTTTAAATTCGAGGTCAAAGTTCGCGTTTATTTTGATTTACATATACCACTGTTTGGTCAGCCAGCGGGTTCAGCGCCTAGGTAGTGCAGAGGATGGTGTCGTTGACTCACGCACACGGTAACGTAGGTTCAAAATCAGGAAGGCCCAGCAAAATTTTTTATTTTATTTTTTAAAATCAAAAATAAAATATTGCAACATTTTGCATTTTTGTTGTTGTTTGTTATGCTGATTTGTCATTGTTATTCTTTTGTGTGTAATCACACACAAAATCTCAAAGAGGTGCAGCATAAAATTTGTTTAACAGATGCCACAGCTGCTGTTAACAGGCTGTGTTAATTGAATGATTTAAATAAAATATATTTTTTTCTTTTTAAATTTTTTTTATCAAAATCAATGTGTTGCTACATTCCGTATTTTTGTTAAAACCAAAGAAAACTAAACCCAGAGCTGCAGCATATCAAATTTGCTTAGCAGCTGTTAAAGGTTCAGCAAAGAAGCTGATTTACATAAAAAATAATTTTCTTTTAATTAATAATTGCTTTGTCAAATTAATATTATAAAAGCTATATAATCCGACTTGTTTGTAAATTGTTAATAAATAAATGCCGCATTAAGTATGTTTATCGATACATCGCTTTGAGTATCATATCGATATTTACCTTGCATTAGTATCACTTCTTTGTAACAAATAGCGATACCCACCACCAATAGTTGAAAATTCATTTTGGCGCCCAATTCGCAGCTACAGCAACAGACATATTGTTTGGCCACACATTCAACAGCAGCAAAGCAGCCACCAACAAAAACAACAACAACAGTAACATCAAAAGAACCGAACACAAATGCAGTTGAAGAAGCAACCAAATAACTCAAATATTATGAAAAACTTTTTTAAGGTTATCTCAACCAAACTCACAGATTTGCTTTTGAACGCCAAGCTTCAAAATTTTGTACCAAACCTAGATTTTTCCGCCAAATCAGGCTATTTTAACCAGAATCTTCCCAGCGTTACCATATGGTAACAAGCAATAGGCATTTACTAAAACTTCATTTTTAGACAACATATTAGCGTGACACTAAATTTAATATGATATTCTAAGAGTAAAATGATGTCTCTAACCGATTAAAAGTTGATTGAAACCATTTCTTAAAGTTAGCTTATCGAAAAATGCTCATTAAGTTGCTCATAATATTCTTCAGTGCCTAAAAATGGCATATGGCAATTCATCGCAAGTAAATTTAAATAGTTTAACTAATTTCAATACTGAGCTATATGCAATGCACCCATCATTAGAAAGGTAAAAGAGTGCTCCTTATGAAACAAATTCTGAATAATAACACTTTTTTAAAGTTTATTTACGCTTTTTTTATTCGTGTTACCATATGGTAACGCTGGGAAGTACAGGGTACTGCATTTTTCCATACATTTTATTTGCGTTTCAGTACTAGGTTGTAGAGTTGGGTCCATAAGCATTATCATTACGTTTTAATTAGCATTAAAAAAAAGTAGTGCTAATGAAATTGCATTTCACTAGCATTAAAAAAAGTAATGCTAATGAAATTGCATTTCAATTCTTTTCGAAAATCTAGAAATGTTTGTTCTACGACTTTTTGAATTTCCCGCTAGTTTAGCGGGTTTTTTGGTATATGAAACATAAATTTTGGCTAAGGGGATTGGAAGATATCACCTATTAACTGAATATAGGCATTTTTGTATCGATCGAAAATCACGTTTTAGTACGAAAAACTCATTGGTTTTATGAGATATCTCAACCAAACTGATAAAATGTGCATTTATCTTAGTTTAATATATCCAGACCAAGTTTGGTTGAAATCGGACCACTATATCATATAGCTGTCATAGGACCGATCGGGCGAAAATTAGGTCTTAGTATGAAATTTTTTTTTGTTTTATTAGATATTTTAACCAAATTCATAGAATTGGCATTTAGTTTAGTTTTATAGATTCTGTCCGAAGTTGGTATAAATCGGACCAATATATTATATAGCTTCCATAGGACCAAACAGGGGATATCAAGTCTTAGTATGAAAAACTTTTTTGTTTTATAAGACCAAAGTAATATAATATTCATATAACTTGGTTTTATATATCCTGTCTAAAGTTGGTTCAAATCGGATCACTATTTCATATAGCTGCCATAGGAACAATCGGGCGAATATTAAGTCTGAGCATGAAAATCTTTTCTGTTTTATGAGATATCGTTACCAAACTAATAGAATATACATTTAAGTTAATCTTATAGATCCTGACCAAAGGTAGTTCAAATCGGACCGCTAAATCATATAGCTGCCATAGGACCGATCGGGCGAAAATCAAGTCTTAGTATGAAAAACTTTATTTTCCATAGTAAGTACCTGGTCTCCGACAGTCAAGTATGCTCGACTGTAGCAACTCAAACGAAGCGAGCGGGGGGCGGGGCCTTCTATTTTTCTTTATAATTAAAAAAAAAATTTATTAAAAATATATAAAAATAAAATTATATATATATTTTACTAATGATTAAGTTACAATGTCAAAAGCAAAAGCAATTGCAAGAATTTCTGATAACACACCAAAAAACCTCTACACGAGGTAAAAGTCTAGTGACGAAATTTCATTTCACTAGCATTAAAAAAATGTAGTGCTAGTGAAAAATTATTTAATTGGCATTAAATTAAAAAATTTTCGGTGGCATTAAGTAATGCCAATGAATACCCATTTTAATTAGCATTGAAAATAATTTTTTTAAACAATTAAAAAATTTAGAAAATAGTTTTTCCCATAGTTTTTCCGACTGTTTTGCAATATTTTTAGACCCCGTACTTAAAAAAAGTACTGGGGTCTATTGGGTTTGTTTTAACGTAAATGTGCGTAACAGGAAGAAGGAGGCGTGGCAGACCCTATAAAGTATATATATTCTTGATCAGCATCAATAGCCGAGTCGATATAGCAATGTCCTTCTGTCCGTCTCTCTGTCTGTCCGTCAGTCCTGACGTCTGTATGAACACCTAGATCTCAGAGACTATAAGAGCTAGAGACACCAAACTTGGTATGTAGACTCGCCTATATGTTAAACTGATCAAGTTTGTATTAAAATTTGGCCACGCCCCCTTTATCGCCCACAAATCGAAAAACAAAATTTCATATCCAAATTATAAGAACAATTTAAAAGCTAGTGACACCAAACTTAGTATGTAGATTTCTCTATATTGCAGGCATATCAAGTTTGTTTCTTTTTTGGATCGGACCACTATATCATATAGCTGCCATGGGACCGATCGGTCGAAAATCCAGTCTTAGTATGAAAAAGGTTTTTTGTGTTTTGAGATATCGTAACCAAACTGATAAAATATGCATCTGGGCTGTTATTATACATCCTGACCAAATTTAGTTCAAATTGGTCCACTGTATCATATAGCTGCAGAAAAGACGCTCAATCGAATAGTAAGTCTTAGAATGAAAAAGTATAATGTTTTTGGAGATATCTTAACCAAACTGATAGAATATGCATTTATGTTAGTTTTGTATATTCTGACCAAATTTTTTTCAAATCGGTTCCATATATCATATAGCTGCCATAGGAATAATTGGTCGAAAATCAACTTTTATAAAAGAGTACCTGGGCTCTGGGCGTGCTCGTCTGTAGCCGCACCTCACCGCGAGCGAAGCGGGCCGGGCGTAGGCTAGCAAAAAAATATTGCACACAATTCGGAAAAACTATTTTACAAATTTTTCTACAATTTTCAATGCTAATTAAACTGGATTTTCATTGGCATTACTTAACGCCACCGATAAAATTTTCATTTAATGTCAATTAAATAATTTTCACTAGCACTACTCTTTTTCAATGCTTGTGAAATGAAATTTCATTAGCACTACTTTTTTTCAATGCCAGTGAAATGAAATTTCATTAGAACTACTTTTTTTCAATGCAAGTGAAATTAAATTTCATTACCACTACTTTTTTTAATGCTAGTGAAATGACGATTTCATTAAAAAAGTAGTTAATTAGGAACAACTCTGCTGGGTTGTTCATAAAATATGATTGCTCCTATGGCAGCTATATCATATAGTGGTCCTATTTGAACCAAATTTGTTCAGGATATATAGGAAAATATTAAATACATTTTCTAAGAGCTTGGTTGAGATGTCACAGAAAACAAAAAAGTTTTCCATACCTGAGGTGAATTTGACCCCGATTGTTCCTATGAAAGCTATGGAAAAAGCATGGTTCATTGCACTTTTCTCAAATATTTGTACTTTTTAGTATGTAAAATACCTGTACCCTGTACTTCCTAGCGTTACCATATGGTAACAGCCGAAAAATTGGTCCTGTCGATTATGCTGACAAGGACGAACAAAATGAATGTGTTTTTCGGATTCAGCGACAGAAACTCGAAAATACGTTACTCAGGACGATTCAGGTTAAGTTTTCTCAACCAAACTTACAGATTGCAGAGCAGCTGGCAAGGTGAATATAATTATTCGTTTCTCTTTCAAAAAATATTATATTATATAAATTTGTTGCTACTTAGTACGAGGGCGGGCTGATAAGTAATCGGCCTTACCAAAAAAAAACATCTTAAACAACCCATAAATATTTTATTCGATTAGTGTTTTCTATCGGCTGATTGCTGAAAAAGTTCTAGGCGTTTTTCTCAACACTGGTAATTTTGGCGGGAGTTTTAGCATGGTCACTTTTGCATTGTCCCCAAAATGAGTAAAATAGAATATCGAGCTGTCATTAGATTTCTGTTTTTAAAAAAGAAATCCAACGATGAAATAAAAAATGAGTTAATCGAAGTTTATGGGGAATCAGCTCCATCGATTTCGACCATTAAATATTGGACTGCTGAGTATAGGCGCGGACAAGCATTTTTGACGAGGACCGTCCGGGACGTCCCAGAGAGGTGACAACCCCAGAAATGGTAGATAAAGTCCACGGAATGATATTGGATGATCGCCGAATAAAGCTGAGAGAGATTGCTAAGGCCCTAAACATTTCTCGTGAACGTGTTGGAAACGTCTTACACGAATATTTAAATATGAGTAAGCTTTCGTCAAGGTGGGTGCCGCGATTGCTCTCAGCGGAACACAAACGCAACCGCTTGGTCATTGCGAAGGAGAGTTTGGCATTGTTGTGACTGTCGACGAAACTTGGATACATCACCATACACCAGAAAGCAAGGAACAGTCAAAGCAGTGGATTTCAACCGGAGAAACGGCGCCGAAAAAGGCAAAGATTGGTTTGTCGGCCAACAAGGTAATGGCAACGGTTTTCTGGGATGCCCGAGGCGTAATTCATGTGGATTATCTAGAAAAAGGCAGAACAATTAATAGAGAATACTATTCTAACCTTTTGGGACAGTTCGATTCAGAACTAAAGAAAAAAAGGCCGCACATGGCGAAGAAAAAAGTTCTGTTTCACCAGGACAACGCTCCGGCTCACAAGAGCGTTGTTGCCATGATGAAATTGTGTGAACTACACTATGAAATTCTTCCACATCCCCCCTATTCTCCAGATTTAGCACCATGTGACTATTATCTATTTCCAAACTTAAAGAAATGGCTTGGTGGAAAGAAATTTCAGTCGAATGAACAGGTGATCTGTGAAACAAACGCCTATTTTGAGGACCTGGACCAGTCATATTTTATGGAAGGTATAAAAAAATTGGAGGACCGTTGGACTAAGTGCATACGTCTAAAAGGAGATTATGTTGAAAAATAAAAAAGAAAAATAAAAAAAAAACCGTGTTTTCTTTGGTAGGCCGACTATTTATCAGCCCACCCTCGTATTAGATTCAGAAGGAAATTTACAACAACAAACAAGGGGGCTCCGCCCCCTGCTCGCTTCGCTCGCCTACCCCCGGCTCGCTTCGCTCGCGGTGAGGTGCGGCTACAGTCGAGCACGCTCGACAGTAGCATACCCTGAGCCCAGGTACTCTTTTATAAATGTTGATTTTCGACCAATTATTCCTACGGCAGCTATATGATATATGGAACCGATTTGAACCAAATCTGGTCAGAATGTACAAAACCAACATAAATGCACATTCTATCAGTTTGGTTAAGATATCTCAAAAAACAAAAAATTTTTTCATACTAAAACTTGATTTTCGGCAGAGCGTCTGTATGACAGCTATATGATATAGTGGGCCGATTTGCACCAAACTTGGTCAGGATGTAAAATACCAGCCCAGATACATATTCTATTAGTTTGGTTACGATATCTCAAAAAACAAAAAACTTTTTCGTACTAAAACTTGATTTTCGGCAGAGCGTCTCTATGACAGCTATATGATATAGTGGGCCGATTTGGACCAAATTTGGTCAGGATGTATAATACCAACCCAAATATATATCGTGTGAGATTGGTTGAGATATCTTAAAAATTAAAGAAGCTTTTCATACAAAAACTTCGTTTTCGATGTATCGTTCCTATGGCAGCTATATGATATAGTTGTCCGATCCAAAAATAAAAGCAAACTTGATCTGCGTACGGTATCCAGGAACCTACATACCAAGTTTGAAGTCTCTAGCTCTTATAGTTTCTGAGATCGACGCGTTCAAACAGACGGACAGACAGACGGACAGACGGACAGACAGACGGACATGGCACAATCGACTCGACTGTTGATCCTGATGAAGAATATATATACTTTTGGGGGTCTGCCACGCCCCCTTCTGCCTGTTACATACATTCTGCCAAATGCATTATACCCTTTTTTGCCCATTTTCAATGGGCTCAGGGTATAAAAAACAGGGACCGTAAATAATGATTATTTTTGTTATTATTATTATTTTGATAAAAAGAAAGAAATATCATTTATAATCATTATTTTTGAGTTTTATTTGTTTTATCAAAATAATGATTAAAAAAATTTAAAAAAAATTTTATTTTTTGTTGATCAAATTATTGGTGAAGAAAATTGTAAAAATCATTATATAATCATTAAAACGTGATTTCTAAAATAAAACTTATAACACTATGCAACAATTTTCAACTTTTTGTCTATTACACGAACCAAACCCACTTTTTTGGATAGATTTGGGGCTCCAAATGACGAAAAACATTTTTTTTTTTTTTGTTGTGGTGAGATTTTTTTTTTTAGAAATTTTTGAAATTTGGCATTTTTTTTTCGTAGAAAAGTCGAAAAAAATTTATTACATTATGTCTTTAATTTTATTTGCAGAGCTGCATTAATTACGCGTCGTTAAAGATATGCCTTATCAAAATCTGTGGAGAGACAGCGATATAATATATTTTGTGTGTAGGCATGTTTTTGTCGACTTTGATGACTTCCTTGTAGAGCGGCATGACCTTGAAAATTTTTTGTGATTTTAAGATATCTTCACCAATCTCACACAATATCAAATTGTTGTTATTTTACACATTTTGACCAAATTTGGTTTAAATCGGTCTACTATATCATATAGCTGTCAAAGGAACGATCGTTCGAAAATCAAGGTTTAGTATTAAAAAGTTTTTTGTTTTTTTGAGATATTTTAACCAATCTGACAGAATATGCATTTAAGATGGTCATCTGAACTATTAAATTTGTTTGATAAGACTTATCTTTAACGACGCGTTATTAATGCAGCTATGCAAATAAAATTAAAGACAAAATGTAATAAATTTTTTTCGACTTTTCCTCGAATTTTAAAGTAAAACAAGGGGGCTCCGCCCCCTACTCGCTTCGCTCGCCTACCCCCGGCTCGCTTCGCTCGCGGTGAGGTGCGGCTACAGTCGAGCACGCTCGACGGTAGGATACCCTGAGCCCAGGTACTCTTTTATAAATGTTGATTTTCGACCAATTATTCCAATGGCAGCTATATGATATATGGAACCGATCTGAACCAAATCTGGTCAGAATGTACAAAACCAACATAAATGCATGTTCTATCAGTTTGGTTAAAATATCTCAAAAAACAAAAAACTTTTTCATACTAAAACTTGATTTTCGGCAGATCGTCTGTATGACAGCTATATGATATAGTGGGCCGATTTCGACCAAACTTGGTCAAAATGTGTAAAATAACAACAAGAATATATATACTTTTGTGGGTCTGCCACGCCCCCTTCTGCCTGTTACATACATTCTGCCAAATGCATTATACCCTTTTTTGCCCATTTTTAATGGGCTCAGGGTATAAAAAGATAAAAAAAAAAGCTTTAAAAAAATCATCATTTTCTTAATTCAAAAATTAATGTCTCTTTAACTCCTGGCTTAAATCTAAAACTTTGTATTAATGAATTATAGATATATTCATTGACTTTCAGAAATAGTAAAGCTTTTGAAAATCGGTTTTGTCATTCTCGAGTAATGATGACATAAGTCGGTGCACCTCTGAAAAAAAGTACGAAGAAAAATCCAGATTTTTAAAAAATTCTAAAAAAAAAATTTCACCATACAAAAAAAAAAAATGTTTTTCGTCGTTTTTGGCCCCAAATCTATCCAAAAAAGTGGGTTTGGTTCGTGTAATTTTTTGGCTGTTGCCTAGTGTAATGATTATGGTCCCTGCAAAAAATGGTAAATTCTTCTCAAATCACTGCGAACGGCAGTTCGCTCTAGTGACGAAAGCAGCAAGAAGGGTGCGAAAGGCGACTAGCAATATATACAGCTAATTTGGAAAATTTGCTGCGACTGTCCGATCAGATCGAGTTATATACCGATCGAAAGGTTGAGTCCTAACTTACAAAATGGCATACTAAAATTTTTGTAAATTTTTTTAAAAATTTGTAACTCACCTGGTTCATGAGATACGGGGGTGTAAGTGGGAGGGGAAAAATTTAAACGATCGCAGCTAATGGGGCCGTTGGGGCCTTTTTGTACAATTTTTTATTTTTAAAAAATTCTAATTAAAAATACGCGTCGACTGATACCCAACTCACCCAAATCCGATAACTGGTTCGAAAGATAATAAAATTTAAAAGATAATAAAGATAATAATTGAAATTTTTAGTGGACTTTTCAAATTAAGATGAAAAGTCAGTTTGTTTGTCGGTTCGTTTGCGCGTATCAAAGCGCTAAAAAAGCTTAGATGTAATGATGAGGATTTGTTTCTTTTCAAAAATATAGAAATGTTTGTTCTACGACTTTTTGAATTTCCCGTTTGTTTAGCGGGAAAACGCTATTTCCCGCTAAAATTGAAACCCCAATAGTTTGCAAACCATAGAAGCTACAGATATGTCCTATATATCATTGGAAAGGTGAGTTTAAGGGCTTTTTGACGTACTTTTTTTCTAAAGTACTCAGGTAACATTTTACAGGTGAAATAAGGTTTTTTAGCTTATATTTTGGCGATTTCTGACAAAACGGCTCTAACGATTTTTATTATATTTAAGTATATTGTAGTACATACAATTCTGCGTTTTTTGGTATATAACACATAACACATGGTTGAGGGGTTTGGAAGATATTGCCTGTTAACTGAATATATATATTTTTCCATCGGTCGAAAATCACGTTTTAGTTCGAAAATCACGTTTTAGTACTTAAAACTTTTTGGTTTTATGAGATATCTCAACCAAACTGATAAAATACTCATTTTACATTGTTTTATATATCCTGATCAAAGTTGGTTCAAATCGGACCACTATATCATATAGCTGTCATAGGACCGATCGGATCAAAATTAGGTTTTAGTATGAAAAACTTTTTTGTTTTACGAGATATTTTAACCAAATTGATAGAATATGCATTTAAGTTAGTTTTATACATCCTGACCGAAATTGGTTCATATCGGACCGCTATATCATATAGCTGTCATAGGACCGATCTGGTCAAAATTAGGTTTTAGTATGAAATACTTTTTTGATTTATGAGATATTTTAACCAAATTGATAGAATATGCATTTAAGTTAGTTTTATACATCCTGACCGAAA
Organism: Drosophila phalerata; assembly: GCA_951394115.2. Taxonomy (NCBI): domain Eukaryota; kingdom Metazoa; phylum Arthropoda; class Insecta; order Diptera; family Drosophilidae; genus Drosophila; species Drosophila phalerata. The sequence goes on along the minus strand of OX596006.1, from coordinate 8,750,419 downwards.
TTGGTTCATATCGGACCGCTATATCATATAGCTGTCATAGGACCGATCTGGTCAAAATTAGGTTTTAGTATGAAAAACTTTTTTGATTTATGAGATATTTTAACCAAATTGATAGAATATGCATTTAAGTTAGTTTTATACATCCTGACCGAAATTGGTAACCGGTAATCAAATCACTATATCATATAGCTAACATAGGACCGATCGGGCGAAAAGTCTTAGTATGAAAAGTAGACAGTAGTAACGCGAGCGAAGCAAACAGGGGCGGAGTCTCTTAGCTATATTTTTTACTATCTCCCTGCATTTATGATAAAGTTAAAATGGCAAAAGCAAAAGCAATTGCAAAAATTTCTGATATCCCACAAAAAAAACCTCTACACGAGGTAAAAGTCTAGTGACGAAAGCAATTTTTAGCTCCTAAATATCTGATATCCAATTGTGTGACGAGCAAAATTCAGTTTATTATAAAAACTTTAAATAAAAATAAAAATTATTAAAAAAAAAAAAAACACGAAAATTGGTATTCGGCACTGTGCAAAAAGTAATTTTTATGTACAAAGAAGCTCGCCCTTTTTGAGCACAGTGCACAATGCCAATTTTTGTGTTTTTTTTTTTTTTAATAATTTTTATTTTTATTTAAAGTTTTTATAATAAACTGAATTTTGCTCGTCACACAATTGGATATCAGAAATTTTGGAGCTAAAAATTGCTTTCGTCACTAGACTTTTACCTCGCGTAGAGGTTTTTTTGTGTATCTGATAACTGATAATAACACTAGGCAACAGCCCAATTCTGAATTGAAGCAAACCGACTTTTTTGGATAGATTTGGGGCCCCAAACACCGAAAAACATTTTTATTTTTTTTTCTATGGCAGAATTTTTTTATTAGAATTTTTTGAAATTTGGCTGTTTTTTTAATGCTTTTTTTTAGAGGTACGCCCACTTTTGTCATCATTACACCCGAATGCCAAAACCGATATTCAAAAGCTTTACTTTTCCTGAAAGCTAATAATAATTCATCTATACACAGTCTAAGATTAAAGTTAGTAGTTTAAGAGCTATTAATTTTTGAATTAAGAAAATTTTGTTTTTTTTAATCTTTTTTTTAAGCTTTTTTAAAGCTTTTTTTTTAGTTTTTTTTTTTAGTTTTTTTTTGTTTTTAAATTCAAGGAAAAGCTGCATTATTTGAGCGTCGTTTAAGATATGTCTTATAAAAACCTATGGAGAGACGGCGTTATAATTATACCCGTTACTTATAAAAAATAAGTATAAGGGTATATTGTGTTCGTTGGAATGTATGTAACAGGGAGAAGGAGGCATCTCCGACCACATAAAGTATATATATTCTTGATCAGCATCAATAGCGGAGCCGATATAGCCATGTGTGTCTGTCCGTCCGTCCGTCTGTCCGTCTGTGTGAGCGCCTAGATCTCAGAGACCATAAGAGATAGAGTAACCAAACTTTCACACGTAGATCAGAAATGCGTTGGAGCAGGTCAAGTTTGTTTTAAATTTTGGACCCGCCTCCTTCCACGCCCGTAATTCGCGAAAAACTGGTCATCCGTCTGTATAAACACAAGGATCTCAGAGACTATAAGAGATAGAATAACCAAATTTGTCACACAGATTTCCATATACCTCACGCAGATCAAGTTTGTTTCAAATTTAAGCCACGCCCCCCTCCGCCCCCGCAAATCGCTAAAAAACACCTCACCCACAATTGTTCATATAATACGTATTTTTTGGTAATAACCGATATCTGTTATTATTATCTATTATCCCACTGAATCGCAACAAGATCGGACAAGTAGAACAGCAGTTATTGCGTGTCTAAGTTGTTAAATCAACAGGTGCCCCCTAGAGTATGCGATAGTTTTTGTATTTTTAAACCTTATTAGAATGCTTCAAATTCTCAACTAGTTCTGGCAACGCAAATATGACATTAGGATTGAATCGTTAATGTATTGAAATAAGTAACGGGTATCCTATGGTCGGGGTCTCGACTATAGCCTTTCCCACTTGTTTTTTTTTGTGTCTAGGCATGTTTTTGTCGACTTTTTTGACTTCTTTGTGGAGTGGCATAACCCTTTGTATGAAAATTTTTTGTGTTTTTTGAGATATCCTAACCAAACTCACAGGAAATCAATTTGATGAGGTTTTACGCATAGTGACCAAAGTTGGTTTAAATCGGTCAACTATATCTTATAGCTGCTATAGGAACGATCGGTTGAAAATCAAGTGCTAGTATGAAAAGCACTGTTGTTTTTTGGGATATATCAACCAGTCTCACAGGTTGTGTATTTTATAATGGGTTTTATATCCCTACCAAATTTGGTTCAAATCGGTTCACTATTCAATATAGCTGCCATAGGAACGATCGGTTTAAAATCCACCTTTAGTATGAAAAACTTTCTTATTTTTTTTACAAATTTTAACCAAAATCACAAAATGTGTGTTCTTTGTTACCAAAATTGGTTCAAATCGTTCTACTGTATCATATAGCTGTCATGGGACCGATCGGTGTAAGATCAAGCTTTAGTATGAAAAACTTTTTTGTTTTTTGAGATATTTTAACTAAGTTGGTAGAATATGCATTTATGATGGTCTTAGACATTCTAACCGAAGTTGGTTCAAATCGGTCCACTATATCATATAGCTGCCATAGGACCGATCGGTACAAAATCAAGTTTTAGTATAAAAAACTTTTTTATTTTTGGAGATATCTCATATTCTTATAAAATTTGGTTGAAATCGGACCACTATATCATATAGCTGCCATTGAAACGATCGATACGAACGGTCGAAAAACTACCTTTAGTATAAAAAGCTTTTTTATTTTTTAAGTTATCTGTACCAAACTTACAAATTTAGAATCTTGTATAGTCTTGTACAACCACTCCAAATTTGGTTGGAATCAGACCACTATAACATATAGCTGCCATGGGACCGTTCAGTCGAAAATCAACCTTTGCGTCAAAATTCTTTCATTGTTTATATGCTAATAACTTAGTCGTTCTTCCATAGATTTTAACGGTAAACACACCAAACGATTGGTAATTAATATATAGAAACAAATTTAATAGTTCAGATGACCATCTTAAATGCTTATTCAGTCAGTTTAGTTAAAATATCTCAAATAACAAAAAAGTTTTTAATTGTAACACTTTAGTTTCCACCGATTGTTCCTATAGCAGCTATAAGATATAGTCGACCGATTTGAACCAACTTTGGTCACTATGCGTAAAACCACATCAAATTGATTTCCTGTGAGTTTGGTTAGGATATCTCAAAAAACACAAAAAATTTTCATACAAAAGGTAATGCCACTCTACAAGGAAGTCAAAAAAGTCGACAAATACATGCCTAGACACAAAAAAATATTATATCGCCGTCTCTCCACAGGTTTTCATAAGACATATCTTAACCGACGCTCAAATAATGCAGCTTTGCAAAAAAAAATCTAAACCCCCGTTTAGATTTTTTTTCGAGTTTTCCTTGAATTTAAAAACAAAAAAAGCTAAAAAAAAGCTTGAAAAAAAACTACATTTTCTTAATTCAAAAATTAATAGCTCTTAAACTACTAACTTTAATCTTAGACTGTGTATAAATGAATTATAGGTATAGTCATTAGCTTTCAGGAAAAGTAAAGCTTTTGAATATCGGTTTTGGCATTTGGGTGTAATGATGACAAAAGTGAGCGTACCTCTAAAAAAAACCATTAAAAAAACAGCCAAATATCAAAAAATTCTAAAAAAAAAAATTCTGCCATAGAAAAAAAAAAAGAAAGGTTTTTCGGTGTTTGGGGCCCCAAATCTATCCAAAAAAGTCGGTTTGGTCCAATTCAGAAGAAAAAAGTTGCAATTTGTTGCCTAGTGTAATTGCTTCGTACGAGTAGTGAAAAACGTATTAGTCTGATTTGAACAAGAATCTATCATGTCATTTAGCAGGTACTGATTACTGATCTTCATCAGAAGTATAAAGAAGGCATTGCTGATTTAAAAACCTGTCGAATAAACCCAATGTTAGAAATAACGACCCTTTGCTCTTGAATGACACAAACTGCAGTTGATATGCCTTTTCTTGCACATATTTTTCTACTTTTGTTCTTTTCTTACACACAAACACGTTAATATGATCGGATTTCAGAATCAATACATTTGTGTGGTGCCCGAGTTACTAAATATTTTTTTATAGATAAAAATTGGGTGACCGAAATTTCAAGTTGTCCTAATTAACCAGTGTCCGAATTATTAAAATAGAACAGTTTTTATTAAATAAAAATATAAAAAGTGCTCCTTTTCTCATTTCAGTTTCGCGAGCGAAGCGAGCATTGGGCGGAGCCCCCTAGTAATAACATAAATGTATAATATATCTGTACATGTTTGAATACTATTTAATAGTACATACCAACTTAGTAATGTTAATCTATACTCTCTTCAACACTAACAGAAAGACTACTGTGGTAACTATAAGCCGTCATATTAATATGTGTGTCCAAATTGGTAGTGTACGTATTTAAATCTAGTAAGCTTCTATATCCCCTCCTCTGCAAATTACTATATATTTCCAATGTGTAACCTTCTAGCATTTTCAAACATAAATTAAAATCTCCTGAAATGATTGTTTTCCCATTTAAGAATGCATATTGCAACTTCTGTTCTAAATACTGATGTCGGATAGGTTGGATTTTCATTTATAATGAGAAAAGCTATGGATTTGTATATAAATGTGATATACTCAAAGAAACACGATTCAGTTATATTATTTCTACAGCTTACTGTAAAAGAAATTTCATTCGTTTCATTTTTGGCATAAACTAAAATACCTGTTGAACGTCGTACAGACTCAAGATGCAGCAACGCTGAAAACAGGAAATTCTATATTTTCTGTATAAGTAGTGGCTTCCACAAAACACAGAATAGACGATAGAAGCATAAGTCTATCTGATTGAATATCTGCAATATGAAGATTTAGATTTTGAGTGTTGTGAAAGAAAATGTGTAGAGCGGAACTGTTAAGCAAGTGATCATAATGTGCTCGAAGTTTAGCAGTCCGCAAGTTCTCTAATTGATTTTTGAACTTATCATTGTTTTGGGGAGGTTTAGGAGGATTGAAATTACCTATTACACTAGGCAATAGATTTGGGGCCCCAAACGACGAAAAACATTTTTTTTGTTTCTATGGCAGAATTTTTTTTTTAGAATTTGTTGAAATTTGTCTTTTTTTTTCTTGCCGTTTTTTAGAGGTGCACCCACTTTTGTCATCATTACTCCAGAACTACAAAACCGATTTTCAAAAGCTTTACTTTTCCTGAAAGCTAATGAATATATCTGTAATTAATCTATACACAGTCTAAGATTTCAGTCAGTAGTTTAAGAGCTATTAATTTTTGAATTAAGAAAATTTTGTTTTTTCAAGCTTTTTTTTTTTTAGCTTTTTTTACTTTAAAATTCAAGGAAAACTCGAAAAAATTACTGATCAAATTAATTCTAGGTGACACTCTTTAGACTTAGTTATAGTCCTATTTTCTTATCTATCTATCCAATTCAGAAGAAAAAAGTCCAAATTTGTTGCCTAGTGTTATTAACAATTCTGAAGCTGTAGTTGCCCTACTACAAGCAACCTATATGGAAGCACGTTCCATTCTTGAACTGGTGTGGACTTCCACCTTGCCATAAGCAGCGCCCTGACTTTTGTGATTAGTATTTCCTTCTGCAGGTACAACTGGAAACTGCGTACGGTCAATGGTAACTTGCTCATTGTTCCAACAAAATAGTTGGAGTGTTTGATATATATCAAAATCTATTTGCATCAATATGCCGGATGCTCCATAAACTAACCCATCCCCTACATCTACATTGACCGTCGTCATATATTTGGCAGTGGTTTTTAAAAGAAGAGACATACAAAGTCCCTGCGTTTCGCAAGTTTTAAGACTTCTAACACCTACTAATACATTATTTCTTTGTGCCGCACTTAAAAGGACAGCTTTTTTGAAATCTTCAGCGGTAGAATAAAACTGTTCCTTTGGAATTAAATTAAGTTTTGTTGTGTTGAAATGATCCACCTCATTATTGCTAGTAAAGAGATGGATTGCATCATCGGACACATAGGATGGTTGGCAGATGCGTGATCGGATAAGTTGAATATCATCAGCAGTCATGCAACCCGATGCCATATTATTTAAGTCAGACGAGAATTGTTGTTCATCCTGTTGTCGCATGATTTCTGTGAGCTCAAAATACTTAAACAGGTCCCACAAAGAAGGGCCAAAAATAACAAAATAAGGATCAGTAGTATTGCATTCAGAAGTCCAACGACCACATACTGGTCGTAATTGTCTTAGATCACTGAAAACAATGACAGAAATATTTCTAAACGGAGTGGAATTTTTAAAAATTTGTTTTAATCGGGAATTCAAGTGTGAGAACATTAATGAACTAACCATTAAAATTTCATTAATAATAATTAATTTAAGGTCTATTAAGTTTGAATGCAGTGTATTAACTTAATCATAAATTAATGGTCTCAAATGAGAGCGAGACTTGTTGACTGGAAGAGAAAATATGGAATGCAGAGTTGATCCACCAATTCCGAATGCGGCTTTTCCGGTCGGGGCACATAAAAGAATATATTTGTTATTATAATTATTAGGCCCATGAACGGCTCCTGCCTTCAGATTGTTCATACCAGACAGGGATTGGAAAATAACTAAAATTAGTCGGCTCTTTCCAACACCAGCACCGCCTCCAACAAATTCGTTGTAGACAGATTTTATTTTGGCATTGTGCATGACATGGGTTACAAAAAGGTTTTCTGTTTTAAGTTGAGGGACCCAACAATATTAGATAAAGCTTCTTCTGAAACTAAGGGTGGAAGCTTAATCAAGCGAACGTTATTGTCACCTACATTGTTATCATCCCCATTGACGTTTAAGAGATTTAGTTGAGGATCTATCTCAGGAAATCCTAAGACTCTAAACTCATTATCTTCAGAGTTTGCTATATTATCCTCATCTTCTGCCTGGACTGCATTATCCAATTCATTCCCAAGCACACTAGCAGCTAATACATTTTATTTCCTACGATTGTTTTCTATCAAATCTAACTGAACTTGCTCATCCCTCCATGGTGCATAGAGCATAACTATTTTCCTAAAGTAGTCGCTTCTGTCAGTAATAATACTAAATCTTCTATATCTAATGATCCTTGGACTGAGTCTTTTTCGAATAAGCCCGCTACCATCGCGAAGTGGATAAATCACAGTTTCGGTAGCCGTTGGCTCTTCGTTATCGCCTTGTGGGCCATTCCGTTGATGGATCTCAAGAACGTGTGGACGTGCCACAAATAAATTTGTTTCTTATGTTTTGTTATGTAAGTAGGTTCCTCTATATTGCAGGCAGTTAAAGTTTGTTTCAAAATTCGGCCACACCCCCTTTTTCGCCCTTAAATCGATAAAAAAAAAAAAAACTTTATATCCAAATTATAAGAACAATTTAAAAGCTAGTGACAACAAACTTTGAATGTAGATTCCTCAATAAAGCAGGCATATCAAGTTTGTTTCTTTTTTAGATCGGACAAAAATATCATATAGCGCCCATCAAAACAATCGGTCGAAAGTCAAGTATGAAAAACTTTATTATTTTATGAGATATCTCATACACACTTTTACAATATACGTATAACTTGGCTTTATATATCTTGTCCAAAGTTGGTTCAAATCGGACCACTAAATCATATAGCTGCTATACGACGGATCGGGCGAAGATCAAGTCTTAGTATGAAAAACTTTTATGTTTTCCTGCTGCAACAAAAAAAAAACTTCTAATAATTTTCTTGAATAAACTTCTATAATACAAAAACAAGCGGGAAAGGTTATAGTCGAGATCCCGACCATATGATACCCGTTACTTACTTTAATATATTGAAAAGTACTTTAAAGAAAATACTTGTTTTGATCTGAAAACTTTAATTCGCCATAACTGTCGTTCTACATGTCCGATCTTAATGCGATTCAGTGGGATGATAGATAACGCTAATAGATAACGCTAATAATCACAAAAAACGTATTATCTCAAAAACTGTGGGTTTGTTTGTTTTTCGCGATTTGCGGGGGCGAAGAGGGGCGTGGATTCAATTTGAAAAAAACTTGATCTGCGTGTATATAGAAGTCTTTTAGTGAAAGTTTGGTATCTCTATCTCTTATGGTCTCTGAGATCTAGGCGCTCACACGGACGGACAGACGGACAGACACACATGGCTATATCGACTCGGCTATTGATACTGATCAAGAATATATATACTTTATGTGGTCGGAGAAGCCTCCTTCTGCCTGTTACATACATTCCAACGAACACAATATACCCTTTTACTTATTTTTTATAAGTAACGGGTATAATAAATTCATGTACTATTGCAATTCGGACAACCCGGGCACCACACAAATTTGTTGATTCGAAAATCCAATCACAATAACGTGTTTGTATGTAAGAAAAAAATAAAAGTAGCGTAAATATGTGCAAGAGAAGGCATTTCAACTGCAGTTTATGTAATTTGAGAGCAAAGAGTTTTTATTTCTAACATTGGGTTTATTCGGCAGGTTTTTGAATCAGTAATCCCTTCTTTACTTCTGATGGATTAAGTAATCTAAATGACATGATATCTTCTTATGCAAATCAGACTACTACGTTTTATCGCCGTTCGTACAGAGCATTTATAATCAGTTATTATACTATTTAAAAAAAAAATTTGAAATTTTTTATCGTTTAAAAATATAATGCTGAATGCAATAAGTAACAACAAATTTATATAATATAACATTTTTGTAAAATAACAACAAATAATTGTATGGACGCTGCTAGATTTGGCAGAAATATATTTGGGTTCAAACGCGAATTTGAGAGTTTGGTTAAGAAATTACAAAAATCAAAACAGTTTTTCATATAACATAAATGGTTAATTTAAAACCGACGTTTATGTGCCAGCAATATTATATAGTTATTCGATTTAGACCAAATTTGAACAGGGTGTAACATTTGGTAATAAAGACATATTCTGTGAGTTTTGTTGAGATAGCTCAAAAAACAAAAATAATTTTCATACTAAAAGTTAATTTCCATCCAATTGTTCCAAGGGCAGGTATATGATATATATACCCGATGTTGACCAAATATGGTCAGGGTGTATCAGGCAGTCTCAAACACACAATCTGGGAGTTCGGTTGAGATAACTTAGAAAAGTTTTCCATTCTAAAGGTGAATCTGAACACAAATGTTCCTACAGCAGCTATATGATATAGTAACCACATTTTGCCGAAATTGTAAAATATCGTAAAATTTTAAAAAATATTAATAAAAATAAATTAAAAATTAAAAATAAAACCTTGTTTGAGCTGGGTTCGAGCCTGCGACCATATGCGCGTTAGACTAAGAAACCATCCGCTGCACTACCTAAGCACTAAGCATGCCGGCTGATCAAACGCTGCTATATGTAAATCAAATGTAGCCAAAATTGTAGCCACTTGTAGCTATGAAATTGTCATCACTTTGCTGTCCCAATATTTCAAACTTGTATCTTAAGTCGTTTGGCCTGTACAAAGATACATGACTGAGTGAGTGAGTGAATGAATGTACAGGTCAAAGAATTTTATATATAGAGATTTATGTTATAAATCTAACATTTTGTAACGACCTGTTTCTATTGCAAACGGAGTTGCTCGCCGTGTCCAGGGTTACAGACTTTTAGTCAGTGTGGTTGCGGCAAGAGACAAGTTTCCCTCTCCCCAAGAATGATAGTGCTGGTAGATACTAACAAATTAATTAATCTTTATTTCCTTATATCTGGGACTTAATTTAAGAAATAAATGTAGATACAAACGATTCTCTGCAAGTGCGTAGTAGTTACGTTCGAGACTCGGCGTGCTTTGTTATTTCATCCGGCTTGGACCATTGGCGTGCATGCTCGGGTTGATGATCTACTCTTCCGGTGGCTGCGTGGATCTCGAAGCGGGTGCTCGAGCAAGGATCGTGCCGGCTAAAAATCAGAGATCGGTTGAGAGGAATACAATTCCGGCTGAGATTCAGAGAAGTTGGTGAGAGGAATACAATTCCGGCTCAGTTTCAGATAAGTTTTTGAGAGGAATACAATTTAGTCTCAGAGAATTTTGTGAGGGAAACACAATTCCGGCTCAGATTCAGAGGAGTTGGTGAGAGGAATACAATTCCGGCTCGGTTTCAGAGAAGTTTGTGAGACGCATACAATTCCGGCTCAGATTCAGGGAAGTTGGTGAGAGGAATACAATTCCGGCCCAAATTCAAAGAAGTTGGTGAAATGAATAAAATTCCGGCTCTGAATTAGAGGAATTTCACTCCGTCTACGACTTACTCATCGGCGTTGGCCTCACACCGGTATTCCCATGAGGGGAAAAAGAGGGATACCAACCATTACAATGAAAAGATAAGTAGTTCTACACTAAGAGAGGGGAGGTCTTAGTGTATAGCTAACTACTGGTTGATTAGTAGGTTCCAATTACAATTTCTTGTCACTTACCCGTTGATCCTTCTTCCTTATATGCTACGTGGGTGGTTTGTTAGCAGAACTCTGGTAACTTAGCAGTGCCAATGTGAGTTTAACAGTACCAATGTGAGTTTAACAGTGCCGAAGTGAGTATAACATTCTAGCAGTACCCATATGAGTTTAACAGTGCCGATCATAGCGTTGCCACTTTCTGTGGTTGCCATATCAATGAATACACATGTTATTTTCTTGTATTTTATTTATAATTGTGCGCGCAGCATCACAATTTTTTATTAATCTTTATAACAACTTTTATAAACATTTCCATATTAAAAACAAGTGGGAAAGGCTATAGTCGAGATCCCGACCATAGGATACCCGTTACTTATTTCAATACATTAGCGATTCAATTATAATGTCATACTTGCGTTGCCAGAACTATTTGAGAATTTGAAGCATTCTAATAAGGTTTAACAATACAAAAACTATTGCATACTCTAGGGGGCACCTGTTGATTCAACAACTTAGGCACGCAATAACTGCTGTTCTACTTGTCCGATCTTGTTGCTATTCAGTGTGATAATAGATAACAATAACAGATATCGGTCATTACCAAAAAATACGTATTATATGAAAAATTGCGGGTGAGGTGGTTTTTCACGATTTGCGGGGGCGGAGGGGGGCGTGGCTTAATTTTGAAACAAACTTGATCTGCATGAGGTATATGGAAATCTGTGTGCCAAATTTGGTTACTTTATCTCTTATAGTCTCTGAGATCCTTGTGTTTATACAGACGGACGACCGGTTTCTCGCGAATCGCGGGCGTGGAATTAGGCGGGTCAAAAATTTAAAACAAACTTGACCTGCTCCAACGTTTTGTGATCTGCGTGTGAAAGTTTGGTTACTCTATCTCATATGGTCTCTGAGATCTAGGCGCTCACACAGACGGACAGACGGACAGACACACATGGCTATATCGACTCCGCTATTAATGCTGATTAAGAATATATATACTTTATGTGGTCGGAGATGCCTCCTTCTCCCTGTTACATACATTTCAACGAACACAATATACCCTTATACTTATTTTTTATAAGTAATGGGTATAATAAATACATTGTTCAAAAAAATAATTCTAAAGTCTTATATAACCATAGAGGTTGGTGGGGTTAATATTCATTAATGAGTAATACAAGTTCAAGGTCTGCATATCTTAACTCATAATCAGCTTTATCTCTATTTATTTTACATGAATTGAGTAAAGCTCTCTCTTCTGCGGATAGGAAATCATCCTTAATTTGTAAGTCACGTGTTAGATCCCCCCAGATTACTGATTCTCTTATTAAGAATTCTATATTTAATTAAAATCATTATCTTTTTTTAAATATTCCAAATGCCTTCTTTCTTCTTATTTATAGTGGTTGTAGGCTAATGTGCAATATTTACCGCGTTTAATGGAACGCTTATTGTCTTTATTATCAAGAATTACCTTGTTAGACTGATAAGTGCATATAGTATGGTCTATGGATCTAATCATTGTCAATTTCCCACATTTTGCTTCACCTGATTCTAAACATTCTTTATAGTGCTCAATTTTTAACTCGTCTAATGCCGTTCTTTTAACAACCTTTGACTTCATAAATGATTTCTTAATATTGTCAATTTTACAACAAAACATTTTGGGCCGAAGACCTACAAATTCCAACATGGGTTAACCATTAAGCTCATCCTTGAAATAGCCCAATTGCTTTTTATTAACTTTTTCAAAATTATACAAACTAGCCATTTCATCAGACAAATCAGATGTGTCAAATTTTAATGTAAGGTCACATTGTAAAAATCATTGATTTTTATTGTATAAATAAAAGAGTCTGTATCCATGTAACTCAATTTTAAATTTTTCCTAAACTATGGTTTCATGTGATTATAATGGAAATCATACATTTTCCACTATGACAAGTCTAGAGCAGTGAAACCCAAATATATTGGCTTGTTTAAAATAACTCTTAATCTTTTCATTTGTATGGCATAAAAGCTCTCATTTTTTCTTGCTATGAAAGTTGAGCTTACTAGTTTAGGCTCTAGCACAAAGTCTTTTGCGACCTGCTGTAAACGTTTGTGCTGGCTCCAACTCACTCACTAGTCGTACATCAACCCTCTTCTGTACATTTTCCATGGTTTTGCCATAAACTGCATTATTAAGTAATTTGAAAACAATCGTTTTCAAACGAATTTTACGCCTTGGCACGCAGTTCATTATTGAGTTCAATATATTTGCTAAGCCAAGCGCTTTGTCTAAAACCTTTGTGAATTTTTTTTCAATTGTTATCCATTAGTTAAACCTTGTTGAAGTTCACGGTAGTGGATAACATAATTTCCAAAGTCGGCAACTAACTTTTCTACTTTGGCTGCCTATGTTGGTAATTTAATGCTCGGACAAAACGGGAAATCATTATGCTCATCATGGATAGTTTGTGGATAATCTAAGTCGACTTCTAAAATGTATCCAAAATCAGCATTTATTGGTATATTTTCAATTGGTAGATTTATGATATCTTCATCGGATAACCATTTAAAGCCATTATATGGTATAGGTTGTGAAATTGCCCAACCATACAAATTGTTTGCATCTAAATACATTAAAAATGTTGAATCTTTTGATGGATCATAAGTTGATAGGTATTTATTATTTGCTTTGCTATACCTATGACAACATTGAACTAACCCACCACGAATACTAGATTGGATAAAACTATACATATCTATATCTTTAATTAGTCCTAATTCAATCTTCGTGGTCTTTAGCATGGCCTCCCAAGATAAGCCTGGAGTTATTTAGTAATGAGTGGGGTCAAGGGAATAAATATTCATACAAATTGAGCGGAAATTTTCAAAAACATCAGTTAACAATAAAACATCAGTTTTTAAATACAATTCTAAATAATCTTTTATTGTTGAACATGAAAGTTCAGACCAAACTTTTAGTGCATGCATATAATCTTTATCAGAACAATCAGTTTCCGTTAGACTACTATAGAACTTTTCTCTTGGTGGTAGAGAAGTTTCTTGCAGCATACTTTCAGAATCTAAGTATTCATAAGGAAAAACACCCTTTTTATTCATAAGTCTAAACTTATTTTCAAATCTGAAATACGATAAGTTGCTATGAGTTGTTCATGAACTAAATTAGATGCAAGAGCATCTAGACTTGTTGACATAAATCTAAAAGTGTCAAGAAAACGAATTTAAAAACTACTCCCGTTATCATACTCTATTATTTTCGATACAGAAATGTAGTGTTCTTTATTAATGGGAATATCTTTAATTTGTCCAGTCACGTTTGCAAGTTTTTTAATGAACAAATGGGAATCGTACTTGGTGAGATTATGAAAGAAAACGAGTATAAAATTACTCGTCTTATATGACAAATTGAATTTTGAATGAGCAGCACCTCTAAATTCCACAGTAAAATGACAATGATCCCTTACCCTATCTGCTAATAAAACACTACCACAAATATGACAGTTAATAGTCTCTTGAAAATAGCTCTCATCTTCCAGACTCATGACAATGGAAACTACCTTGCTCAAATATTCATTGTTTAAGCGTTTTAAATTTTCTATAATGGAATTGAATAAAACTTAAACCTGCATTTTTAGAAGTTTTTAATACAAACTTATCTAATCCACAGTCAAATGCACACATTATGTAGTTGCTATTGGAATATGTTCATTAATATTAACTAACTTAGGACTTACTTCTATATTCTTCGGTTGAAGAATGCATTCGAAGTCTGCATACACCACAAACGTGGGGTAAAACTGCATCCTTTCCACTGCAGAACTCCTTGTGTCTTAACGCTGCCTTCTCACTTGATGAAAAGTTGAAGCATACATTGCAGAATCATTGTTTCCTCCTAGAATTTCCGGTTTGTGATGACAACAACCTATAAAAATAATATTTTGAAAATAATTAGTATTTAATCAAGCAATATATAATCAGGGGTGTTCTACAAACCTCTATAAACCTGAAAGCAACCCAAAAGCAATTGTCGGAGTTCCTGAAACCTCTCCACATTTCTGATTACATTTGATAAAATATCAGCTCTTGTTGAATTAAGTGTAAAAATAAATGATGGCAATAAATATTAAGATGTATTCCCTTATGAAATACATCAAAAGTACTTTAATTTGTTTAAGATTTAGTATGTAATTTAAAGTTTTTATTAAAACATCGAAAAAAAACAACCAAGCTGCCGAAAGCAACCATGCGTAGGCATGCCAACTTACGCCAAAGTGGCTAAACTTTTATTTTCGGCGTGTAAAAACAAGGTGGCATTTCTGATATTGATGGCAAAAATAAAAGAAGAAGATAATCATTTGAGTGCGCAAAATGTAGAAGCAAGAAGGCATCATGGTTGCGTTCATGGAGAAGCACCCGGACATCGCAAAGGGCTACACAAAGGTGCCCTCCTTCTAAGATCACAAATGAGTGACGTCGTGTAAGCATAAATAAAGATTAAATTAGGTATTTTACTAAAAACTAATTTTCTTTAAAGATTTGGAAAGATTGGAGGCAAAACATCCGCGGAAAGATTGCGAAAAATAAGAGGGAGACGAAAGCCACTGGTGGCGGCCCATTCAATATGAAGCCCCTCACTTCCAATGAGGAAGCAGCACTTCTGGCAGGGTTCTATGCGATGATGGATGGTGTTCCGCAATCTATCCCTGCGGATTAAGCAAACCACCGCAAGAGGATCTGGACACCAAACAGCGCTGAGGGTATCTCAACTGATGCGGGTCAGGCAAAAAAAAAATAAAACACCTCATGTGGAGAGTGCTGTGGGTGCAAATGTTAGTGGGCAAATTGTGGAGCGGAACATGTTGTTCAAGGCCATGGTTGACGAGCTACGGGGAGTAAAGACACAATCGAAGGCTGCCACCTAGTCTGTCCTAGCTGTGGGCAATCGGCATTGCGTTCTCATGGAGCAACAGCTTGAAGAGCGAAAAAAAAAATTAACTGCTCTTTTGGAGCGTTTTGTATCCAAAATGGAATAAAAATATATATCAAACTAACAGTCTTTTATTCAAAATTTAAAGGCACACAGGCAAAATTAAGTAACAAAAATTATAAATTGGAGGCAATTTCGTCAGGAATTCTGTATTGATTTCCCAAAATTAAATTAACTCCAACGTCAGCATCTTCATTTTGAAATGAATCGTTATTTTGAGCATTTCGGTCGTCAAGCGGAAAACCTGGCTCATTGCGAGTACCGCAAATATTGTAAAGAGCGCAGCAAACATTCACAAGTTTGGCCACCTTAGTGGTATGGTATAATAGATATCCTTGAATGGACCTAAATCGACTCTTCACTACCCCAATTGTCCGTTCAACCACACTGCGAGCAGATGAATGGCGGAGATTAAATGTATGCTGTGGAGATCTAGCTGTGTGGCTTCTGTACGGAGTCATTAAAAACGGCTCCAATGGGTAACCGGAGCCCCCGAGTAGCCAAGAGTTTTTGTCACCGTCATCCCATTTCCGTTGCAAAAAATGTTTTGCTTTGCTCAAATTCCAGACGCCCCATGTTTTGTTGAGTCAACGTAAATGACCCGCAAATCATAATCACAGATCTAGAAAATAAGCACAAACGAGTTTGATTTGCATCTTAACTGTAGATCTATCCATACTTACTAACATTACATTTAAACTAAAAAAGCCTTTGCGGTTCAAGTACTGATTTTCATCTACAGGCGGCTTCATTATTTTAACATGCGTTCCATCAATGCAACCAATAACACCAGGAATACCGAATTTGGTATAAAAATTATGTTTTGAGGCGTTAATTTGGTCAACTGGTTGGTCAAATTAAATGAACCGAGGACCCAGCTTGGCATTTAATATTGGAATTAATTTCCAAAGCGTTTTATAGACAACTGGTCTGGAAACATCCAGATCTGTATCCTTTCCGATCACCCTTTAAAATGATCGAACACCTAAAAATTTAAGTATTATTTCCAGTTGCAATATAGATGGAATCGAAGTCTGCTTCTATTATGTTGAAAATCATAACAAAAGTGTCCTTCGTCACTCGATAGTTGTACCAGAAGCTAGCAATAATGATGTAAATTATTTAATTGCACTAACATTTTAATATTTGAATATGCTTACGCTTCATCCGAGACCGAAAGTGGATTGGATGCCTTTCTGAGATGACTACGCTGAACCTTTTCCAGAGCTAACGTTCTTTTTCTATTTATTTCCAAAGCTATAATTGCTAAGGCGGGCATATTGGAAAACAAGTGTTGCCATTGCAAATACTGCGCGTAAAAATATATTTAAATTAATTTGTATTAAATTTATTTAATATGTGTTTAAAACCAACTTAATTAATTTTTTTTCTAACTGGAAGAATCCGAATTATTTTTAATTTAGTGCAAAACAATAATAATTTGAGATAGAACATTTTTTATTTTTCTTTAAGGTGTTGCAACCCTGTCGGCACAATAATAATCGATTTTTTGTCATTCACCGGTTTATTGCAGCCGTTTGCCGTCAGTCCTAAAATTTGTCCGAAAAATAAAATCTCTAACATTCAGGAACACCTACATTTCAATTGGTTGTTTTCAAAAGCAATTGTCAGTAAAAACTGTAGAGGTTTGTGGAACACATCTGAATTAAATTAAAATAGTTACCTTGATATCTTTTTATCCACATGTAGTAGGCTTTTACTCCATCTTCTAGGAACGGCATAATTATGTGTAAACTTGTTTCATATCCTGAGTGGAATAGGGGTCCAACTGTAGTCTCAGCCTCTTTATCATATCCGAAAACATTGATGCTCACTTGAGGATTGAGCATCGTAAAAATGTTTATATCCTGAATCTTTAGGGGGAATGATAACCCAGTGAAATCCAATATGAAGTCTTTTGTTACTTTGATCTCAGTGGAAACCGGTACCAAGTCTTTTGTTATTTTGATGTTATCATCAGTGATTACAATACCATAAGTATTGCATCTTTGGGATCTATTTGTTATCTTCAATGCCGAAAGTAATGTCCATTTGAAGCAGTATGAGTCATTATTCTCTACATTGATGATGGCATGTTTCAGCAACAGCTTCTTTGACAATTTACTGTCTGATGAGCCCCGTATTGGTTTATACTGGTTAACAATCATTTCCAGTCGGATTATACTGACCAGAGCCCATCCACTGTCCTTTTCCTGGAACTCTTCCATTTAAGCAATTATTTGCTTAGAATGCTCTTAAAAAAGCATATTAAAATCATTAATTTCGAGTGTGGTAGTCATTTTACTTTGGAATGACTTTATTTCATGAAGAGACTCATTTTCTCTTTAAAGAACATATTCAGCGCATAGTTCAAAATTTACTTGCACTGCATCATAACTATCTAGTACACGTATCAAATGCGGTATGAATGCAGCTCCTGCTTCATTCATAAATACTTCAGGTACTGTAAACGCCACTCCTTCATTCAAATGCATGTAATGAAAGATGCGCCCATTGAATCCCTGTGAAATCTTTTTAATCCTTCCATCTACCGGCTAAACCGCATTCTTCTTATGGGTTTCGGTGCGAGCATGATGCTTCCATTGTGTTCCCAGTGGTAGGTCTATCTTACACAACTTACAGCAATTTTCATCCCTGGCACTCATTATAGTTGGTGTTGTTGTTGATGAGGTGTCCTTGTTGATCTGCTCTTGAGCTACTACTGATGTTGTTGCTGCGTTATCCATTTAATCTGCTGTTGTTGTTGTTATTATTGTTATTTTTGCTGTTATTGCTGTTATATTATAATTTTAAAAGTATGAACACTGGAGATCACTTTTCACTTCAACGATAAAATTGAACTGTGTTTCTAACATTGACATGCATACATTTATAATATCTTTTGCTTGCACTCTATGGCTTAATGTTACAGGCGAAACCAGTTTAAATATTATTATTACAATTTTCTTTCGCTTTCTTTTGGTAGAGGACTTCTTCCAATCTCTGGGCGGAGTCTATTACCTGTTACATCAAGATCAAAGCCAATGAGATCAGGTTTCATATCAAAAGTTACAGAAACAAAATATATCAAAACCAACGAGAACAGTTCTCATGTCACGGGTCACAGAACCAGAATTCCAAAATTACCATTCAATTATCATGCTGCAACTTGCCCATACATTGATCAATCAAACTCACCCGACACATACTCGCACACGATCACTTGATTTGAACTTTTTCCCACCATTCGACCCTCGGTTCCCCCTTTTTTCCCACACTTTTGACCACGATCCCCCCTCTTTCCCACACTTTTCATCGATCAATCAATCACAAATTATTTTAACTGTCAAAATTTTTGACAGGTCTTTGACAGTGATCGCCCCCACCCCCAATTTGTCCCAGAACCCGCATTTTTATACTACTGTAATTAGCTTTTAAAATGTTCTTATAATTTGTATATAAATTTTTCTTTGATTTGTGGGCGATAATGGTGGCGTGGCCGAATTTTGAAACAAACTTGATCTGCTTGCAATATAGAAGAACCTACATGCCAAGTTTGGCGTCTTTAGCACTTATAGTCTCTGAGATCTAGGTGTTCATACAGAAAGACAGACAGACAGACGGACAGACTTGCAATTGCTATATCGACCCGGCTGTTACGCACATTTTCGTTAAAACAAACCCAATAGACCACTGTACTTTTTTTAAATGCGGGGTCTAAAAACAATATCTGAAAATGGGAGTTCGGCACTGCGCCAAAAGTAATTTTTATGTACGAAAAAGCTCACCCTTTTTGCGCACAGTGCAGAATGCCAATTTTCAGGTATTGTTTTTTATATTTATTTATTTCGTTCGTCACAAAATGGGATATCAGAAACTTTGGGGCTAGAATATGCTTTCGTCACTATACTTTTACCTCGAGTAGAGGTTTTTTTTGTGTGATAATATATTCAACTAGTTTGAATTTGGGTACAAATAGATTAGTTGTCACACATCTCTTTTGGCTCCTAGTTATTAATCTAGTTAAGAAGCAACTACTTCAGGGCCATTATTTATTTATTAATGCACGACTTAAAGCAGTCGGCAAAGAAAAAATTATTAAATATAAAAATTAAGATTAAAATTTAAAATAAAATTAATATTAAATATAAATATAATCAATATACTGTAAAAAAAAAATTAAAATTAGAATTACACCTGGTGTAAGCAAAAATTAATAATTAAAAATGATCCAACATTTTGTAATGGTCGGTAAATAAAATACGTATAATTCTAGTTACAGCGCATATCATTTACGACAAATTTGTCGCCTGCGCTGTAACTGACAAATTAAATTATGCACATAGAAGCTTAATTGCATTGCAATAGCTTTTATGTTAAGCTAAGCTTATGCATAGCCGTGCTTATGTATAGTAAAGCTTTTACGATGCTGTAAGATTAAAGATAACCGAGCTATGCGAGAGAGCTTCGTTAATCACACCCAACTTCGTAGTCTCCACTTTAGAAGCTTTGAGCTTACCGGCCTATAAAAAGCCCTCGAGCACTCTCTTTTTCTGGCCGATCATACTACCTATTTGAAGACGACATTGCCGAGTGCCAGCATCAGAATTGTCACGTGCAGACATTGCGCCCTACACTCGTGGTAAATTATAACCGGAGTCAATTTGTCCGGATTGTGAGAATCCCCAAAACCAAGAAAAAAAAAAAAAACAAACAACCAAGTTTTGACCGTCTGACGGACAGTCACGTGGTCAAAGATAATCCGGAGGCATCCATCAACTACGATATTCCTTCTGTCTTATAGTGCCCTGGCGGCAGTCGCACAAGAAAATGGTATGTGCACAGATATTGCGTTTTTTTTTCGCAACAATATAAAGTTAAATTTCTTATTCGACTATAGTGCTCCACCGGTCTGTCAGACCCATAAAGATCGCTACTAGCGTCTCTGGGAACTGCTGAATTGAGTGGCCACTCCTGTCTTGGCACTTGGCGTGTTTTCTTCCCACATGGCTTTGAGCCCACCGAGGGCTACATCATTGAAAAATTATCAGCTCACCGAATAGCTGATTCCCTACCAGATTAGAGTGCATCGCATCAACTATAATTAATACCTGGAAAAAAATTATGAATACCACGTATAGTGAAATAATAGTGTGTGCATAGTGGAGTAGGAGTTTTTTTTTATGTATCGCTAAAAAGTTGTAATTTTGATATTCACAGCTATATGTCGAGATAGCATGTTTCAGTGAATTAACCATATTTTTTTTGCCTACAAAAGAAAACAAAAGAAACAAAAAAAATAAAAATGCATGTGTGAATGATAAATTGAGTCCCAGTGTCCAATAAGTGAAAAAAGAAAAAAAACAAAATCAAAAAAAAAAAAAAAAATTGAACATTAACGCATCCAGCAACAGCAAGAAAAAAAAAATACACCATACTCTATCACCGTTGGAAGGCCTTTCACCGCATCATATTGTATGAACGTAAGTCACCCCCCCGATATTATTGCTATCTTTTCCTTTTGTTGTATACTTGGCTAGACCTCTTCCGCCTTAGCGGAGTACATGCTTGCATCTGGCTCATACCTGTATGTAAGTGTGCACTGGCAGTAAGAATTCTAGCCGCTTACTCTTTTTATTGTTTTCACATGCAAATTTTATTTACATTAATCATAAACAAAAAAAAAATAAAACAAATAAAACCTAACCACTGTACCGACGCATACACACGTGTACATGTGTGTAATTGTGAAACGCTTTGCAAACGTGATCAGCTGGGCAGGTGCTAACTGTTAATACAAGGAGCTTTTGTCAAACCACTATAAATGCTTAATTAGATAAATTGAAAGCAAAAAAAAAAAAAAAAAAAAAAGGAAAAAAAAGAAGAAAAAAAAAACATGCCGAACAATGAAATGTGTAATATATACTTAATTTAGGAACCACATGCACTCACTTATTTAATGAAAATTTAGATAATAATCAAAGATTTAAATTTGTAATATTTTCCACAAACATCTATCTTAAATTACAATTGGTCAAAAACAGAAAAAATAATAATAAACGGGAAATATATAATAGATATGATTTGTGAATTGCTGTTATTAAAAAAAAACTTATCTGTTCTAAAAATTAAAACTATAAAATTTAGTTTCGAATGAAGTGAATCGATATGCACAAGAAATTAAATGTGGTTAATAAATATTTTTAAAACCTATATAAAAAGTTAAAATGAATATCTAAGTTTTTGTTATGGGGGCGGCATAGAAATCTAATGTGACAGATGTTTTTTTTTTGGGAATCTCTACCTGTCTACTAAGAGATTCATGGTTGGGTGGGTACAGACGCGAGGATCGATTGCCATCTCAGATCCTGCGCATTTCAACAGCTGAAAAGGAGTTAGGAGATGTACTACAAGACAAGAAACTCACATATATCTGAATGTGTTGGATGTTTTTTTTTTAGTTCGGGTGGCATTTAATTGCCTCCAGTTTAGTTTCAGGAGGGACTCTATAATAATTAAATTTATGTAATCCGAGCCGTCAGACCCAGCAACCCCACCCCATCCCGAAAGAGCTAGGGTATTAAAGAGTCCCGATCTCCGCTGTGGAAACATGGTTCATAGGAAGGCATTTGAATTGAAAAAAATGTGTGTTGACCGCTGTGGTGAAACGATAAGGAATTGCCCGTTTATACTCCTGCTTGATTCGCATACTGGAACCACTCTTTTCAGTTCGACTATATTAATATCCTCTTCCCCCGTGTCGCGCTTAAAGTCGTATGCTTTAAATATGATACTATTAAAAGCCAATTAAACATTACAATTTTTTCCAAGGATTGGGGAAAACCCAGAAAAACCCAATCAGATCAATAAATATTAGTGTTGTTGTTAGTAATAGTATGACTGATTGGCTATTAAAAATAATATCACATGTTATTAGTATTAGTAAGGTTAGGAATTTAACGATTTAAAGTATTGGAAATGGGCGGATTTTAGGGAAGGGAAAGAGAGTTCTGAGTAGAAAACGTAAAAAAGGCTATTATAATAAGTGCATAAAACACGGAACCAACCGTGTGAAGCGTAATCAGTTGTGCATGTAGGTAAAAATAAAGGCCTGTAATTCCTAGTAGACCTGCGGGGGACCGAAAATCTGAGGCGGCCCAAAAGGGAACTGGAATCGATGTCGCCATTAATCAATTTGTGAAGAAAAACCACACTAAGAGTTTTGCTACGATTAATTAAAGACGGAAGGTTAAAAAGACGAAGCCTATGGGAGTACGGTGTTAAACGACGGTTGGGATCCAATTTAAAACCACGTAACGCGAAAAGCAAGAATTGCTTTTGAACTGATTCAATTCGATTCTGGTTTATTTGATACTGCGGGCTCCAAATGCACGAACAGTATTCAAGGATGGGACGAACTAAAGAGACGTAAAGGAGCTTAGTGGTGAACGGATCATTGAAT
This sequence comes from Drosophila phalerata, assembly GCA_951394115.2. NCBI lineage: Eukaryota > Metazoa > Arthropoda > Insecta > Diptera > Drosophilidae > Drosophila > Drosophila phalerata. Next base: position 8,727,432 of record OX596006.1, on the reverse strand, counting down.
TCTTTCGACTAACGTTTAATGAAACTAAGTACTCCTTTGGCATCATTAACTATAATGGAGATGTGCAAATTGAAGCATAATTTGCAATCAAATAAAACTCCTAGATCCTTTACAGTTTTTATACGTTGCAAAGGGGGATTGTCAATCGTATAAGAACCTAAGTAGGGTTTTGAGCGACTAAATGTCATAAACATACACTTTGAACAATTGAGATGCAACTTATTGGCAGAGCACCAAAGTTGCATAGAGTTCAAATCGTCTTGCAAACGATTATTAAGCAGGGGATCCGTGTATGAAAAAATGAGCTTAACATCATCTGCATACATTAAAATATTAGAATGGGACAGAATAGTGGGTAGAACGTTAATGAACAGAGTAAAAAAAATAAAGGTCCTAAGTGACTACATACACCATAAGTACACCATAAGTTGCACGAACCGAACTCGAAATGGTTGACCTAAGAAGCACTTTTTGTGTCCTACCTTTTAAGTAAGTGGAAACCCTACGTAAAAAGGCGGGAGGGAAACCTATGCAGCTAAGTTTGTAAAGTAATAGGTCATGGTTCACAGAGTCAAAGGCTTTACTGAAGTCAGTATAAATGACATCAGTTTGCTTTTTCTCTGAAAATGCATCATTTACCAGGGAGGTAAATTCAAGTAAATTGGTCGTAGTAGAACGACCCTTAATAAAGCCGTGTTGTGCAGGGAAATTATCGATTTACAGAAATACTGCAAAGAAGAAACAAGGATTTTTTCAAATAATTTAGGAATGGCTGATAGCTTTTCAATGCTTCAGTAGTTCGAAATATCAGACTTACCACCTTTTTTGTGGAGGGGAATGATATAAGATTCTTTCCAAACATTTGGAAAGATTGAAGTTTCAAGGGATAGATTAAAAAGCTTATGCAACGGAGCAGCTAAAGTAGGAATACTGTCTGGCCCAGGAATGAAAGAAGATTTTAAAGAGCTAATAGAAGAGATTATATTGTTATGAGAAATAGAGGGAGCAAACGTAGTGTTTGATTGAAAAATAGAATAAGGATAAGATGAGTTGAAAGTGGAGATTGGAGAGTAGGTGGATTGAAAAAAGTTAGCAAATAGTTCAGCGGCTGCAGAATCGTTGCTGGCATTTCTCGCCCAAGAAAAAAAGAGGAAGGCAAACTGGAGGATTGACGCTTCAAGTTAACAAATTTATAAAATTGTTTAGGGTCACGGGAAAACGGTCTTTTGCAACTGTTAGATAGTTCTCATAGCATAGCGAGTTAAAATTGACAAAGTCTGACTTGGCCACTGTATACTTAGACCAGTCGAGACTTGAACCTGACTTCTTATATTTTTTAAAATATTTAGGTTTAATATTCTTTAAATAAGAAAGTCTAGGTGTAAACCAAGGTGGCTTTTTTAAACCAGACGAAGGAACATAATTTGGAATGCACACATCTAAGAGCGAATTTAGGGTCTCATAGAAAGAACTAAGAGCAATATCGATGTCAGTCGCTTTTTCTAAAAAGCACCAGTCAGTAGCAAGGATAAGTTCATTAAGCAATAATTGCTGACATATTAAAGCTGGCCTAAAAGGTTTAGAAATTGCGATAGAAATTTTTATGGTAGGATGATGTAAGTCTTCAGGGATACTTAATGGGGATGACCTAGAGACGGCAGTATTTGCGAAGTCATTAATAAAAACTAGATCGAGAATTCGATCATTATGATTTCTTATTGAGTTCATTTGAAACAACGAGAGATCAAGCATGTTATCTAAGAAAATATCTTGATTTAAGGGAATAAGGTACTTTGTGCTACTGAAAATTGTCCAAGAAATTTTAGGCAAATTAAAATCACCCAGCACAATAAATAAGTCGTTATCTTTAAATTTATGGTTAATTTCTTCAATACAGGCATAATGTTGCAAGTAAACTGAAGGACTAGCTCTTGGAGGGATATAAGAGCAGGTGATAAAAATTGATCGAGTTGAAAAAGTTACTTTGACAGCAACAATTTCAATATCAGTAGTCACATTAAAAGAAATGCGTTCTGACTGAAGAGCCGAATTAGTAGCAATAAGAACGCAACCACTTCGAGTGGGTCGATCATATTTATATAAAAGGTAATTACTTGACATAACTTCAGAATCAGACACTGTAGGAGTTAACCAAGTTGCTGACAATGCAATTAATTCAGAATCAAAGGACATACTACTTAAATATAGATTGTTGAGCTTAGTAAGGAGGCCTCTAACATTTTGGTAATGAATACAAGCGAAATCGGGCCGCAGGTCTAGTTTTTTGAAGCCGTACAGGCGGGGTCCTGTACATTGGAGCTGCCGGCAGATACAGGCAAGGACTCACAACGCCTTTTGGGCTTAAACTCATGAACAATCATATGTTGTGGCCAAAATTTTGGATCACAAATGAAAGAAAATGAGTCATGAAGGACACTTTTTTGAAAAGATGCTATTTCACGAGAAGTGACAAAATTAAATTTAGTGATTGAGACACTAGCAGAAATTTTGCTAGAAATGTATGCCGATACAGATTCACTAGTAGTGTCAGAGGATAACCTGGACACAAATACTTGCTTACGAGGAGCAACCACTTTTAATATAGGGACCTCAGATGTAGAGGCAGCTACGTTATCAGTAGTATTGTTAGGCGTTGCATTGCGAGGAGGTCTACCCTTCCGACCCGATCCAGTCCGAAACGAAGACTCGATGACTTGGACTGGTTCAAATGTCTGAGTGATAGAATCACCTGCAGAAGGTGTAGGAGAATTGAATAGGTTAACAATACTTGGACTGGCTGATACGGACAACGTTGGGGAGACATCTTGATAGTGACGAGATGCCAATGGAGTCACGGGAGGCTGATTAACTGGTATATTAGGGGGAACTGCTAAAAATTGAGGATCGGGTGGTGAGTTAAATTTATATTGGCTAAGCAGATCGAGACTAGAGTCAAAATCACTCGAAGCTTAGCCATTTTGTTAAGTTTTAAGAATTGGTTTCTCACAGAAGTATACATTCCTGAGAAATCAATTTGCAACTCGATACATATTGAACAAGACCATTTCACTGCACCACATTCCTTTTTAGAAACGGCAATGATCTTATCACATTGTGGACCTGAAAGTCCAGCACACTTGGCATGCATGAGATTATCACATAACCAACAATTAATAAAGCGCGGTTGATCAAGACCATCGGCACACTTAATAGTGCAGTTTTTCTTACAGAACGACATATTTACAACAGGGGTTAAACAAATAAATAAAATAGGCAGAAAAGGCAGAAAATTGCGCACGAAAATAGAGCGGGAGGCACTCAAATGAAGCTCTAAACCAGAGAGCAAAACACAAAAACAATTTGCTGTGAGAGCGCGCTGCTAAGCAAAACGAAATACATGCAACCAGTCCTAATCTGGTTGAGTAAAGACAAGTTGGAAGCCCAGGATAAGCTCTTGTTAAATGGACGACTTCGATACATGGGTTTTGACTAGATAGGTAACCAGTTGCTCACCCTCCCCAACTAGTTTTGTGCAAGTAAAAAAATAGTCGCTTATGGTGCATTTACACTAGTTGACAAACAATTCAATTTTGATGCCAACGTGGTCAATTGTAGTGTAAGCAGCGGTCAACTCCGTCAACCGTTTGCTTTGACTGCAAATTGACAATTCGAAAGTCTGTCAGTTGACATTGTGAGTGTAAACGCTTGATGTCAACAGTTGAAGTCAAAATGGCCACGTTGACAAAGACAATTCAAATTGACTTCATGTTCATTTGTTTGTTATGCATTGACATGATGAAAATGCAACTACTGAGGATGTATTAAAGTGACAACATATTTCAAAGTGGTCAATTTTCAAATCTTTTGGTGCTCCCATTACCATGATGAATTTTGCTAGTCTATCATACTAAATTTTTAATGACATTCATTGCCCATAACTTAAGGCCAAAACTAATCGACTAATAACTCTTCCCCATCGCAAGATCTGTGTCCCACAGATCATCAGGCCTTGGTTGCAGGGGTTTGCGGTTCCAGGCCCAGGGTGGAACTTCGCAGCTTTGGGATGCCCTTTGTTGACGTTATCTTCCTCCAGACAATGTAAAGTACCGCCATGAAGATTGAAGCCATGAGTACCTCTGTGAAATAAGAAATCAGAATTTCCGTAGATGGAGCGTGTGTTGAGTCAAACAATCTCGTGTTTATCCGGATTTGCTGGTCGTTGTTCTTCTCGACGTGCCCTCAGGATGGCGTTCCAATCCGACGCATCTGGCGATCCAGCGACCCATTTCCACGCTGATCCCAGCCAGTCTACGGATCGTGGCCTGCGTAGTGTCGTGCTAGTCATTCTTGTGATCCCCTCCATCGCCTGTTGAAGGTAGTAGTCAGTCAAAGCCTTGACCCTCTGATCGTTGATTCCAGCGGCCTCGTTCGTTAATTCATCGACGACGCGCTGCATGCGTTCCAGGTTTATGACGTGAGCCAGCTTAAAGACTCCGTTGATCCGCCAGACCACGCCTTGTTGCAGGGGAATAACCGGTGCGTCGTATTTAAAGACATGAACGGCGTCTACTGTTTGAATTATGATCAAGCTTACAATATAAAAAAGAGGTGTACAAAAAGTTATGTGGGACTTAAAGGTAATTATCCAAATTTTGGTTTTGTGAAACTTAAACGATATTTCGTGTATTTTTGTTGTAGCAATTCTTGATTAATTTAAAGTGTTAAAAGAATTTCTTATTATACCCGTCACTTAAAAAATAAGTAAAAGGGTATATTGTGTTCGTTGGACCCTATAAAGTATATATATTCTTGATCAACATCAACAGCCGAGTCGATATAGCCATGTGTGTCTGTCCGTCTATCCGTATGAACAAAAGGATCTCAGGGACTATAAGAGATAGAGTAACCAAATTTGGCACACAGATTTCTATATACCCAGCGCAGATCAAGTTTGTTTCAAATTTAGGCCCGCCATCCGCCCTCGCAAAACCGTTCGTTCGTCTGTATAAACATAGGGATCTTAAAAACTATAAGTGATAGAGTAACCAAATTTGGCACATATATTTCTAAAGACCTCACGCAGACCAAGTATGTTTCAAATTTTAGCCACGCCCCCTTACCCCCCCGCAAATCTCGAAAAACCACCACACCCACAGTTTTTCAGATAATTCACTTTTTATGGTAAATAACGGTATATATTAATATTATCTATAATCTCACATAACCGCAGCAAGATCGGACAAGTAGAACGGGAGTATAAGCTTATTAAAGTTATTATTTTAATACAATCACCTAAAAGTATGCAGTAATTTTGTTAGGTAGTAATTTCTTTAAAGTAGTTTTATATATATTGAAATAAGTAACGGGTATCCTATGGTCGGGATCTCGACAATAGCCTTTCCCGCTTGTTATACCCGTTACTTATAAAAGATAAGTATAAGGGTATATTGTGTTTGTTGGAATGTGCGTAACAGGCAGAAGGAGGCATCTCCGACCACATAAAGTATATATATTCTTGATCAGCATGAACAGCCGAGTCGATATAGCCATGTCCGTCCGTCTGTCCGTCTGTGTGAGCGCCTAGATCTCAGAGACCATAAGAGATAGAGTAACCAAACTTTCACACGCAGATCACAAAAGCGTTGGAGCAGGTCAAGTTTGTTTTAAATTTTTGACCCGCCTCCTTCCACGCCCGTAATTCGTTTTCATATAATACGTATTTTTTGGTAATAACCGATATCTGTTATTATTATCTATTATCCCACTGATTCGCAACAAGATCGGACAAGTAGATCAGCAGTTATTGCGTGCCTAAGTTGTTGAAGCAATAGGTGCCCCCTAGAGTATGCAATAGTTTTTGTATTGTTAAACCTTTTAGAATGCTTAAGATTCTCAACTAGTGCTGGCAACGCAAATATGACATTAGGATTGAATCGATAATGTATAGATATAAGTAACGGGTATCCTATGGTCGGGATCTCGACTGTAGCCTTTCCCACTTGTTTTTATTTATTTTTTTGTTGGAAAGAAAAATTGTTTTTGTCTGTTTTTTTGTGTTGTTTTTACTTAGTTCTAGTTTGTTATTTGAAAAAACCCGTACCATCGTATTTAACTAAATTGTTACTTGATTTTACTTATAGTTTTAGTGTACTTTCGTGTTCTAGAGCCAATACTCAAAGGTTTGTAAAGCATTCTGTGTTCGATTCCCTTCTCACACCTCTTGACTTTAAAATTGAGCATGGAAAAATAAACGTCAACTTTTTTTTTTTACGACCGATAAAAACTTGAAAAAGGGGGAAAACAAAAACTGTTTCGGGAATGCATTTTAGCTTTTCAAATGGGATTTGTGGAAGACTTTCCCAGATTTTGTTTTTACTGTATTTTTCCTGTCTTCTTGGACTTCCTCCGGTCTGAAGCGTTGTTTTTTTTTCGTTTTAGTAGACAGTACTGTGCTGCCGGCGGCGTTTTTAAGGCTTATCAAAATCTTATTCGCGCCGGTGTCTATAAGAAATTGTAGCCTAGCCCCATCCTTCGTACCATACTCTATGTACGGTACACTAGAGAGGCGTCGGTCATAAAATTTGCCTCTCTCTCATCTGAGCGACCTGCCGCTTCAACCGATGCATCCAGGTTTGCTCCCTGAGGTGAGGTATCGCTCTCAGCATCCACAACTTCGTGGTTTGACTCCCTATAGTACACTTCATCCGTCTGTTCTTTGGGATTGGAGTGCAAAATTGGTTCCATATGATATAGCCTCTGCGCCTCCCGGAAAGGATTTAGGCTCGAGGATGCGCTTGGACTGCGCTTGGACTGCGCTTGACGGGAACCCCAGCCTCTAGAGAAGGTGGGTTGAAGTTAGATCGGTAACTCTGCTCAGACTGGTTCGATTCGGATTTTATCGCCAGTCTTGGCCCCTGAAATCTATGTGGAGGACCCCGATTAAAGCCTTGGCTATACGCTGTGCTTATTGGCGGCCTAGGGGACATTTGGAATGTTGATGGGAATCTCTGGGAACCCATGGGGTGGTATCCCGGGGTATATGGCACAAACTTGCTTACTGCGTTCTTTTGCGTAGCCTGTCCCCTGGGACTCAGCCTTTGCAATTCTAAACATATAGAAAACACCTCTGGCAAATCTTTAGGACTACGGATCACCAAAAGCCTAGAAGTATCTGCGCCGAGTAATTCTGATAAAGACGTCGAGCGCCTTGTCCCTATAAGTATCAATCAAGGCGCTGATAACGTTTGCGGGGTGATTTCCGCTCTTCAAGCTATTAAGAATTAGTGTAAAGTGATTGTTTACTTCCATGTAAAATTCTATCAATTTCTTTTCTCCCTGGGTCAATTGACTTAGCTCATATTCTAAGGTACGAACGTCTCGCTTATCGGCATAATGGAGTGCCAAGACGCGCTTGACTTCTGGCCAATCATCGTCCTGCACATTATAGGAGACGATCGCCAAATCTGCACTACCTCTTATCTTTTGTCTAATATGCACGACAATGGATCTATACAATGGCTTATCTTTGACAATCTTGTAGTCATTCAAAATGGAGTGCGCCCTATTAATCCAAGAGATATACGTTTCAGACAGGCCTTCGAATACCTGGAGTTCTTTGACACAATCCGGTAAAGTCGAAGTTTCCTTCAATTCGTACTCGTTGCGCGGACGCACCAAAGGCAATGGCTCGTCTACAACCGGGTTGCGACGTTCATAGTCAGATTCTAACGTGACGACCCTGGCGCCAAATTTCTTCATCTCCTCTCTCATACCCGCCAATTGGGTGGTCAACATTGTCAATGTTGCCTCAAAATTGCTCAATGTCTCCTTCATCTTCTCCATTTCTACTTATTTTGGTTCTTTTTTTCATTTTTTGGTCAAAATACGAGTCGAGTCGGAGCTCCAAATAACGCACACGAAATTACGAGAAAAGCCAAGAATACGAGAAAACTAGCAAATTTCCCTTTTAATTAGGTTTTTTCTTCTTGAAAATGCTTTTTATTTATTGCTCGTTTGAATTTTTTTATTTCATTAGTGTGAGTACTGAGAACGAAAAAAGAACGCTTTACCCATCCCTTTGTTTTGTTCCTCTTCGGGTGGTGTTGACAAAGCAATGCGTTCTCTGCGTGAATTCTGAAATAGAAAAGACTTAAGTATTTGTTTTCTTTTAATTTTTCCCTAATTTAAATTTTCGTGAATATTTTTATTTTTTCATTTGCTATTTTTTGTTCATTGTGCTTTATTCCCGGTTACTGAATTCATGCGGGGAAAATACATTCCCTTTCTTTTCTCTTTTATTTCTAACTTTATTATCGGCACCGGGCACGGTGGTCCGTATTTATCCGTTTTGGCGATCCGCCGACTAAGGTACGGTTGCCACACAATCCACCAGTCGGCTTTTTTCGATTGCATTCCGCAGCCATTAGCACTTCCGGTAGATTGCCACACGACACTTTTTCCGCGGCGGGTGGTTGCACTTTACTTTAGATATGATTTAATTTTATTTTCATTTTCATTTTTTTCCTTTTTTTTTCTTAATCATCAATTTTTTATTTTCTTTGTCGCATTCACACGACAGCACCCAGAGCACAGCACAGAACAGAACGGAAGAAGAGTGCCGGCCAGTGTTAACTTACATATATATAGTAACGTAGTTATAGAGCTAGATGCACGTACCAATACAAACATAACTCAACCGACAGAACCACAGCCAGATACAATTCATAACATAAACACTTCTCAGGAAGCTCAAATTCAAAACATAACAATTAAGAAACAGAACGGTTCACAGGCAGATCATATAAGCCAAATGTAAACATAAAATATCTTGATAAGTCCCGCAGCTGCCGATTCAACTTATAAATAAATAATTTGCATCGACAGCATAATTTCTCCAACATATGCGCCTCGCGACAATGGTCACGTAGGCCGCAGCTGAAAATGAATTGTAAACATAACTTTTGAGGTTTCTTTATTCATTTCGATCGAAGATCGAGTTAGTCTTAATTTATTCTTAAGCTCACAAAGAACACGCTGAATAAAAACTTATCTGCACTCAAATGTGTTTGTGTTTTTGTTCTAATATTTAATTTCGGTACTTAGCGAAAACAAGTGCCAAGTAAGTGGCGCAGCCGGTAGGATAGAAATTATTTATTGACGTATACGATAAAGTTTCTATCCGCTAAAGAACTACATTTCCAATACCGCGTTAATTACAACATTCGGTTAGTTAAATATTAAATCAATCAAAGCTCGAACGAAGCTTTTTGGTGAACAATAATAAACTAAAAAAAAAAAAAAAAAGTTAATAAATTAAAAAATGGCACCAGATCCAGATGCAGCCAGCAGTGCTAACGCCGAGCTTAGCGTTGAGCAAATAGGAATGTGCTTAAAATATATTAACAGCCTACGGAAATTCGATGGCAACCCAACGCACCTGTGCTTGTTTGTGAAGAGCATCGATTCAGCGCTTTCGCTGTTTTCCACCGGTAGACCAATCCAGATGACACTCCAGCTGAATGCAGTGAAGGGGCTTCTCATCGGAGACGCTATGCGGGTATTGATGAAGGCGAACTACGAAACGTGGTACACCTTAAGGGCAGCCCTACTACCGGGCTGAAGACCGGGCACCATTACATCAGTTAATAGCGAGCATCAGGACGATTAAATTTAAAGGAGATCTCAGTAAGTTCATAAACGATCTTGAATTTACATCAAATCGGGTTTATAATCGACTAAATTTAAGCGGAACTCCAAGTGAGAAATTAATGTATTCGTCATCCCTTGATGACTTTTTAAGTGATTGCATTTATGAAGAATTACCAGAAAGAATTTTGTTTAGACTAAGTAGATTTGACATAAGTACACCTATGAAATTAAGACAAATAGCTATGGAAAAGGGATTATTAAACAATTGTCCACAAAATAATGAATATTCCAAGAATGATCAATTTAATAAGATCAAATACAACCAGACCAATTTTAGACCAAATTATACTTTTCAACCAATTCCACAAAACGCAGTACCGCTGTATACACCAAGATACAGCTTCAATCCAAATTATATACCACGACCAAATTTTGTCCAAAATCAGCCATTGAATCAAATTCAACAAACTTTACCTCGAACAAGCCAATATCAACCCAGACCACAGTTTAACCCGGCACAAAACAATCAAACTCAGCAACAGCCAGAATTTAGAGTTCCATTTAAAAGACAAAGAGAAAGTACACAACAAAGACGCGTAGAGCCAATGGAAGTTGTTGAAAATTTTCGGCTACAAGCCTCGGACAATCAGCAGGAACAGTTACAGAACCAAATAGGTCAGGAGGAATATCAGCAGGATCAGGAATACGTAGTCCAGGAGCAGAGCTATATAACTCCGGAAGAATACAACCAATACCAGCAAGATTTACAACAGCAACCATAGAATTGTTTATTGAAAGGCAGCGTTGCAAATGTTTAATCGATACAGGGTCAAATATTAGTTTTTGCACGCCAAATATTTGGAAACATATAGTGGCCATTATATTAACTCATCCATTAAAAGTCACTACATTGGCAGGAACAATTAATATACCATACATGAAATATGTAAAATTACCAAATATACTGAACACAACAGCGAAAATGTATGTTCACCACTTTTCTGATAACCACCACGTACTGATAGGCAGAGACTTATTACAACAATTGCACGCAAGCATCGATTTTATAAAGGGATCAGTAACTTTAAATAACACAGAATTTGAATTCATAAGCCCAGACCCAGAACCAACACTTGAAGCTAATCAAGAATACGAGCTTACACACCCACACGAATGGTTAGGTAATATTGAAGAAGTAAAGGAAAATAAGACATTAAACGAACTTAATACAGAAGAACAAAATGTACTAAAAAAAATTCTTACCGATTATAGAGACATTCAATATAGCGACGGCGACGTGTTAACTTTCACAAATAGTGTTAAACACGAAATAAAAACAAAAACAGAAGAACCAATTTATAGAAAATCATACCCTTATGCACAAATTCACGAAAACGAAGTAAATGAACAAATTAATGACATGTTAAAACAGGGTATAATCAGGCATTCGAACTCACCATATAATAGTCCGCTACTAGTGGTAGGAAAGAAAGACGGTAAATTTCGTCTGGTAATAGACTATAGAAAACTAAATGAAGTTACAGTAGATGACAGATTTCCTATCCCAAACATCGACGAGATACTAGACAAACTGGGCAGATGCCAATATTTTTCCACACTTGACTTGGCCAAAGGGTTTCATCAAATCCAAATGCATTCAAATTCAATTAAAAAGACAGCTTTCTCAACAAAACATGGTCATTACGAGTATACTCGTATGCCATTCGGCTTAAAAAATGCACCCGCAACATTCCAACGATGCATGAATCACGTTTTAAATGGTATCATTGGAAAACATTGTCTTGTTTATCTTGACGATATCATCATCTTTTCGACTTCACTCCAAGAGCATGAGATTTCAATAAGAAAAGTTTTAGATCGTTTAAAACAATACAATCTTAAACTACAATTAAGTAAATGCACATTTATGCAAAGAGAGACTTCATTTCTAGGACACATCGTAACTCCCGACGGCATCAAGCCAGAACCGCAAAAAATAGAATCAATCCAACGTTATCCAATACCAAAAAATCCAAAAGAAATAAAATCATTCTTAGGTTTGGCAGGATACTACCGAAAATTTATAAAAGACTTCGCAAAAATAGCAAAACCAATGACAAATTATCTTAAAAAAAATCAAACTATTGACGTTAATAATGAAGACTATAAAAATTCGTTTAATAAATTAAAGACCTTAATAGCCAGCGACCCCATATTAATAAGACCCAATTTTAATAAAAAATTCACCCTTACTACAGACGCAAGTAATTTTGCATTAGGTGCAGTTTTGGCACAAGAAAATAAACCAATATGTTTTGCCAGTCGAACTCTAAATGAACATGAAACCAGATATTCAGCAATCGAAAAAGAGTTATTAGCTATAGTATGGGCCACTAAATATTTCCGACCCTATCTATATGGACGCCGATTTACAGTACAAACAGATCACAAACCTTTAGTTTGGTTGGAATCTCTTAAAGAACCCAACATGAAACTTCAACGGTGGAAAATAAAGCTTAACGAATTTGACTTTGAAATAAAACACATACAGGGAAAAGAAAATCATGTCGCAGATGCTCTGTCTAGGATAAAAATAAATGAAACATTTATGGGAGATGCGCATAGTGAAGACAATGATAGTCAGGCTGATACGACCTTAGCAACAATACATAGTGCATCAGAGGATGGTAGTCAGTATATCCAGATAACAGAAAGACCAATAAATCATTACAATAGGCAAATAATAATGACTAAAGGATCCGGGCATAAAGTAAAAACAGAAAAATATTTTAACAAGAACATAACGCAAATAGAATACCTATCGCCATTAAATGAAACCGAAGCAAAAGACATACTAGAAAACGTCGTAGGAACCAAAAATACAACAATTTATATTACTGACGATCAAGACTTCGCGCTAATACAAAGAACATACTTGACCTTTTTAAATCCCAGAACTAGAGGAAAATTGACAAAATCAACAACATTAAAGAAAAACATGGAGAGCTACGCAGATTTTAAAGAAATGATTTTAAAATTACATGAAGAAAAATTACACCAAGGTATAGAAAAAGTTGTAAACGAATTTAAGGCTTCAGATTTTTACTTCCCCGACTACCATAATTTAATACAGAATATTATTAATAAATGTGAAATTTGCAAACTTGTTAAAGCAGAACATAGATTTACCAAATTGCCTATGGAAATTACACCGAAACTTAATAAAACCAGAGAAAAATATATGATAGATTATTACATAAATAACAGACGGAACTATCTGACTTGTATTGACGTATATTCTAAATTCATGATGGCCGTAGAAACAGAATCAAGAACATGGCTCGATGTAAAAGGAGCATTACTTACAATATTTAACACAATGGGGAAACCAAAACTAATTAAATCAGACAGAGATACAGGAATGAACAGTTTAAGCCTTCGAAACTGGTTAGAAAGTGAAAACGTAGCCATAGAATACAATACAAATAAAACAGGAGTTGCAGACATTGAAAGAATTCATAAAACAATTAATGAAAAAATGAGAATAATATTAACTACCAAGGATATTGAACAATCAGGTACAGAAATGCAGGAAATAGCTTATACTTATAACCATAAAATAATACACGGAACTACTGGTAGAACGCCCGCCGACATGTTTTTGTACAATAAACAACCAATAAAAAATGTGCAAGATAATAAAAAAATTAAGATCGATAAAATAAATGCAAATAGAAAAGAACATGAAATTGACCCACAAATTTCAAAAAATTTAAAGAAGACTCAGAAATCGCACAACCCATTTAGAAAAAATACTAACGTTACACAAGTAGACAGCAAACGATACGAAATACAGAACCGAGGACATAAAACAGTTCACTACAAGACGGCATTTCAGAAGAAAAAGAAAATAAACAAATCTAAATATTCCAGGGAACCCGACGAAAATATTTTCAGTTAAACCAGGACCAACTCCTACATATTGAAACATCAGTTTGGGTCTCAATAGATAATAATTTATACATTATTTTACAAATTCCATTCAAATCTCTTGAAATCCCAGTGTATACAGTGGTACCGTATCCGGACTATAATGAAAACCTTATTGAACACACGTTAATAAATAATATTGTATCAGCATACTTATACAAAGACAATGTCATAGATTTTAAAACTAAAACATTAATAACTGATGAATGTATTATATCAATAGTTAAGAAATCAAAATTACAATGTAAAACAAAACAAGGGCATGTACCTTTGATTCAATATGTCTTTCCAAATATTTTAATTACTTACAAAATAAGTCCAACGCCATTATTTACAGATTGCAAATCAGCACCATATTCGGTTACAGGGAATCAGTTAATTCAAATAAATCAATGCGGCGTTCAAATTAATAATGTAACCATAACAGTAGAAGAAATTTATCCGTACAAAACGGAAGTAATTTTAAGTGATACTTCTAATTTTGAACCAATTGAACACATAAACAAAGAAATGAAATACTATGTAAAAAACATCCAATCAGCAAGAAATAATTTTGTACATTATAATTTTTGTTATCATCTCCATAGCCATTTTATACGTATATTTGCGAATTCGAGGACGTAATTCGAACAAGGAAAGGGGGAGTAACGTAGTTATAGAGCTAGATGCACGTACCAATACAAACATAACTCAACCGACAGAACCACAGCCAGATACAATTCATAACATAAACACTTCTCAGGAAGCTCAAATTCAAAACATAACAATTAAGAAACAGAACGGTTCACAGGCAGATCATATAAGCCAAATGTAAACATAAAATATCTTGATAAGTCCCGCAGCTGCCGATTCAACTTATAAATAAATAATTTGCATCGACAGCATAATTTCTCCAACATATGCGCCTCGCGACAATGGTCACGTAGGCCGCAGCTGAAAATGAATTGTAAACATAACTTTTGAGGTTTCTTTATTCATTTCGATCGAAGATCGAGTTAGTCTTAATTTATTCTTAAGCTCACAAAGAACACGCTGAATAAAAACTTATCTGCACTCAAATGTGTTTGTGTTTTTGTTCTAATATTTAATTTCGGTACTTAGCGAAAACAAGTGCCAAGTAAGTATATATGCACATATATGCAATTTTTCCCATTTTTTTTTATATTTGAATTTTTAAATTTATACACTATTCACTTCCGAATTTATCGGATTTCGAAAAATGTAATTTTTTTTTTTTTTTTAATTATATTTCATCACTTTACTGTACTTATATTTACCAATTCAATTCGTTAAATATTTTCAGATTGGTATAAGAATAGGCTAAAGATTTTTACTTCCGACAAAAAGTAAGCTAAAAAACCTTATTTCACCTGTAAATTGTTACCCGAGCACTTAAAAAAAGAAAGGTACGCCTAAAAGCGTTTATCTGTAGCTTTTCGGTTTGGCAACTGCGGGGGCATAAATTTACCGGGAAATAGCGTTTTCCCGCTAAGCTAGCGGGAAATTCAAAAAGACGTAGAACAAACATTTCTAGATTTTTGAAGCGGAATAATTCCCCATCATTACATCTAAGGTTTTTTAGCGCTTTGATACAAACAAACAGACAATCTGACTTTTCATCTCATTTTGATAATTCGACTAAAAATTTCAAATGTAATTATTTTTTGAACCAGTGATCAGATTTGGGTAATTAAGGTATCAATCAACGCGAAATTTTGATTTAAATTAAAAAAAAATAAAAAATTGTACCAAAATGCCCCAAGGGCCCCATTAGCTACAGATATGTTCTATATATAGTTGGAAAGGTATTTTTAAAGGCATCCCTTTAAATTTTTGACGTAACGTATATAACGTTCAAATCTCTATGAATGTTGTCGTTTCGAACATACCACGGTGCCCCAGTGATAGTCCTCAAGATTTTCGATTGTGCTCGCTGGATGATATCAATATTGCTACTGCACGCGTTTCCCCATAGCTGCGAGCCGTAGGTCCACACTGGTTTTATGGTGGAATTGTAGAGTAGGACCTTGTAGTCCAAGCTGAGAGGAGATCGGTGGTTTAAAAGCCAATAAAGTTTATTGGCTTTCAGTTTAATCTGCGTTTTCTTTGCTTCAAGGTGCCGACGCCAGGTGAGCCGCCTATCAAGATGAACGCCAAGGTACGTTACTTCTTTGGCTTGTGGAAGTTGCCTATTAGAGAGTGTTAACGGAGGACATGTTTGCATGTTGAGGGTAAACGTGATGTGTTTACATTTTTGGTTATTTATTTTAATACGCCAGTCGGCTAACCATTTCTCTACTACCGCCAAATGTTCAGCTAGACGTGCTGTTGCCTGAATGGGGCATCTGGAGCGACTAAGGATTGCGGTATCGTCTGCAAACGTGGATGTTGTTAGCCGCTCATTTATCGGGATGTCCGCTGTGTATATTACGTATAGTGTTGGTCCCAGAACACTTCCCTGAGGAACTCCAGCTTCTATAATGTGATCGTTAGATGTAGTAGTGTTGCATCTAACTGCGAAGACTCTATTGTAGAGGTACGACTCGAGTAGCTTATGAGTGTACACCGGGAGCGTCGTTTTGATTTTGTGCATGAGGCCATCAAGCCACACTCGATCGAAAGCCTGGGAGACGTCGAGGAATATTGCACTGCAGTATTCCCGATGTTCGTATGCTGTACGTATTTCTGATGTTATTCGGTTGACTTGCTCGATAGTTCCATGCTTTTCTCTGAAGCCAAATTGATGTGTTGGGATTGCATTGCGTGTTATCAGATGAGGAATTATGCGCGTCAGTAGGCATTTTTCAAAAAGCTTAGACAAGCACGGTAGTAGACTAATTGGTCTATAAGATGATGGTATTGTATGATCTTTTCCAGGTTTGGAAATCATTATAATGACCGACTTCTTCCATTTTTTTGGGAAGAAGCCAAGTGTTGTAATCCCGTTGAAAAGCTTACAGATGAGGGAAATAGCACAGTTTGGAAGTTCAATGATCATTTTTTGAGTTATTTGATCACAGCCTGGAGCTTTTTTTGGTTTCATCTGTTCTTTTATGACTTTTCCAATTTCGTTCGCACGGAACTGAGGTGGTTCAGGCTCGCCTGGATTATGAGGTGCACAGGAAGAAAGTACGAATGAATTTGTTGCGGGATTTGGTTGGAATACATTACGTAGGTGAGTGGCAAATGTGTTGGCTCTGTCTATGTCGCTACGGGCCCAGCAGCCTGAGGAGTTTCTTATAGGCGTTACCGTTTCGATCGGCGCACTTAGCGTTGGGTGAGCCCTCCACAAAGGATGCTTGGTACTGGTTGGTGACAATTGTTCTATGTAGCGGCGTTGGGCATCTGTTTCTTCTTGCTTTAGAGCTTTGCTGAGTCTGCGCGAAGCATCTTTAAAGCGTTGTTTGGTAGATGGCGACCGGTGGGACTGCCATTCACGTCGCAATCGTCGCTTTTCCAGAACAAGTTGTTCTATTTGAAGATTAGTTTTGCGTTGTTTGGTCTGCACATGCGCATGTTGTGGAGTAGAGATTTTAGCTGCTTCTACAAGTACAGATTCTAATAAATCAGCGGAGCAGTCGATGTCCGCTTCAATGTTGAATTGCGGGGTAAGATCGAGGTGAGTGCTTACGTATTTCTTGTACTTGAGCCAGTTGGTTCTGTGTGTTGTAAGTCTATTAGGATATTCCATATATTCCGGGGATTGGAGTAGATTTAATAACACGGGGGAGTGGTCAGATGACAGATCCGAAAGTGCTTCGGCGCTTATTAGATTGCGTGGGATGTTTTTTGTCACAGCAAAATCTATTAAGTCTGGTTGTCTGTTAGGGTCTGCTGGCCAGTATGTTGGACTACCCGGGGAAACATAATTGAGTTTGTTGCTTGGTTTTATGATTGCATTGTATAACTGCCTTCCCTTAGTGGTCACAAGGCGAGAGCCCCAGTGCGGGTGTTTCGCATTGTAGTCTCCTGCTGCTATAAATCGCTGTCCCAGTGAGTTGTAGAATTGCATGAATTGATCTTCAGAGATTGTAAAGCGGGGAGGACAGTATACAGCGGCAATAGTAAGATTATTGATGTCCGATTGTACAGTTATGGATGTGGCTTGTAGATAGTTTTTCGCGTACCTTTTGTGGAATTGATGTTTGATGCGGTTTCTTATTAGAATACCGGTTCCACCGTGTGCTTTTCCGGGCGGATGATCAGTGCCGTAGAATATATAGCCGTGAAATTGGAAATTATATTTGTTAGTGAGATGCGTCTCAGAAAGCAGCATTACATCAATGTGTTTGTCGTTTAGGAATTGAGTAAGTTCAAGTTTATGCCGTGAAACACCGTTGGCGTTCCACAGAGATATTCGTAGAGGCGCCATTGATTAATTTGATTGTTGAGA
The DNA here is from genome assembly GCA_951394115.2 of Drosophila phalerata. Lineage (NCBI taxonomy): Eukaryota > Metazoa > Arthropoda > Insecta > Diptera > Drosophilidae > Drosophila > Drosophila phalerata. The sequence goes on along the minus strand of OX596006.1, from coordinate 8,709,401 downwards.
TGCGAGCATCTGTATCAAGGTGTTTTGATTTTGCATAAGGTTTTGCATAGTTGATCTCATAAACGACATGAATTCCATCATACTTTGTTGTAGGGTGAAAATCATTGCTTCAATAGAGTTTTGTGACTGCTGCATGGGCTGCTGAGCGTTAACCATACTCAAATCTTCTTGGATTACACTAGAAGGTGCTGCTGAGGGAGATGGTTTTTGCCAGCCAGATTTTAAAGCACTAGCGAAAGAAATGCCGTTGATAGTGTTTGCGGGACCAAGTGAGGACCTGGCTGCTTTGGCGAAAAAGACGTCGGGTGTAGTTTGGGATGCTATAACTGCAGCTGGCAGGTGCTGATGACGCGTTGTTGGTACTCGTCGTATACGGTTTTTTAGTTCCTTGTACACTGGACAGCCTCTGTAGTTCGCTGTGTGATTTCCACCGCAGTTGCCGCACTTTTTTTATTAGGGTCATCTTTGTTGACTGAGCAGGAGTCTGGGCCATGGGAGTCTCCACTAGCCACACATACCGGACGCAACATGCAATACGACCTGGTATGCCCATATTCCTGGCAGTTCGAGCATTGAACTGGGCCGTTCCGTTTGTGTGGTTCCTCAACAGTGATCCGGCGATGCAACAGGAGCTGTATCTTGTAGATCGGGTGCACTTCATTTTTCTTTGGAGCTTTACTGTCTGGCTCCAGCTCAACTTTGAAGAGAGGTTGCGGTATTTTATTTTTGTTTATTATATTTGTGACTCTCTTAGCGAGAAAGCCCTTTTTCTTTAACGCACTTGAGATCTCGGAAGGGGGGACATCCGGTTCAATACCTTTAAGTACCACCTGCAGGCCTTTGCTGCTTTTTATATCTCAACTAAACTAATAAAATATGCATTCACTTAGTGTAATATATCCTGACCAAATTTCGTTCAAATAAGACCACTATACCATATAGCTGTCAAAGAACCGATCGGGCGAAGATCAAGTTTTAGTATGAAAAACTTTATTTTCCATAGTAAAGCCCCGGTCAGACGAGCGTTTTTTCACCGAAAGTTAATTTTGGCATTCACACTTTTCGCATCGGTGTTCACACCAAAATCCCTTCAGTTTTTTAGACCCCGTACTTAAAAAAAGTACAGGGGTCTATTGGGTTTGTTTTAACAAAACTGTGCGTAACAGGCAAAAGGAGGCGGGGCAGACCCTATAAAGTATATATATTCTTGATCAGCATCAATAGCCAAGTCGATATAGCAATGTCCGTCTGTCTGTCTGTCTGTCTGTATGAACACCTAGATCTCAGAGACTATAAGAGCTAGAGACACCAAACTTGGTATGTAGGTTCGTCTATATTGCAAGCAGATCAAGTTTGTTTCAAAATTCGGCCACGCCCCCTTTGTCGCCCACAAATCGAAAAACAAAATTTCATATCCAAATTATAAGAACAATTTCAAAGCTACGGACACCAAACTTAGTATGTAGATTCCTCCATATTGTAGGCATATCAAGTTTGTTTCTTTTTTGGATCGGAGCGGAGCCCCCTAGTTTTTCCTCACAGTAGCTGGTCACACTCAACACCAATTTAGTTGGCGTAAACAAATAATAAAATATTTAATAATTTAAATAGTGAGTTCGGACGAGGAAATTGTTACTGCTGTAGTCAGTGCAGTGAGTGTAATTACTGAGAAGCGCAAAATGAAGAAGGAAAAGAAAACTCAGAGCACTGTATGCAGTCGACTTTTTATAATTTTAATAGGATGTACCCTCAGACCTATCACCAATTATTGGGTTTGCTGCGTTGCAGAATTGAGAAGTTAGACACTGTAATGAGACAGGCAATTCCCGCGGAAACAAGGTTGCTAATCACACTGCGATTCCTGGCCACTGGTGACTCATTTAGAAGTCTCTCATGTGCGTTTCGTATCTCTTGTCCCGCGATAACTTCTATAATTCACGAAGTAGTTGATGCCATTGTAAGTTCTCTTGCAGTAGATTTCATAAAGGTATTATAGACTGAAGATCCAAGCAATGCTACATATTTTATTCAACTAATTTTATTCAATTAGATGCCGCAAACGACAGATGATTGGCAGCGAATCGCAGACGAGTTTTATAATCTATGGAATTTTCCACACTGTCTGGGTGCTTTAGGTAATGCTTTCAACTTTTTTGCATTTCGCGCCAAAAAATCGGATGGCTCTCATTATTATAATTATAAAGGCTTCAACAGAATTGTTTTGCTTGCCCTTGTTGATGCAAAGTACAACTTCTTATACGTTGATATTGGCTGCAATGGGAGAGCGATTAATGCGTCTGTTTTCATCGCCTCATCGCTTTCTAATGCAATGGAACAGAATATGCTCAACATACCGCCTAAAAGAGAATTAGAAGAGAATGGTGAAGAGCTGCCATTTGTCATCATTGCAGATTAAACTGGTTGATGAAGCCTCATCGACAGCGAACAACAATAGAAAATAAAATTTTTAACTACCGCTTGAGCAGGGCTCGCCGTGTAGTTGTGAATGCCTTTGGGATATTGTCCTATTGTTTTCGAGTGTTCCAAACAACAATCAACTTGAGTGCCGAAAAAGTTGAAAAAATTGTGTATGCGGCATGCATTTTGCACAATTTTCTCAAAACTCAGGAATCACACTACTTCGAGGGTATCGATACTCCAGGAAAGTGGCGTTCTAACCAGCTTTTAACAGGCCTTGCAGCAGTCGGCAATAGAAGCGCGGAACAGCCGAGAATCGTGCGAAAGCAGTTCACGAAGTTCTTTAACACCACTGGAGCTGTTTCTTGACAGGCAGATGCAATTAAAAAGTTTAATTTAAAAAAAAAAAATTTGATTTATTCATAATTCACATGTTTCATTTCATTATGTCTTTTGATTACTAGGCACTATTGTGTAGGCCAAGTTACACTGGAAGCAAAACGACCGCAGAATGAGAATCTCCATATAAATAATGTATGGAGTTTTCATTCAGCGGTCGTTTGGCTTCCAGTGTAACAAGCCCTTTTTGTAGATTAAATAAACTAATAGCTCTCGTAAATTGTTTGGAGAATTTTTATTCGTATTTCCATGCGCTTTTTGGGGTCTTCAATTCGCTCCATCTCCGATTTCACAAGCTCCCCAAACGAATCTACATCAGTTTGGAACTTGCGCTTCTTCTGTCCGATTTCGCCCATCACATCACTCGCGGTCTTCAAAACGCTTTCCGCAGATAAAGCAGATTCTCCAACAATCTTGCTTGAGCAGCTGGAAGTTTCAAGCTGAGACTCTTCTTCGATTAAATCGTGCGAGTCCGATGTGACTGAGTCGTTGAAAATCTGTGGAAAATATGTATGCGTATTTTATTTTTATGCACACTTGTAAACATAAATTTGAAGTTCTTTTTTCTTTAATTTTCAAATATGGCTCCAAGAAACTCAAATTATCGAGCCAGAAATGCTTCGCCATTTCATCGGTCCCCATTCCACTTTTGGAGTTGCAGCTTGTCTGTTTTTTTAGGTGCACTAGATATTGGCTACGCAGTGTTCCAAACTTTGTTTTTCGGTCGGCATCTCGAATTTGTTCAAAAACTTTCCGCATTGTCTCAAGAATCCAGTTGAACGATTTGCCGCGGCAGTGCTTGTTGTGGAAGAGAGGATTCCTCGGGTCGTAAGGATTGGGATGTTTCCCATAAGCATCAATCAACATGTTGATTGACTCCGGGCTCCACATAATCTTCTAAAATGTTGTAAAATAGTTTAAATATAATATATAATATAATATTATATGCAAATTATGTTTATATTACTTACTTTGGTCGACATTTTGCACAATTTGATGACTTCTTATTTTTGCGAATAGCACCAAAAAATACCAAAAAAAGACGTGTTCTATTTCCATCGTTGAGCGTTGGTGAAAAACCGACACTGTCAAATTTTGTGTGTTCACACCAGAGAACTACAATGGGTATGAAATGTTCGATCAGACTCAAACATTGACTCGAACTCGCTATGATTTTTTTCTCTTTGGTTGAGTGATCGGAGCGGACCGTACGAACTGAGCGCTCGGTTTGAACGCTCAGTTCGATCACATCGCCCGTTTGTGTTCATGACCGTTTGTGTTCGTTTGTTTTTGTTCAATTACGAGTATTGATCATACCGGCAGGCTGACTTGATTTAATGCATACTCGTTTTGTTCAAACGATCAGATCGATCATGGTTCACGAGGTTCGAGCCTGTTTTGGGTATGCGAACGGGTGTGGCTATGGGTATGCGAACGAGTGTCGGCTTTTGGGTATGCAATCAGGTATGGGTATGGGTATGAGCATGGGTATCGGATTTGGGTATCTAAATGGGTATGGGGATGAGCTTGAGTGCCTGTGTTAAAAAAATGAGCGACAGAGCGCGAAATAGCGAGCACGCGCGGTGTTTACTCTTACACTATAATGTGTATGTAATTACAATACTTTGTATGTATGTTTATATCGTGTATATATACAAATGCTACATAAAATGCGTATACATATATGTATGTTCATATGTACACGAAATTACTTACTTTATTAAAAGTATAACTACCTATTTCTGGTAAAGTTAGCAGGTTCATATATTTAAATCTGAATGAATCGGGCGGACGGGCTCGAAAATGTTCACCTCAAAACTAGCCCAACGGAAATTTTACCAAGACTTCAGACAAGGTAACAGGAAGTGTATTAACTGCTTTTATATATACATATATTTTTTATGTATAAATATATAAATAATGCAGACAATAAAAAATTTGAAAGATTAATCCTTCTTAAAATGCAAAAATTATATTTATTTTTAACAGGGATTAAAACCTTAACCGAAACCGTAACCTTAGACCGGTAAAACCCGATTTAAATTAGGAACCGTAACCTAAACCGTAACCGAAAAAATTTTTTTTCACTATACCGAAACCTTAAAACCGAAACTCTTAAAACCGAAATAACCGTTTAGTAACCGATTAATTTATAAAGGTTAATTTAATCTAAACTAAATGTCTACCAGTCTTCTGAATAGGTAGCCGACCGTTACTTTGGCGTGCTCTCGATTTTCGACAAAGCAACATCAACTTTTGACGCTGAGCGCAAATTCGTATGAGCGTCGCGAGACGCTGGACAGAAACACAACCACACAGACTTTCCACGCGACGATAGGGCAAAAAAAGTGTTAATTTTACTTTAATTTATGACTTCAGTGTTGTTGTAGTGCTCATTGCAAGTTTTGTGCCCACTTTCGTGCAGCTTCAATTTTTGTTTTCGTGTGAGTTTCTTAAGAATTTCGTGGTGACGAATCAGCGGTTACATTTGTGCGTTTTCTTGGCGTCGCCACGCGTCTTATAACCATAGAGGATTGAGCAGGTGCGAGCGAGACTGCGAACCGTTGCACACGATCATATGCAAGGACACATATGTATGTACGTACATATCAGAGAACTGCAACCGGTAAGAGATGTTCGATCAGGCTCAAACGCTGACTCGTACCCGCTGTGATTTTTTCGTTTCGATCGAGTCACGAGTCATGTTCGAACTTGCTGGCTGATTTGATTTGATGCATACCCGTTTTCTTCAAACGATCGGATCGATCATCGAGTCATACTTGAGTTGACTCGTTCAGAAAATGTGCGACACAGAGCGCGCACGCAACGGCGTTTACAATAATATGTATTTATGTGTGTAAATATGTATTTATATAAAATTTATATTATTTATTAGAAATGCAATAGTAGTTATGCTTAAAAGCTGCGTATACTTAAATACTTAGTTACACGCAATTACACATGGACATAATATAATAAAAGTATTCTAATTTTTTTACAGACTAGATAAAAGAATCAGTTTTTAAATCAGCGGTGGGCACAGAATTTGCGATCGTGAGCACTACAACAACATCTACAACAAACACAACTTCTGAAGTCATAAATTAAAGCAAAATGAGCAAATTTATGACTCTGTGCGCCGCGACGAAAGATCTGTGTGGTTGTTGTTGGTTTTGATGAGCCAAAACATTTATACACTAAAAGAAGTTCTAATTCATTTTATTTTGTAAGTCGAACGCTTATTATGTGGTAAAGATCAAAACGCAACGCGTGAGCAAAGGCTTGCCCACCGCTGCTCTAAAATTTAAAATTTTTTTATATGATATAAGTTTTATGTTTACATTTTTATTTTTAAAAGACATTTTTCATAATTTTATTTTAATTTTAATCAACTTTTCTAAGTTGACATATAATAAACAATAAAATATTCGAAATTAAATAAATATTTTATTAAAATGTGTGTACATAATTGAGTTTATAATATAAGTTCATTTACAAAAATATAAATACTTATGTATGTACATGTATGTACAAGCAGAAAAAAAAATACTAAAACAACACTGTCGCTTTCGATCATACTCGAACGGTCACGAACGAGTCATACGACTCGAGCGCTACTCGACCCGAATTGTTCGAAAGCAAAACAAATCATACCCGTGACTCGATCGAAAACAAAGAGACCCGTGACTCGATCGAACACGTTGCGTTCGAGTCGCTGAGTTGATTTGATTTAATTTATCGCACTGATGTTCGAGCATACTCGAACATACCCGTTGCAGCTCTCTGGTACATATGTGTTTTTGTTTCTTAGGGTGTACTGTGTAGATATGAAAGTGCGACTATAGAAATACCCATTATATTCATTTATTTATTTAATGTCAAGCTATAAGCAGCCGACATTTAACTATACATTTAAATTAAAATATAAATTTAATTATTACAGTGTAATGTAAATGTAATTATAAATATATATTTTATATTCTGGGGGTATCTAAAATGAAAAAGAAAACGATTGGTCCAACATTTGTTGCTAGGATTGGGGAAAACCCAGAAAAAACCCAATCAGACCAAGATAAAATTAGAGATTAGTTAGTTAGTTAGATTAGTTAGAAACAATAATATAGAGGCTTTAATAGTAGGCGAAGAACGCTCGAAACTAATCGTACGGTACAGATTGTTATAGTCAGCACACAGAATACGAAAAGGTTCATGCAAAGCCCAGTAAGTGGTGCAATGCTGAAGATAAAGAGGATTAAAGTTACGAGTTAAGGCCTCTCTCCAGCAGGCCAGGAACTAAAAATTCCTGTCAAACTTCATATAAAAAAAACTTTGGCAAGAATTTTTAGTTTTCGTTTTCGTTTCGTGTGTATCCAGCAACTTGAACGAAATCCACAAATTCATATCGATATTTGCCATATCGATAGCATGTGTGGATTGAGAGAACAGCTGATGAGTCTATCAAGAAAATATATATATCAATTTTTCCTGGTGGACTCATACAAATGTCAAACATGAAGACTCAATGTGCTGTGCGCGAAAAAAAAGAAGAGATTTGAATTTTCAACGCGAGGAAAGATAACTTTAATTAAAGCAGTGGAGGCGCGACCATGTCTTTGACGAATCGCAAATAAGAATCATTTTGATAAAATATATGTGAAAAGTGCATGAAAAAGTGTTGCTGGAGAAATAATTGAATAATAATTGGCGCAACCAACACAATCACTTCATCATCCAAATTTATTTGCTTTCTTTTATAATTTTAGTTGACCTTTCAAATTTGGCGCTGCTTACAAGCCAAACTGATTTGTCAGAGTGACCATGTACGCTTTTGGTGAATAGTCAAAAATATGCCAGTTTTAGGTAAATATTTTATGCATATTAGGTGCTTGGTCACACTGTATTAGTTATGTTCCACAAACACAAGAAATTATTGTCAAATTCCTGATAAGGAATTTTAAGTTGCTGGAGTCAGGCCTTTTAGGTAAATATTTTTTACACTTATGGACTAGTGATTTTTTTCATTACATTTCTTTTATAATTTTTTTTTTATTTTTATCTTTAATTTATTGTGTATTATATCATAGTGCTACAAGCGAAAGCTTATTAACTATGGGACTAGTCACTATTACTTATATTATGTTTAACAATTAATTTTATTAACTATACAATTACAATTTTTCATTCTTAATTACTTATAATTATAAAAATGTATCATTATTTCTGGTTAACGTTCTCAAATTATCCTTAGTTTATTTTAAGTTTTAGTTTTTTTCCTGCTGGTGTATTTTTAGTTTTATTTTAGATTGCGTGGCGCTACAAATGGTTTTTAAAAAGTGTGGAAGTTGATTCCAGGTGCGAACAGCATGTATGAAAAAATGTCTTACAGCGCACTATGGCGTATTTCGGGAAAAGACGTGGCAAAAATAGATTTTCGCGTTGTTCCGTTTGCCAAAAATTTGAATGTAGTTCGATTGAGAATTGGTTCTAGTAAATTAAACAGAAAATTTTATATTTTTTGTAAAATTTTTGTGGCGTGTGGAGCTTTTTAAAGTTGGGGTAATTTTTGAAAAATTTCTGAGCAACAAAAAATATGCGTTTTAAGTGCAACTTTTGATCAGTATATCTCTTAATCGAGGTAAGGTTGGGTACCAAAATTATTTTATTCTGTAAGCTGATTTATATTTAAAAGTAAGTTGACAAAAAAAAAAAAAAAAATGCATCTAAATTTTTTTTTTTTTTTTTCCTATGAACCTATAGTTTTTGAAACTTTTTCAACTTTAGGTTGATTTTCGAAACCGAGTCCAGTCGAGTCCACCAAATTTGACTTTTGTCTCTGATTCTGTGAATATTCGAGATGAGTTTTGAAAAAAAAAATTCTTGCTACAATTCTGCCCGATTGGAGATTTTTGACTTTTAGTAACTTAACCCACGGTATATTGCGTATACGGAGATAGGCCCGGCGTAGTAGCATTTGTTAGAAAAGTTAATAAAATTTGGTTTAAACCTCTTTTTATGTTTGTATACTTAAACTTAAGAGAAAATAGTTTTATTTCACCCCCACTTTCTCCCTCCTCCCAAAAAAAAATATAACAGGTTTTTTTACAGAGCAAGTTCAATATTTGAATTTATTTGAAAGCAATCCTCGATATTTTCAAAAAGGCTCATCATTTCTGGCGTATAGATTGTTTTAAGCTCGGGTATCGATCTAACATGTCTCAACGATGATTTTTTTGGATCTGATGAGGCGGAAAGCATATTCATCAAATCCTGGTTTTGACGGATCCGACAGAACTTTCGGGTGTTTGAGTACCTGTACTTTTTGTACTCCTTATTTTTTGACTCTTGCGCCTCTTCTGACAATTCTCCGATGGGAAGACATTGAAATTCAATAATGTCCTTTCCATGATCCAAGACCTTGTGGACCGTTGGGGTAAATAGTTTTTTGGGATATTTATTTTTAAGCATTTTTGCGGTTTCGGCTGCATATGATCCAAATTTATTAGGGTTTAACTTTTCTCTGCAGTTAAGAACATTGAGTATAACTTGGATCCGGTTAAGTATTTCCACATCGATTCCTGTTATACGAGCCGTATCCTCAGCACGGTTAAAAAATTTTCTGGCTGTGTTCCCATCATTTGTGTTTCCATAATTAACTTTCGGTACATCCACCAATATTCCAAGATCATTTCGTAATGCTATTTGGATTTTTTTCTTGGCCATTTTTTCATCAGTCCCATTTTGAGGTAGAGTATATGCTAGCTTCAAAAAGAATTCCATGAATCGAATTCTGGCATGCAAAGGAGATATGCCAAATTCGTAGTTCTGTTCAGATACTATGGAATCATCCATTTTTTTAAACTGTTTTTGACTTTGTTGGCATATTGGGCAATGTCGTGTTGATTTTGTTTTGGTTATCGTGTTTAATACCTTTCCATCAATCATCGTTAAAAAAAACTGATGATGTATGAGGAAAAGCTTGTTTTCGATGGAAACTTGCGTGGGAAGAATTTCTTCAATTTCTATATTAACGGTGTCAACCGTATTTTGTATAAGAGCAGGGGTTTCGTTAGCGTATAAAAACATAATGGGCCTGCAAAAATGAGTTGACGAAGGCCGAGGGTTTTTCCAATGCTCTCCTGAATCACATTTTAACCTTAAGGGCACTATGGAAGCCATAAACATTTTAGCTTCTGTTGCAATATTATTGCGATTATCGCTTTGCGTAGATAATACTTGCTTATATGTAGATTGTCCAGAGGCTCCATCGCAACCCCAATTAGTGAGCAATGTCATATTACTAGGAAGTAAGTCGATCTCATCTGAGCTTTTGGTTTCCATAATTCTTCGTGCTGTGTGATTCATCATGTCTTGAAGCTTAATCCTGACTAGAACATCCGTAGTTTCAAATAAAGGTGGTACAGTTGCTTTTTTCGCACCTGTTATAATGGTATAGCATGGCAAGACATCTACGTTTTTTGATTTTAATGATGATCGCAACACTGAGTATTTCTCTTTTGATAATCCCAAGTCGAGAAACAACGCCAAAGCTTCTTCTTTGGTATATTGTATATTCAGCTGTGGGTCAGGTGGAGTTGGAATACTGGCCTTTATTCTTTGAGTTCTAACTGGACTGGCCGTAGAAACAGCTTTGACAATAGTCCCTTTTGCCTTTCCTTGTGACTTGTTGTATTTACATGTTAAGGCTGCCGAAATATCCTCAGTGGATAAATTCTCAGTCGCATGTAAAAGTTTCTTTTTCTTTGTATATTTTGAGCACTCATCCATTGAAACTTTAGGCCTACCTCTAGTTTGATTTGAAGTGGAGGCCAGGCACATCTTATTTTCTTCAAATGTTATTTTATTATTTTCCAGCCAGCTTTCATTCTTTGCGTCAAATCTATGAACTTGTAAAAGAGTCGCTTCAATAAATCTTCATGCTTTACAAGACTAGCAACATTAATCTTTTTTTCCACGGCATTTAAAAATACTTCTTTATTATAATTGCTTTTTAAAAATAGTTCAAACAAATCTTTATAAGAAAGCTCCATAATTTTACTTGTTTATTTTTTTAAAGAAAGATCACTGTATTCACTTTGGTTAATCCTAAATAAAAGTTTGTGATAAGTCAATAATTGGTTGCTTGAACTATTTGAGAATTATAAGCATTCTCTTTAGCGCGGTTGTAAATTATGCAAAGCTTTTTTCATTCAGAAACAGAAAGGGCGTAAATTAAAGGTAAAGAGTTTTAGTTGAGCTAAGAAATAGCAAAAAAAAAATTTTTTTACTAAATTTTTTTTTTATCACTTTGTATTTTTTTAAAAATAAAAACAAAAAATAAAAAATTAAAGTTTTATTTTTAAAAATTTTTTTTTAGTTGTTATCGCATTTTTAATGTTGAAAAACACAAAAAAACGCCCTTTTTCATGCCACGCCTTCTTTTATTTTTTGGTCCAAATTTTCTTTGAAGTGTTAAGAATATATATTTCAAGTTTTAGAATGATATCTCACCCGGTTCAAAAGTTCAAGATTTTTTCCACCTAAATTCCTGAAATACGCCACTGTGCAGCGTTTAAGGTCTTGTGTCTCATGCAGACAATATTATTTGTTCTAGCTGATTTTGAGAATTTCAGTTTTTTATATAAATACGTGGGCTCTTTTGTAAAAATTATTTTATGCAACAAAATTAATGTCCTAAAATTGCTAGTCGGGACAACTCAAATGGTACTGATGATAGGGAGCGGCATCTCTTAAATCAGCTGTACCATGTCATGCTCCATGCTTCATGCTTGTATGCGAGTGTTGTATGTTGTTGGTTGAGTCATGTCACCTGTTCCATTGAGGACGACAGGTGGCTAACCAAAGAGATTGGAAGTTGGTTTAAAATAAACTTTAAGAGATTTTCAACTAAGTAACAGCAACACACGATGTATGCCATTTTTTTCATTATTGAGCCTTATAATTCCCAAATTGTTTTAGCGACAAAAAGATGACATTACGTTTAAATTGCTGGTTAACTAGCAGAAACGGTTCTGAAAATAGAGAATGAACATCTCTTGAAACCGTGCTTCTTGCATTTATGCAAGTGTTGTTGCTTGCTGGAGATGTCATATCCACAATAAACCAATAAAAGTCATAATTTTCGTTTTTCCATAAATAATCTCATACAATATTTTTTAAAACAGAGAGGTTTGAAATAATTTTAAACTATGCAGGATCTTTTTTTTTACCTAAAGCAGTTGCTACTTGATTTAAACCTGAAGAAGTTGCTTGTTGAATTTAACCTGAAGCAGTTGATAATATAAAGCAGTTGTAGCCTAAAACCGTTGTTAACCTGAATAAGTTGAAACAAAATTTATTTTTCATAATTTTGTCGTCATTGGTTTCAAGACAATATTTTGAAGATCAGAAAGGTTGATTTAAATATTGAGCTATGCAGAATTTTTTTTTCACAACCTGAATCAGTTGCTTCATGAATGGGTGGTATTAAATAAAAGCGTTGAACAATTGTGAACATGATGAAGATGATAGCCAATATAAATTTTTAACCTGAAGTAAGAGATACTGATACCGCAGACACACTCACAGACTCCAAAGGCGTTATATAAGGTCAAGTTTGTTTCAAATTTTTGAAACGTCCCCTTCTGTGCCCGTAAATCGAGAAAAACCGTTTGTCCGTCTGTATAAACAAAAGGATATCAGAGACTATAAGAGGTAGAGTAAGCAAATTTGGCACACAAATATCTATATCCCCACGCAGATCAAGTTTGTTTTAAAGCCACGCCCCCCTCCGCCCGTGCAATTCACCAGTTGGCAGTTGGCCTTTAATCTAAAAGGTATGTTGAAAGTTATTTCGTCCATCAAACTAACTGAGTCTACTTGACCCTGTAGTAATTTATGGACGAACATTACTCCAAGCATAATTCTACGATTAGTAAGAGAGGGAAGATGGATTAACCCGAATCGTCCTGAGCAACATTTTTTCGAATTTCTTAATGAAAATTTCAGGACTGATAAATTTGAGTTCGCTGAATCCGAAAAACATATTCATTTTGTTTGTCCTTGTCAGGATAATCGACAGGACCATTTTTTCGGCTGTTACCATATGGTAACGCTGGGAAGTACAGGGTACAGGTTTTCTTAATGCTACAAAATACAAATGTTTGAGAAAAAGTCTAATAAACACAACTTAACTCAACAGGGGGGCTCTTCCTTGATATATAGGACCAAATTTGGGTCAAATCGGTGCAGTATATCGTATGTATAACACAACTGTCATAGGAACAATCGGGGTCAAATTCACCTTTAGTATGAAAAACTTTTTTCTATTCTGAGATATCTCAACCAAACTCTTAGAATGTGTGTCTTATATGTTGCTACACATCCTGACCAAATTTGGTTCAAATCGGACCATTATACCATATAGCTGCCATAGGAGCAATCATATTTTGTAAACAAAACAATACCTAAAAGCGAAAAAATGTATGGAAAAAACCTGTACCCTGTACTTCCCAGCGTTACCATATGGTAACACGAAAATAAAAAACGCAAATTAAGCGAAAAAAAGTGGTTTTTATTTAGAATTTTTTTCATAATTAATAAGTGCACTCTTTTACCTTTCTAATGATGTGTGCATTGCATATAGTTCAGTACTAAAATTAGTCAAACGGCTTAAATTTACTTGCGACGAATTGCCAAATGCCGTTTTTTTGCACTGCAGAATATAATGAGCAACTTAAAGCTCATTTTTCGATAAGCTAACTTCAAGAGATTTGTTCAATCAACTTTTTATTAGTTAGAGACAACAATTTACTCTTAGAATATCAAATAAAAGTTAATCTGACGTTAATATGTTGTCTAAAAATGAAGTTTTAGTAAATACCTATTGCTTGTTACCATATGGTAACGCTGGGAAGATTCGGGTTAAACAAAGTCTACTAGAGTACGAAGGCAACTGTATTTCTGAGTTCCAGTTCAAGCCATGAAGAGCAAATATTAAAAATTGTTTTTGAACCGATTCTATTCTGGCACGATGTGATTCGTATTGAGGAGACCAAATGCATGACCCATACTCAAGAATCGGACGAACAAGAGATGTATATAAAAGCCTAGTAATATAAGGATCATCAAATTCCTTTGACCATCGCTTGATAAACCCAAGAACTCCCATTGCCTTATTGACTGCAACAGCAATATGTTTATCGAACTTCATTTTATGATCTAGAATTATACCCAAATCATTCACTGAGCTTTCGTTATCATTTAAACATTCCAAGATAATGCCATTTAGTGAATACTGACAAATATGCCGAAAGGATCTGTAGAAAGTCATTACTTTACATTTTGAGCTATTTAAATTAAGCAAGTTGGCTTGACACCAAAAAAACAGTGCATTTAAGTCCGCTTTCAAAAACCTATCAGAGAAAGGTTTACTATAGGTTAAACAAAGCTTGACGTCATCCGCATACATGAGTGCACGTGAGTGGGATAAAACAGTTGGAAGATCGACTATAAATAACGTAAAAAGAAGTGGGCCAAGATGACTACCTTGCGGTACTCCAGACGTAGCTTTGATGGATTTTGAAAATGAAGTTTTGAAACTAACTCTTTGCGTTCAGTTACTTAAATAGTTGGAAATCCAAATAAGAAGATTATTCGGAAAGCCGAGAAGATCGAGCTTATGAATTAATAGTGAGTGATTTACAGAATCGAAAGCTTTACTAAAATCCGTATAAATAACGTCAGTTTGCATCTTTTTCTTGAACCCTTTAATCACAAGAGAAGTAAACTCAAGAAGGTTAGTGGTTGTCGATCTACACCTCATAAACCCATGCTGAGTAGGAGAGATAATAGAACCACATAAATGTTGAAGATGAGAATTTATTGATTTTTCAAGCAACTTCGGAATTGCAGAAAGCTTAGCAATACCCCTATAATTCTGAAGGTCGCATTTAATACCCTTTTTGTGAAGAGGGATAATATAAGAGTCTTTCCATAGATTTGGAAAAGACGAAGAGTCAATTGATAAAGTGAATAACTTATGTAGCGGTCTACACAAAGATTCCGCACAGTACTTTAATACGGAATCAGGCACACCATCGGAACCTGGTGTATGTACTGATTTAATTAATTTAAGCTCACAAAGAAGAGAGCTTTCTGTGATTGCGGGGCTATACATACAGTTTATACTGCTCAGCATGTAAGGGTAAGAGTGACCATCATGGGGTCTACTCGTAGAGTATGTAGTTTGGAAAAAGTCAGCAAACAAATCGGCTATTGATTGGTCAGATTAGCTTGAACGTTATTTAAGGTGAGAGATGATGGAAATGATATAGTTTTGCGTTTAGAGTTTACAAATTTATAGAACTGCTTAGGATCTCTAGAGAATTCAACCTTACAACGTTGTAAGTAATTGTTGTAGCACTGAGAGTAAGGTACCTGAAAATTGGAGTTGGTAATTACATATCTGGAGAAATCGTAAGGATTTCCAGACTTTTTATATTTTTTGAATTGCTTGGATTTCACATTTTTTAAATGTGATAACTCTCTAGAGAACCAGGGGGGTCTAGAAGAACTGATAGGAGATACAAGCGGAACGCAGATATCAAATAAAGAATTTAGAGTAATATAAAAAAGCTTAATGGCATTATCCAAATCAGAACATGCGTATAGTTGAGACCAATCCATACACGAAATCAGATTGTTTAGTCTATTGAAATCTGTTTTGCTAAAACACCGAATGCGCACAGCGGTATTAGATGATAATACATCTGAACGCAAAGGTAAATTAATGCATGTATTAAGAGCTGGATGGTATGGGTCTTCTGGCATAACCAATGGGTCAATCCTAGATACAATGGTATTGGTGGGGTCCAATACAAATAGCAGGTCGAGTGTCCTGTTGATAGAATTGCAAACAGGATTGATTTGTACCAAAGAAAGCTCTGAGAGACCACCAATAAAACTATTGGAGTTATCAGGAATAAGTAAATTCGAGTCATTGGAGGCGATCCATCCAACATTGGGCAGATTAAAATCACCCAAGACAAAGAACAAGTCCGTTTCATAACTAAAGATGATATATATTTAATGGCGTTAAGATGAGTATCGTATACTGTATCATCAGCCGGGGGTGGAATGTAAGAACAAGTTAAATATATAGAAATTTTATTGAAAGAAACTTTCACACAAATGAACTCAATGTCCGAATTAAAAGTGGTTGGAATCGGTTCCGAGGCGAGATTGGAGTCAACAGCCAATAATACTCCGCCTCCAATTCGAGTAATACGATCACATCTATATAAAGTATATTGCGAAGAAAGAATCGAAAAATCTGATGTGGCGGGTTTGAGCCAGGTCTCAGTAAAACAGATGATGTCAAAGTCGAAGGAATGACTGTTAAGAAATAGGTTAGATAGCTTACTATTAAGGCCTCGTACATTTTGGTAAGCCAAAGAGATAGAGGAAATTAGTTTTTATACCCGTTACTTATAAAAAATAAGTATAAGGGTATATTGTGCTCGTTGGAATGTATGTAACAGGGAGAAGGAGGCATCTCCGACCACATAAAGTATATATATTCTTGATCAGCATCAATAGCGGAGTCGATATAGCCATGTGTGTCTGTCCGTCCGTCCGTCTGTCCGTCTGTCCGTCTGTGTGAGCGCCTAGATCTCAGAGACCATAAGAGATAGAGTAACCAAACTTTCACACGTAGATCACAAATGCGTTGGAGCAGGTCAAGTTTGTTTCAAATTTTGGACCCGCCTAATTCCACGCCCGCGATTCGCGAAAAACCGGTCATCCGTCTGTATAAACACAAGGATCTCAGAGACTATAAGAGATAGAATAACCAAATTTGTCACACAGATTTATATATACCTCACGCAGATCAAGTTTGTTTCAAATTTAAGCCATGCCCCCCTCCGCCCCCGCAAATCGCAAAAAACCACCTCGTCCACAATTGTTCATATAATACGTATTTTTTGGTAATAACCGATATCTGTTATTATTATCTATTATCCCACTGAATCGCAACAAGATCGGACAAGTAGAACAGCAGTTATTGCGTGTCTAATTTGTTAAATCAACAGGTTCCCCCTAGAGTATGCAATAGTTTTTGTATTGTTAAACCTTATTCGAATGCTTCAAATTCTCAAGTAATTCTGGCAACGCAAATATGACATTATGATTGAATCGCTAATGTATTGAAATAAGTAACGGGTATCCTATGGTCGGGGTCTCGACTATAGCCTTTCCCACTTGTTTGATATTACGTTTGAAGGTATAACAGGTAAAGAGGAGCCATCACCTGATATCGGGTTCCGATCTTTCTTTCGGTTTGCATTTCCTTGGTACTCAGCCACAAAAATATGTTCAGGCCAAAAGTGTTGTTGACAAATATTATCAAAAACACTTTGTGAGCACGATATTTTAAATACTGATAGATCCTACTTTAAAATCAACGGTTACAACCTAATTCACGCCAACCATCCTAGTGGCAACGCAAGAGGTGGTGCAGCAGTGCTTATAAATTCAAACATAAAATTCTCAGAGCGCGCCCCTATCCTTGAGCCTTGGTTACAAGCAGCCGTAATAACGATCGACACTCCAACTGGAAGCCTGGTACTGGCAGCAGCTTACGCTCCACCAATGCATAATGTAACAACAAATATGTTCACCCAAATTTTCACAGAAATGGGACCCAGATTCATAATTGGAGGGGATTTCAACGCAAAAAACACATGGTGGGGATCTAGACTATGTAATCCGAAAGGCATTGCGCTACTGTCCTGCATCCATTTGATGCATCTCACCACTCTCTCGTCCGGAAATCCCACTTACTGGCCATCGGATCCAAACAAGGTGCCTGATGTTATAGATTTTGCAGTGACATGCGGGATAAACACGAATCTTATACACATTGAGAATGATCTGGACCTGTTATCCGATCACTGCGCTATAATATTGAAAATTAACTTACCCATACTCAATCAGAATCGAAGGTCCAGGCTGCTGAGGAAAAGCTCGAACTTTGAACTATTCAAAGCAACATTAGAGGAGAGACTGAATCCCAATATTATGCTGAACTCTGGCGAAGACATCGAAGAAGCTGTGAAAGCTTTTACACGCAGCATCCACGACGCAGCAAACCTCTGCACTGCTCCGCACCATACCAACCCAGGGTATCAACAGAGACCGAGAAGAGACAGATTCTTACACACTGAAGTAACCACGGAACAGCTAAGAATCAAACGTCGCCTCCGGAGAGTTTGGCAGATCAGCCGAAATCCACGTGATAAGGCTGCTCTTAACCGTGCAAGCAAAAATCAGAAAACTCTTATTTACGAACTGCGCAACGAAGCTCTAGCCGAATATCTGCGACATGCTGAGCCTAACGGGGTAGAGCATAACCTCTGGAACAACACCAAATATCTCAAAAGACCCACCAAAAGGATTCCACCCCTTAAAAGCTCAGCCGGCGATTGGTGTCGTTCCAACGAAGAAAAAGCGGAGACTTTTGCTCTACACCTGCGGAAAACATTCACGTCCTTTAACCTTTGTTCAGCCACGGACGTCTTCAACACGCAATCCTTCATAGAGTCGCCCTGCCCAATGGACCCGCCGATACGCACAATTCAGGAAGATGAAGTTAAAGCCGTAGTGTCCAGCTTAAAAACAACCAAAAGTCCCGGCTACGACAATATGGCGCAACAACTATAAAAAGTTTACCTCCACGCGCAATCGCCTTTCTCACTCTTATATACAATGGTATTATTAGGCTCCACCACTTCCCCTCACAGTGGAAGTGTGCGGAGATCATAATGATACCCAAACCTGGGAAACCTGAACAGGACCCCGCCTCCTACCGTCCCATCAGCTTGCTGGCAATACTGTCCAAGATATTCGGAAGAATATTTTTGGCCAGGTTATTGCCAGAGCTGGAAGACGGCCAACTAATCCCAGAGCATCAATTTGGTTTTAGAAGTCAACATGGAACACCAGAACAATGCCATAGAATATCACAAACGATATTGTGTTCATTTGAAGACAATAAGTACTGTTCCGCAGCTTTTCTGGACATCAAACAGGCGTTCGATCGCGTCTGGCATCAAGGTTTGCTCTATAAGCTTAAGTCCATGCTGCCAGCACCATTCTTCTTGCTGCTAAAATCCTATCTACACAGGCGTCTATTCTATGTTAGATGCGAATGGGCTGAGTCTGAGATCTATGAAGTTTACGCCGGAGTCCCACAGGGAAGCGTGTTAGGCCCCATATTGTATACACTCTTTACTTCAGACATGCCTGTGCTAGAAAGAGAAGACCTCGTTACTGCAACATATGCCGACGACACAGCATTTTTAGCCACTTCAACTGATTATGCAGAGGCATCAGCAATTCTGCAGCTACAACTAACAAAACTGGAGCCATGGCTGCAAAGATGAAACATCGTAATCAATGAAGGCAAGTCAGCACACATGACTTTCGCAACTCGGCCAAAAGACTGCCCGGAGGTTCGACTAAACGGTACTACACTGCCTACTGTCGACAAAGTCAAATATCTTGGCTTAACACTTGATAGAACACTTACATGGGCAGAGCACATTAAGACTAAAAGAAAACAGCTCAGTCTGAAATTTCGCCAGATGAGATGGCTGTTGGGCTATAGATCACAGCTGAGCCTTAGAAATAAAGTCCTGCTATACAAAGCCATACTCAAGCCCATATGGACGTATGGCATCCAGTTGTGGGGTACAGCCTTAACATCGAACATTGACATCCTGCAACGATTTCAAAACATCACCCTTCGCAAACTTGTCAAGGCACCCTAAAACAAAGTGATCCACAATGACCTTGGAGTTCGCACCGTAACCGAAGAGGTTAAAAGGCATAGCCTGAAATACCAGGAGAGACTGGATCGACACGCTAACCCACTGGCAGTTAACCTTCTTGACAACAGCCAGCATCGTAGACGTCTGAAAAGACATCACCCTCTAGACCTTCCCTTTAGACCACCCAAGGAGTGGTAGTCATAACTGTAAAAACTCTGTAAATATGTAAATAGCCATACAACTTACTTATTATCTTTAATTAGATAGATTGCAAGTAAAAATATATATATAAAAAAAAAAAAAACGATATTTTAAATGATGATATTTCCCTAGGGTAATTAAAATTAAATTTATCCACCGAAATATCAGCATCTTGTATTTTGTTGGTTGATTGAGATGTACAATATGTATTTGAATGCTGCAGATCCAGGTCTGATGGCGGGATAGAAAAGGAAGTCTGCGCATGGCGCGAAGAAGAACTACTCTTTTTTCGTTTAGGTTGCTCATTCAATATCGACGAATTACTGAACAAGTTTTCCATATCCGAAAAAACGACATTAGCTTTATGAAAAAGCTTCGATAAGTCCTTAAAACTTTCTCTGGTTCGCTCCATATACTTGCGAACTTGCACCTCAATGTCCCGGCAAGTTTCACAATGCCATCTCAAGCCAACGTTTTTATCAACACAATCTTTGACTTTAATGTTTAAGCCAACACATTTTAAATAAAAAGTACGGTCACAAAAATAGCAAGAAGTAAACTCTGGCCTGGAGTCAGTAACATGACACTTGTTAAAATAACAGACCAAATCTGATGGCATAGTGATATAGGGTATTCTCTAGTCGATTCAAAAGTTCGTAAGGAAATGGCAACGCAAGGCAAGAACACAGAAAAAACAGACAAAAACAATGCTTGGTTTAAAAGCGCCGCTTTAATGCAGAACGTAAACACAAAGCAACACAAAGATAGAGTGAGAGAGCTAGCTAACGGAGAAATAGGCTTAACGCACAAACAAAAACAATGCGCTTGCGCTTGCAATGTTTAAGACGATTGTTAAGTGAGAGCATAACTAAGCACACTGAGAGCGAGAAAGCACGTTAACGGAATGTTAAGTACCCAAACAAAAGCAATGCACTTAGCATTGCACTGATTAAAAAGAGAGAAAGAGGGAAAAAGAAAACAATTAGGGTGTTCACTAAGTGTTGTATCGTTGTATCATTGAAAAAGTGTAAGGCACTCCAACAACAATTTGTATGGAGTGTCACTTGCAACGAGAACAAGACCCTGACCCTTGACTATGAAAATCGTTGTATCGTTGCAAAATTGTTAAGTGTTGGTATAGGCAAAACTACATGAGAGTGTTTCAAAAGTCGTGAAAAAATACGTAAAATTGTGTGGTATTTTTAGGTGTATTTTAGTGGTAAAGAGCAAAATCAAAACAAAAACAGCTGTCAGTTACCAATTGTGAAAAGTAAGTAGGGGTTGTTTTTTATTTGTTTGAAAATTGATTTAAATAAACCGGTTTTTACTTGCAGTGGAAGAAATAAACGCAAAGAAACGAAAGCGAGTGACTGAAGTGAAGAAGTGGAGCGACAGCGAGATTGTGGACATTCTCACATTCATGCAAGCGCACAGGAACGTAGTGGTAGAAAGTTTTAATATTATTATAATTATTATTATTAAATTTTTAATATTTTACAGAAGCCAACTGCGCAAATTTATTACAAAAAATTGCTGGAGGAGACAAAAATCGTTGCCAGCTGGAGCATGGTACGCTTTAAGGTGCGTCACTTGAAGAGCACGTTGCAGAAGGCGGAGAGATTTAGAGGCTCGACTGGTGCCGGTGTAGAGGACGGGGACAATGAGACAACTGTTGAGGGTAAGATTGAGATTTGTATCGCATTACAGATTCACTTAATATTTAACATTTACAGAAAAAATTTTGAAGATGTGCCCTCACTACCGTCAACTGAGTGACATATTTTCGGGCAACAAGGAAACGGAAACGGTTGTCCGAGAAACCATTGCCATTGAGGACGACTCATCGTCAGCCTTGGATGTGACATTCAGTGAGTCAGTGGATTCCCTAGACTCGGCTGCGAGCACCAGTTTTTCATCGAAAGCAAAAAAAAATGGTGAGAAAACGGCTCTCTCGAAGCTGATGTCGATTGAGACTGAGAGGACAGCGATGCGAAAGGATATGCTGGAATTAGAAAAACAAAAATTTCAGTGGGCAAAAGAGCTGGAGGCCAATAAGATGCGTTTAGAGGAGAAACGCCTCCAGATCGAGGATAATCGCCGGGCGGATGAGTTTCAATTAAAAAAAATGGAGCTTGAGCAGAAAGAGCGCATCCTAAAACTAGAACTAGAGATGAAATACGGAAAACAAAATTAAATAAAAAATAATAAATTTTATTTGTGAGTTTTTCTTATGAAAACATTAGATCATAAATAGATAGTCTCTTGCTTTCAGCTGCCGAAGTAACAAGCTCATTAATTATTAGGTCAGTAGCCAAAAGATCTGGCTCATCTTCCTCATTAATATCCTGGTCGTCAATTAAAATGTTGTGAAGAATGCAGCAGACAATTACCCAGTCGCAAAGTAAGGTCTTCTGGTCGCTATCGCTTTGGCGAATCCTGAGACCTTTTAAGCTGTTAAATCTTCCTTTGAGGAGGCCAAAGCAGTTTTCCACTCGGACACGGTATTGGCTATGCCTCTTGTTGAATTTGACTCGCCTCTCCAAGTCCATTGATCGCGAGTTGCTTCGAAATGGGGTAATTAAATACGTTGACTGGGGGTAAGCTGAGTCGCCCGCAATCCACTCTTCTCCGGTAAGAAACCGGTGAATATTTTTCCCAATAGTGCTGTTTTTGAAAACCTTGGAATCATGATAACTGCCTGGATTCCCAACAACAGCATCCCGTATTCGCAGCTTGTGGTCACATATTACCTGCAGTTTAACTGAATAAATGCGCTGCCGTGAAAAGTAGACTTCGTGGTTGCTAGGTGGCTTCTCAAATAATTTGATTTCCGTCCCGTCAATATAGCCAATGCAATGTGGCAATTCATGAAAAGTTTGCTCCACAAGCTGTTGGCGTTCTGCTGCGTTTGGCCAACAAATGTATTTTGGCATTAGACGCAAAAAGGCAGCAAAAACTCTTTTTGTTATGTTATTTAACGTGCCGCCATCCCCAATTCCAAATTGCGTACAAGTTTTTCGTACCGATGCACTGCATCCAGACGACCCCAGTCTAAACAAAACAACTGCCAATTGTAAGTCAATCGACAGTTGTCTTGAGAAGCCAGGTGTTGCGAACGCTTCATCTTCTTTAATGAGCTCAAGAAGCATGATAAATTGGTCTTGAGACACACGCAGCATTTGTTTAAACCGATTATTATCGAATGAGCAAAGTATGCTATCTCGCCAAACGATTGACTTCGGTACTTGCGTTATGTCTCCTCTGCGGCTTGAATAAATGGTAATGGCGTCGTCAACAAAATCGTCAAAAATTTGGTCCAATGCAGCATGGTTACCTGTAATAATTTTTTACTAATCTATTAAAATTTACACATAATGAATTCCCACATACATACCGTCAATTATTAAATCGCTTTCATTAATTGCTTGGAGTGCTCTCCATTCCATAATTGACGATTTCACACTTTTATAAGGCATAATTTCTTTAAAATTACTCTCACAATAACAAAAACTCTCACAATAGTCGAACAAATGTCAATGAATTTTGCAAGACTCGTTCGTCAACACCAAATAAAATGGGATGCTCACGTCGTAGTGTTGCAAACTATCTCTTTTGCAACGATACAACACTTACGTGAACACCCTAAATAACAAATATATAAGCACAAATTAATATACACATGAAAATTTAGGTTTTAATTTAAATAGAACACTATTTAAGTACAAAAAATGTACATATAAAACACCAAAAGCATATATATATTAACTACACAAATATAAATAATAATTACGTGGTTAAAATGCACAAAAACTATTCAATTCACAGAGCACAGTAAAAACACGACTGGACACAGAGAGAGTTAGTGCGTTAATTTATATTAACATACACATGTACATTAAATAAAAATATTAACAATGGGAGTATTTACGTAAAATTACGTTTAACCTTATTTACATACAATTCTAATTATTTAGTTATATACATATATACATACATATGCAAATACACTTAGTTGGGCACAGGGTGCTTCGTAGGCGCGTCACGTTTTGTCTTGCTGCTCGCGATTGAAAAAAAAAACGAGCAACTTTGCTTTTTTACTCCAGTTAAATCGGTACTGACTTTGAAAAGTGCATAAAAGCGTGTTTGTGTTTGTACGTGTGTACAACTAAAATACATATATACAATTTTAACTAGGAGAAAAATTTTATATTTTTGTAAGGAATTTTTTTTTGTGAACCGAAACCCAACCGGTATTTCAAAACCGAAACTAACAAAAAACCGATAACCGTTACGAACCCGATACTAAAAAATTTTTCGTAACCTTTAACCGAAAACCTTAATGCGAGCCTAACCGAAACCGTAACTGAAACCGATATTTGTTTCGGTTTTAGTCCCTGATTTTTAATAAGTTTCTTAAGTATTTTCAAAATAAAATACATAATTCAATATTTTCAATTATAAATTCTTTGCCTTTCGATTTAATTTCTAGCTAACTAACAAAAGTACAAGGAAACATATGGGTATTTATACGCTTGCATACATGCATAACCAAACGCAAGAGCCCATGTTCATATCCATGCCTATAGGCATATATGCCCATACCCATACCCATACTTATACCCATACTCATACCCATACTCATGTCATACCCATACTTACCCATACACAAGTTCGAGGCATACCCAAACCGAATCGAGCGTTTGGGTATAGTCATAAACGATACTCATTTGGGTTGAGTAGTTCGTAAACAAACAATCACGCTTGATACTTGACCGTAAACAGAAAGGCTCGGAGCCCGATCGAACACGTTGCGCCCGAGCCGTTGTGTTGATTTGATTGAACTTTCTGCACACATGTTCGATCATACTCGAACATACCCATTGCAGCTCTCTGGTTCACACGACAACTGACAGTTTTTCAGCAAAAAATGTCGGTAATAAAACGATCGTCTGACCGGGGCTTAAGAACGGGGTCTCATTTTGAATGGCCCGGTCGCCCTATTTATACTACTTTAAATTTTTTCGTTTTTATTTTTTTATCAGGTGCTCATATCCAGGCAGCAAGCAACCAGCAAGCAAAACAGCATGCAACCAACTAGCATCAAAATTCTTTCTGATCTTAAAACCTTTCAAAATTCCAACATTTATTGCCTGATCAGTCAGGTCCGCTAAAAATTTCCACATTTCTACGGTTGCCTAGCCTGTCCTTTTTTTATGTTCGACCCACGGGTATTCTATTGTCACCAACAGCATTATTATGACCTCTCTAAGGTAACTTTACATTTTTTGTTTTTTTCTGTGAGAGCCTTGTTGATCGACTCCTGTGTATATTTTGAACTGACTCTAAGTCGGTTGACTTACAGGAGGTTTCTTTTGTGTGGTAATTATTTTATAAGACCCACACCCTAGGACAACACTCAAAAATCTCTACATGCCTTTTTACTAACTACTGATGTATTTTAGCACGCTGACAGGATAAACAGTTACGAGCCCATGAAGTAACGTCTTTTCTCATCGCAGGCCAAACATATTTTCGTCGAATTTGTCGTAGGGTAGATCTTCCACTAGGGTAAGATAGACCGTGAACAGAGGAAAATACGTCATACCGAAGCACCTCTGGAATGTAAGGACGATTCGGCTCACAAGACGTGTCGCAATATATCGTAAGGTCATGGCCGAACTGAACATGCTCCAGCTGTAGGGACGAACTGTTTTGCAAAAGCTGAGCCAATTCTGTATCTTCCTTCTGTGCGTCTTGAATTCTCGATAATTAAGTCGCATTTGGCATTGTTATTGCATTAATACGAGATAAAACGTCTGCAACTGTATTGTCAAGACCTGCCACATGCAATGTGTTTGTAGAGAATTGCAATATGTATTCCAAGTGACGAAGTTGCCTGGGCGACGCTTTTTCGGGCTTTTGTGCAATAAGAGTAGCTTTTGCAACGGAACGCTTACACAACTCAAACGCTTAAAAAAAACAACATTTTCTTAATTAAAAAATTAATAGCTCTTAAACTACTGACTTTAATCTTAGACCGCGTATAGATGAATTTTAGGTATATTCATTAGGTTTCAGGAAAAGTTAAGCTTTTGAATATCGGTTTTGGCATTCGGGTGTAATGATGACAAAAGTGGGCGTACCTCTAAAAAACGGCATGAAAAAAACGCCAAATTTCAAAAAATTCTAAAAAAAAATACTGCCATAGAAAAACAAAGAAAAAAATGTTTTTCGGCATCTGGGGCCCCAAATCTATCCAAAAAAGTTGGCTTGGTTCAATTCAGAAGAAAAAAGTCGAAATTTGTTGCCTAGTGTTATTGGTGACTGCACGTCAGCAATGATAAAAGGCCATTTGATTACGCGTCGCAATCCCAGGTCTAGATTCAGGACATGAGTACCATAGGTATTAATTGTCGATTGATTTGCTGCGAATAGATGAAGGCCGTTGATCGTAGTTATACCCGTTACTTATAAAAAATAAGTATAAGGGTATATTGTGTTCGTTGGAATGTATGTAACAGGGAGAAGGAGGCATCTCCGACCCTATAAAGTATATATATTCTTGATCAGCATCAATAGCCGAGTCGATATAGCCATGTCCGTCTGTATGAAAAAAAGGATCTCAGAGACCATAAGAGATAGAGATACCAAACTTTCACTAAAAGACTTCTATATACCCCACGCAGATCAAGTTTGTTTCAAATTTAAGCCACGCCCCCCTCCGCCCCCGCAAATAGCGAAAAACAGTCTGAACAAAGAAATCTCAGAAACTAAAAGAGATAGAGTAACCAAATTTGGCACACAGATTTATATATACCTCACGCAGATCAAGTTTGTTTCAAATTTAATCCACGCCCCCATCCGCCCCCGCAAATCGCGAAAAACCACCAAACCCACAGTTTTTAAGATAATACGTTTTTTGTGATTATTACCGTTATCTATTAGCATTATCTATTATCCCACTAAATCGCATCAAGATCGGACATGTAGAACGACAGTTATGGCGAATTAAAGTTTTCAGAGCAAAACAAGTATTTTCTTTAAAGTACTTTTCAATATATTTAAGTAAGTAACGGGTATCATATAGTCGGGATCTCGACTATAGCCTTTCCCGCTTGTTTTTAATTTAAATTTATGTTCGAGGAATCACGGATACTACTGAACCAGAATCAACTAAAAATCGAGTGTTGGAAGTTTGGTCGAAAATATGTAAACGAGGCTCAAGCTGCAGTCATCGTTTGCCATGCAATGAGCCGCTCGTGTCGTGGCTGGTTGTCATGCAGCTGGCGCCAACCAGCAATGTCGGCAGCTGCTTTTGTTTGACGACTTCCAATTGGAACAGCAAGCGCGGCACTTCCGCGCATCAGTGCCGAACTCCTTGTGATACCAACAAAGTTCTCCTTGATTGGCTCCAGAATCGACTGTGTCACGTTGAGATGGGCGTCAACGAAAATTTTCAAACTTGTGACTTCCAGTTGGAGTTTGTTTACTGCGTCCAGAAGCGCCTTCATTGTCGAGTTGGACTCGAATTGCGTGATACAGCTTCCACGCTGTTCGAGCCTGCGAACGGCAACTGCTGCGATGTGGAGTAAGCAGATGCACAACTGGGGTTGGCTGCTTCGATCATCTTGTCGGCAACTTTGGTTAGAGTGGTTAGATTATCCTCCTGCCAGACGGACAACAGTGGTCGTATTGACTGCGGCATCTGACCAATGAAGAGTGTGCGCATGATAGCCTCACACCCAGTGTCAGGGGCCAGGCTTCGCATGCGGGTCAAAATTTGCGAAAGCTTCAGGCCAGTGGAATCGATTCCCTGAAGCAAACGTTGTAATTTTGCTTCTGAAGACTCTGCGAAGGTTGATATAAGGCGGTCTTTCAATGCAGTGTATCGATTTGTTTGAGGAGGCATGGCGATCAAGTCCCCGACATACTACGCCGTCCTCCAAGTGCACTGCAACCAGGTTGAGCTGATGGGTGTCGTCGTAAACGTTGCTCAGCTGGAACGAACGTTCCAATTGTGAGAACCAAAGTTGCGGATTTTCCTTATTAAATTTTGGCACATGAACTCTTTGCGAATTGGTGTGCGCACTTGCTTGCAGTTTTGGTTAATTGTTAACTCACACAAATCTAGTCCTTTGTAACCAGTTAAACTCTCATCTCATTTTAACTACTTTTAGCACAGTTTTTGAAGAACAATTTGGTTTTTGTATTTTTCAACTCACACAAATCTAGTGTCTTTGCAACCAGTTTAATTTCTATATCATTTTAACTACTTTTAAGACAGTTTTATAGAAACTGTTGATAGAAATTTTGATGTGGGATTGTTTTTAACTCACATAAATCTAGACCTTTGTAACCAGTCAAGTTCTCATCTCGCTTTTGTTATTTTTAGCTAGATCAACACACCCAAATCTAATCCGTTTTCAACAATACTATTTACTTAACTACTTTTTCTTGTACTAGTTGCCTTAATACTAGATCTAGAACCATCACTGCGGACGGCAGTTCGAGCTAGTGACGAAATCAGCTTGTCTGTTTGTATCAAAGCGCTAAAAAACCTTAGATGTAATGATGGGGAATTATTTCGCTTCAAAAATCTAGAAAAGTTTGTTCTACGACTTTTTTAATTACCCGCTAGTTTAGCGGGAAAACGCTATTTCCCGGTAAAATTAAAACCCCAGTAGTTTCCAAACCGTAAAAGCCACAGATATGTACTATATATCGTTGGAAAGGTATTTTTAAAGCTTTTAGGTGTACCTTTAAAGTACACAGGTTACAATTTACAGGTGTAATAAGGTTTTTTAACTTACTTTGTGGTGAATTACGACAAAACAGCTCAAACGATTTTTATTTATTTTCAATATGTTGTAAAACGTAAAATTTCTCGTTTTTTGGTATATGAAATATTAGTTTTGGCTGAGGGGTTTGGAAGATATTACATAATTTTTATGTTATATCACACAAAAAAACAAAACAACAATACCTGAAAATTGGAATTCGGCACTGCGCAAAAAGTAATTTTTGTGTACAAAAAAGCTCACCCTTTTTTGGCACAGTGCAGAATGCCAATTTTCAGGTATTGTTTTTTTATATTCATTTAATATTTTTATATTAAACTTAACTTCGTTCGTTACAACATGGGGTATCAGAAATTTTGGGGCTAGAATATGCTTTCGTCACTAGACTTTTACCTCGTGTAGAGGTTTTTATGTGTGATATCAGAAATTTTTGCAATTGCTTTTGACATTGTAACTTTTTCAAAGTATTATTATCATTAATACATTAATATTTTAATTTTAAGGCTAAAATATGCTTTCGTCACTAGACTTGTACCTCGTTTAGAGGTTTTTTGTATTCGAATTGACACTAGTCAACATTTTCGCTGCAGTGGCATTAATCATACATGCAAATAAGTGTAGGAAGATGAACATCTTTAAAATTAATTATATTATATTAAACAATTGTTAAAATGCTTTTCTCTGAAATTATGAGAGTTTAATTTTCTTTAGAAGTCAGTCGCCGATCAACATGTTAATAACCATTCCATTCTAGAAGTAACTAGAGTTACTATAGGAGCAATTCCAAAAATGACATCTAGATCTAAATACCTCACAGCCGAGCTATAAATCACAAATGTCTTTCTGTTAATCTTTAGTCCGATTCATATTTCCATTCCCTTTCTGTTTTCTGCTTTTGTTTGCACAGTGCACTTACAATTTGTTGTAGTGTGTGTACGCCACCATAGGAGGAGGAAGAACCCCGCTCCATCCGTCGACCTGAGTCTAGGCTAAGCAAGAAGTGCATGCAACCAAATCCTATGCGGCCATGGCTGATCATACCCGACGTTAGTCAGATTTTATTTGAACCTGCAGGGTATACGATTAACCAAATACGTCCCCCACAAGTCACACTTCACAATGGCGCCCAAAAGGTGAAGCCTGACCTATATCCTTAGACTAGATATTTATACATAGCATGTGTGTATATTCAATGCTTTGCAAGTATTATGGCTAGCTTCATAATTTTTAACTTATGATATATTTCATCCATTTAGATTTGTTTTACATTTTTAGACCCGGTACTTAAAAAAAGTACAGGGGTTTGTATTAACGAAAATGGGCGTAACAGGCAGAAGGAGGCGTGGCAGACCCTATAAAGTATATATATTTATAATCAGCATCTATAGCCGAGTCGATATAGCAATGTCCGTAACTTGGTTTTATATATCCTGTTCAAAGTTGGTTCAAATCGGACCACTATATCATATAGCTGCCATAGGACCGATCGGGCGAAAATCAAGTCTTAGTATGAAAAACTTTTTTGTTTTATAAGATATCTCAACCAAACTAATAGAATATGCATATAACTTGGTTTTATATATCCTGTCTAAAGTTTGTTCAAAACGGACCACTATATCATATAGTTGCTATAGGACTGATCGGGCGAAAATTAAGTCTTAGTATGAAAAATTTTTATGTTTTATAAGATATCTCAACCAAACTAGTAGAATATGCATATAACTTGGTCTTATATATTCTGTTCAACGTTGGTTTAAATCGGTCCAATATATCATAAAGCTGTCATTGAAAAAAGTAGTCGAAAATGTATTACAACGCTCTGCAACAGCATCAAGCGAGCAAAATATTTTTTAATTTTTGCTATTTCCATAGTAAGTACGGGGTCTCCGACAGTCGAGTATGCTCGTATGTAGTACCGCTAGCGAAGCGAGCCGGGTGTTGGCGAGCGAAGCGATCAGGGGGCGAAGCTCCCTAGGTTTTTATTTTAATCATCTTTTATTTTGCTTTTTTTTTTATCAAGTTACTTTTAAATATAAGTCAGTTTTAAGAATAAAATAAGTTTAATACCAAACCTCACCTCGAATTAAAGAAATTCAGAAAATAGTTTAGAATCTTTTCGAAAGAATCTTGCCTAAAATACGCCATATTGCGGTGCTCACAGTAAGTAATCTGCGACGACTAGTGCAAATGCAGGAATCGATTCGGCATGAACGTTATCATCGGCCAGAAACCACATCGAAATCAAAAGGTCATTAACGTCAGGTGTACTTGCCAGAAAGAAAATCATTCGGGAGATTCAGAAGAAACATGCTCTAAAAATTAAGTTGCTGCGATCCGAAAGACACCAAAAAAACTTTGTTGTTGCAATTGTAATGCAGATGGCCATCTTTGGGAAAAATTGCTGACAGACGTATGTTTTGCTGCAATGCAAAATTTGCATCGATATGCAGTGGGAAACCGAATGAAGGGTGCATCCAGGACTACCAGGGTGCCCCCAAAACAATAAACAATTTCGTAGAGCTTGCAACAGCGGAGGACGAGATCTTTTTGGCTCTGAAATTTAAGCCTAAAATATTTTGTCACATAAAATATTTTGTCTCGAAATAAAATATTCAATGAAGAGCCCATCAAACATATAAATAAAAGAAATACAAAACGTATCAGAAATTATTATAAGGATCGAAAGAAAAATCATCGTTTATTAGTAGCAGCTATTGGCAGTGTTGCCAACTTTTTTTCAAGAAAAAAAAACTGTTTTTGACAGGAAACAAGTCGAAAAAAAAGCGGAAATTTGAAATGAA
Organism: Drosophila phalerata; assembly: GCA_951394115.2. Classification (NCBI taxonomy): domain Eukaryota; kingdom Metazoa; phylum Arthropoda; class Insecta; order Diptera; family Drosophilidae; genus Drosophila; species Drosophila phalerata. The sequence goes on along the minus strand of OX596006.1, from coordinate 8,677,955 downwards.
AAGCGGAAAAATGCTGTTTTTTTATTTATAAATATTTTTGCAAACAGTCAATGATATTGTCAATTTCAACATAATCATTGCTTTCTTTGTCATATGATTTTAATGTTCCAACTAAATTTAAGAACTTTTGGGGTAATTTAGGGTTGCCATCCGTCCTGTAATTCCGGGACATGTCCCGCTTTTTCAGGTAATGTCCCGGTGTCCCGGCCCGACACGAAATTGTCCCGGTTTTCTATTACCGTAATTTGAAGTCCAGGCAGCATTTGTTGTAAAAATACAAGTAAAATACATTTTATTGTTGACTCTATAATACAAAAAGATTTAATTTCTTACCTGACGCATAAAATCGCGTTTAGTATGGCGAGATTCATTCTATTTCTCAGCTTGGCTTTAACAACGTTAACATGGCATTCTTTCTTCTCTGAAATATTTGTAAAAAGCCAGAATTCCAGTAGCCGCTGTTTTCGTTTTTTTTCCCGCAATATGACTTTGAAAATAGCCATATTTGACGGGAAAAAAGCTAAGTTGGCAACAGTGGCTATTGGATACAGGGGTCAGCGTTAGCTGTATCGGAGCTTAAGCCCATTAAGTCGCATGTTATTAAAGCTAATGGTGATGTGATTAACGTCTCAGGAGTGTTGAAATTATTAGTGCGGTATACAAATCAAAAGAAAATATTAAAATTATACATTATTCCGGCTATAAAGAAAAGACTAATCCTTGGAATAGATTTTTGGAAAGAATTTGGAATAACTCAAGACATTAAAAATTCGGTCGAAATTGATTCTTGTGATAGAAAGGAAGAAAAATCAGTATCATATCCTATCACGACGGTTCAACAGCAACAGCTTGAGTAGTAGTATAATAAGGGGGCTCCGCCCCCTGCTCGCTTCGCTCGCCTACCCCCGGCTTGCTTTGTTCGCGGTGAGGTGCGGCTACAGCCAGGTACTCTTTTATAAAAGTTGATGTTCGACCAATTGTTCCTATGGCAGCTATATGATATATGGAACCGATTTGAACCAAATCTGGTCAGAATGTACAAAACTAACATAAATGCATATTCTATCAGTTTGGTTAAGATATCTCAAAAACCAAAAGTTTTTTTCATACTAAAACTTGATGTTCGGCAGAGCGTCTCTATAACAGCTATATGATATAGTAAACCGATTTGAACCAAATTTGGTCAGGATATATAATACCAGCCCAGATGCATATTCTATTAGTTTGGTTACGATATCTCAAAAAACAAACAACTTTTTCATACTAAAACTAGATTTGCGGCAGAGCGTTTCTATGACAGCTATATGATATAGTGGGCAGACTTGGACCAAATTTGGTCAGGATGTATAATACCACCCCAATTGTGTATCGTGTGAGATTGTTTGAGATATCTCAAAAATCGAAGAAGCTTTTCATACTAAAACTTCATTTTCGATGCATCGTTCCTATGGCAGCTATATTATATAGTTGTCCGATCCAAAAATAAAAACAAACTTGATCTGCGTACGGTATCCAGGAACCTACATACCAAGTTTGTCTCTAGCTGTTATGGTTTCTTTGATCGACGCGTTCAAACAGACGGACAGACAGACGGACATGGCTCAATCGACTCGTCTGTTGATCCTGATCAAGAATATATATACTTTTGTGGGTCTGCCACGCCCCCTTCTGTCTGTTACATACATTCTGACAAATGCATTATACCCTTTTTTGCCAATTTTCAATGGGCTCAGGGTATAGAAATGCGGGTTCTGGGACAAATTGGGGGTGGGGAAATCAATCACTCTCAAAGACCTGTCTAAAATTTTGACAGCTTAAATAATTTGTGATGGATTGATCGATGGAAAGTGTGGGAAAGAGGGAGGATCGTGGTCAAATGTGTGGGAAAAAGGGGGAACCAAGGGTCGAAGCGTGGGAAAAAGGGGGAAAAATGTTCACATAAAGTGATCGTGTGCGAGTATGTGTCAGGTGAGTTTGATTGATCTGTCATTCCCGATGTTCGAATAAGGGAGATGCTATTGTAAAATGTGCTCGTGTGCGAGCTTGTGACAGGTGAGTTTAATTGATCTGTCACCTCTTGATTCTCAAAATTAGGGAGATTCTATTGTAATGCATTGTAATGTCTTTTGTTTACATTGGTGGCATGCCTTTCTATGAGTAAGCAAGTGGCGCCGGGACGTCTCCTGTCAATCAAATCAATGTATGGGCATGTTGCAGCATGATAATTGAATGGTAATTTTGGAATTCTGGTTCTGTGACCCGTGACATGAGAACTGTTCTCGTTGGTTTTGATCTTGGTGTTTTGTTTCTGTAACTTTTGATATGAAACCTGATCTCATTGGTTTTGATCTTGATGTAACAGGTAATAGACTCCGCCCAGAGATTGTGGGAGAAGTCCTTTACCAAAAGAAAGCAAAAGAAAATTGTAATAATCAATGCTGCAAACCGGTTCTGAACCGAACCTCACTGAACCGGTTCGGTTCGGGTTTTTGAGCAATTCGAACCGGATCATGAACCGAACATTTGATGTTGTCTACTCCGTGAACCCGAACCTGAACCGAACCCATTTCTTAAATAAAAGGTTCGGTTCGAAAAAAAATAGTTACATTCTTTTTACTACTGATGTGAAAATACATCGAAATATCGATAGCTCAATATTCGCAAAAGCGACGATGTATCGAGTTGATTGAATCGATTTCTATGAAAACATCGACAACTCACCAGAGTTTGTTCATCGTAGTTCATTTGCAGCACTAAATGATCTACAATCGAAACTTTTCTTGGAATTTAGTGCTTATCGAGAAATGAAGTGAATTCGATCGCGTGAAAACAAAACAAGCTCACTTAAATTATATTAAAATCATAAAATAATAGGTAATTTTAATACCAAATTATACTATTATAAAAATATATATTAATTTAAATTTGATTCGATATCAAAATCAAGAAAATTTATATACAACAAAAAATATTTTTTTTGCACATAATTAAACCAAAGTTCGAACCTAAACCTTGGGTTTAGAAGGTATACAAGCCGGTTCGCGAACCCAACCTTCGTGTTGCTGTTTGGTTTAAGCCATCGAACCGAAACTTTGGCAAAATTTTGGTGGTTTGCAGCCTTGGTAATAATAATATTTAAACTGGTTTCGCCTGCAACATTAAACCATAGAGTGCATGCAAAAGATATTATAAATGTATATATCTCAATGTTAGAAACTTAGTTCAATTTTATCGTTGAAGTGAAAAGTGATATCCAGTGTTCATACCTTAAAAATTATAATATAACAGCAACAACAGCAACAAAAACAATAATAACAACAACAACAGCAGATTAAATGGACAACTCAGCAACAACATCAGTAGCAGGTCAAGTGCAGATCAACAAGGACACCTCATCAACAACAACACCAACTATGATGAGTGCCAGGGATGAAAATTGCTGTAAGTTGTGTAAGATAGACCTACCACTGGGAACACAATGGAAGCATCATGCTCGCACCGAAACCCATAAGAAGAATGCGGTGTAGCCGGTAGATGGAAGGATTAAAAAAATTTCACAGGGATTCAATGGGCGCATCTTTCATTACATGCATTTGAATGAAGGAGTGGCGTTTACAGTACCTGAAGTATTTATGAATGAAGCAGGAGCTGCGTTCATACCGCATTTGATACGTGTACTAGATAGTTACGATGCAGTGCAAGTAAATTTTGAACTATTCGCTGAATATGTTCATTTAAGAGAAAATGAGTCATGAAATAAAGTCATTCCAAATTAAAATGACTATCACACCCAAAATCAATCAAAAATCAAAATCATTCGAATCGTCCTGAGCAACGTATTTTCGAGTTTCTTCACGAAACTTTTAGAACGTATAGATTTGAGGTCGCTGAATCCGAAAAACACATTCATTTTGTTCGTCATTGTCAGGATAATCGACAGGACCAATTTTTCGGCTGTTACCATATGGTAACGCTAGGAAGTACAGGGTACAGGTATTTTACATACTAAAAAGTACAAATATTTGAGAAAAGTGCAATGAACCATGCTTTTTCCATAGCTTTCATAGGAACAATCGGGGTCAAATTCACCTCAGGTATGGTAAACTTTTTTGTTTCTGCGACATCTCAACCAAACTCTTAGAAAAAGTATTTAATATTTTCCTATATATCCTGAACAAATTTGGTTCAAATCGGACCACTATATGATATAGCTGCCATAGGAGCAATCATATTTTATGAACAACACAGTACCGAATCGCAAATAAAATGTATGGAAAAAAGCCGTACCCTGTACTTCCCAGGGTTACCATATAATAACACGAAAATAAAAAGCGTAAATAAACTATAAAAAAGAGATTCGGGTAAATATGCTTTTGGAACAGCATTCTCAGCAAATAATTTCTTAAATGGAAGATTTCTAGGAAAAGGACAGTGGATGGGCTCTGGTCAGCATAATCCGACTGGAAATGAATGCTAACCAGTATAAACCAATACGAGGTTCTTCAGACATTAAATTGTCAAAGAAGCTGTTGCTGAAACATGCCATCATCAATGTAGAGAATAATGACTCATATTGCTTCAAATGGGCATTACTTTCGGCATTGAAGATAACAAATACACCCCAAAGATGTAATACTTATGGTGTTGTAATCACTGATGATAAAATCAAAATATCAAAGACTTGGTACCGGTTTCCACTGAGATCAAAGTAACAAAAGGCTTCACATTGGATTTCACTTGGTATGTAGGTTCGTCTATATTGCAAGCAGATCAAGTTTGTTTTAAAATTCGGCCACGCCCCCTTATCGCCCACAAATCGAAAACAAAAATTTCATATCCAAATTATAAGAACAATTTAAAAACTAGTGACACCAAACATAGTATGTAGATTTCTCTATATTGCAGGCATATCAAGGCTATTTTTTTTTGGATAGGACCACTATATCATATTGCGCCAATCGGTTGAACATCAAGTTTTAGTATGAAAAACTTTTTTGTTATATGAAATATTTCAACCAAACTGATAAAATATGCATAAAACTTGGTTTTATATATCCTGTCCAAAGTTGGTTCAAATCTGACCACTATATCAAAAAACTGCCATAGGACCGATCGGGCGAAAATCAAGTCTAAGTAAGAAAAACTTTTTTTGTTTTATGGGATATCTCAACAAAACTTATAGAATATGCATTTAAGTTAGTCGTATATACCATGAGCAAAGTTGGTTCGAATCGGACCACTATATCATATAGCTGCCATAGGACCGATCGGGCGAGATTAAGTCTTTGTAAGAAAAAAATTTATATTTTATGAGATATCTCAACAAAACTTATAGAATATGCATTTAAGTTAGTCTTATATACCCTGAGCGAAGTTGGCTCAAATCGGTCTAATATATCATATAGCTGTCATTGAAAGAAGTAGTCGAAAATGTATTACTTCGCTCTGCAACAGCATTAGGCGATAAAATATTTTTTGATGATGAATCACCTAGGTTTATGACTCCACATTCCTGACTAAGAGGTGATTCTGGTAGTGAGTCTTTCATAAATACGCTTCAAAAGTGCGCAATGTGTTTGCGAGCAAAACTCTCAATATCTAAATTTGTTAACGCTCTTTTGGGTAGCCTACCTATTAGTTTTTTGTTTCTTTACTCCAGAGCCTTTTCTAAAGGGATTGAGGTATAGTCCATAACCTTTACGATCAGTGATGCCAATTTAGCCTTTTAGCGGATAGATTTGTCCTATTTTTAACTGCTTCAGCTGTGAAAAATATCAAACAGCCTCTATCCGAAAATCTAGCCTTTTTTTAGATTTAAGTTATCATTGGAAAGTTTTTAAATCGAAAACGAAATTAAAACTAAAATAGTTGCAAGATACGCAATCATCACCTTGTAAAATGGGAGAATGTAGAAAAAAGAAGAAGATTCGTATTGCGTCGGCACAAGTCCTGTTGCCATCTCTATAAATTACCCGACAAATATTTAAAACATATTGGTGCCATGGCGGCATATGAAATAATAAAAAAAGCAGAGGAGACAATATTCCAAGATGCTCTCAAACTATTAAAATAAATTTAAATAAATATTGTACTATTTTTTGTCCTAGTTCTTATTATTTTTAGCCTTTTTTTCCTGTGTTCTTTGGTGGTTTTGTCCTATTTTTCCGAAAAATAGTTGGTATCACTGTTTACGATATGGTTTCAGGTACATTCCATCACCCAAGGCAACTCCCTCCATTTTCATATTGTGTCGCTTACGCTCATCCAGCTGTTCTTTTGCCGCCTTTACATTGTTTATTGCCTCTGCAATAGCTGCACAACCAGAGGCTAGACTACCTAACGCGCTTAGTGCAGTCAGAATTGAAACTAGTGGTAAAAAGCCTCCAACTTTAGGTACATTAATTATGCGAGGAATTCTAACATTTTTCTTACGACCCATTGATTTATATACTGATTTACGTGCAATCTTAATTGCATTCATAATATCTAATGGTTTTTGTCTTTTCAATGTATGTAAACTTTTTCTAAGGTATCGCGAATAGCAAGACGGTCAGTTCGGGACACACAGAAAGCCTCTATACAGACAAAGCGCTCTCGTCTCTCTCAGCTGAGTTACTTGCCATTGCTAAAGCTATCAATCATAACATATCTCGGGGTTTTCCCCGTGTCGCCATACTGACTTATAGCAAGAACGGAGTAGCTATTCTTTCTAGCACGCAACAAGATAATTTTATTGCTCAACACATAAGAGAAAAGATCTCTGAAACCCGCTCTCTGGTACACGGCGATTTCCACTATATACCTGGTCATACACATTTAGCTCCAAACAACATCGTAGACTCGGCAGCCAAAAATGCACCTGAGCAAGGAGAACTCATCACTGTAAACTTTATACTCAAGGACGCCAATAGCAATTTCTACCAAATTATTAAAAAACAAGTGGGAAAGGCTATAGTCGAGATCCCGACCATAGGATACTCGTTATTTATATCTATACATTAGCGATTCAATCCTAATGTCATATTTGCGTTGCCAGAACTAGTTGAGAATCTTAAGCATTCTAATAAGGTTTAACAATACAAAAACTATTGCATACTCTAGGGGGCACCTGTTGCTTCAACAACTTAGGCACGCAATAACTGCTGATCTACTTGTCCGATCTTGTTGTGATTCGGTGGGATAATAGATAATAATAACAGATATCGGTTATTACCGTAAAAATACGTATTATATGAAAAATTGTGGGTGAGGTGGTTTTTCGCGATTTGCGGGGGCGGAGGGTGGCGTGGCTTAAATCTGAAACAAACTTGATATGGTATAAGGTATATGGAAATCTGTGTGCCAAATTTGGTTACTCTATCTCTTATAATCTCTGAGATCCGTGTGTTTATACAGACGGACGACCAGTTTTTCGCGAATTACGGGCGTGGAAGGAGGCGGGTTAAATTTAAAACAAATTTTACCTGCTCCAACGCTTTTGTGATCTGCGTGTGAAAGTTTGGTTGCTCTATCTCTTATGGTCTCTGAAGAATCAGGAGCGTTATCCTGTTTCTCACAAGATTCTCAATAGGATCGGGGAATGATGTTCAACAAAACCACGTGCTGTATATTAAATTCAGCACGTCGTAGGTGCAACCGTTTATTCACAATGTTCTCAGTATACTAAATTACAAAGGGTAAAGGCAAACGTAGCTTGCTCATAATTAGGCGAACGTGTGTAAGCATAGAATGAGTGTGAGTGACAATGAGTGTAAGCAAGAGTTAGTGTAAATGACAATGAGTGTAAGCAAGAGTTAGTGTAAATGACAATGATAGATAAAAACGTTGGCAAATAACTCAAGTACCAATCAAGAAATAGAGATTAATGCCATTTGACCCAACATCCCGGCCCCATTGAATGACGCAGTCTTTCAAGAGACAGGAAGAAGGGCTAACTTATGAATTGGTCTCCGGATGATACCCTTGTTGGTGCGGACATCCACAACTCGAACTCGTTGATCTCGTCCAAGAACTGTAGCTGTGATGCGACCCATTATCCACCTTTGTGAAGGAATGTTGTCCTCATGTACAATGACCAAGTCGCCGATCGAGATGCTGGGTGTTGACTTTGTCCATTTGGAGTGTGTGTGAAGCTCGTTGATGCAGTCCGCCAGCTAGCGTCGCCAAAAATGTTGTTTAATGCCACTCACCAAACGCCAGCGATCCAGAGATTTGAGCTGTTCATCATTGATTTCCTGTTCGGGCAATGCTCGCAAGGAGTCTCCGGTGAGAAAGTGCCCAGGAGTAAGGGCACCCAGGTCGCTTGGGTCCGACGACCACGGGGTTAATGAGTTCAGGATGGCCTCTACATCCGCTGTGATGGTGACGAGCTCCTCGAACGTGCAGCGGGCGTTCATGAGGCTGCTCGCCATGAGTTCTTTAGCGCTCTTCACAGCTGCCTCCCAGAGGCCTCCAGAGTGTGGTGCTCTGGGTGGGATAAAGCGAAAGTTAATAAATTCATTTGCGCAATAGCTGACGATGAATCGCTGATTTTCTTCCTTGAAGAAGAAGTCACGAAGCCATTTAATTGGTTGCTCGCTCCAGTAAAATTTGTTGCGTTGTCGCAAAAGATGTTTACAGGCAAGCCAAGCAGAGCGATCATGCGCCTTAGGGCGGCCAGGAAGGCATCCGTCGATAGGTCGGATACCACTTCGATGTGCACTGCCTTCGTGGTAAAGCATACAAATATGGCAATGTAATTCTTGCTAGGTGCCTTGCCTCGAATGCGGAGGTAGACGTTGACTGGTCCACAGAAGTCCACCCCAAAGTGCGCAAAGGGTCTCGATGGAGTCAACCGCTCCACCGGCAAATTTCCCATAAGTTGTTGTTGTAGCCTGGGTTTGTAGCGCACACAGTGCACACATCCCCTGACGATAGTGCGGGCCAACTCTCGAGCGTTCACGATCCAAAACTGCAACCGCAGCAGTGCAACTAGTGCCTTCGGTCGAATGAAGTCGTCTTTACTGGGAAGTAGTATTGGATGTTTTTGAGTCTCTGGAGCCTCTGCCAATTCTAGACGACCTCCAACCTTCAGCAACAGGAATCCATCTGTGAGCTGTAAAAATGGACTCAGAAATTTTACGTGACTTAATATTTGCCTATTTTTGCGCAGAGCGTGGAGTTCCTCGGTGAAGTGTTGTTGCTGCAGATTCCAAATAATGCAGTGAAATGCGCGTTGCAGCTCTTGAGGTGTCGGTGATGGCGTATCGTGCTTAATGATCCTCCTGCTAGCGTAGTTAAAGCGCATCATATAAGCAATAATACGCAAGGAAGATCGATGAGAGCTTATGTTGCGTATAGCCTCGAGCAGATAGTTGCCGTTTGTAGTAGCCTTGAACGCTGACTTGCGCTTCTCGAGCGTAACTACCTCCGGATCCGGTTCACTACGTTTGTCCTTTGGCCAGGCGCTTGGGCTCTGTGTCAGATACGCCGGCCCCAAAAACCAGATCGAGTTCTCCAATTCCACAGGTGAACATCCTCTCGAGACTAGATCGGCTGGATTAAGTTGCGTTGGGACGTGTCTCCAATGACAGTCTAGTGTGCTTTCTTGTATGTCGATAAAGTAGCAGAATGTTGTTGTATCCAATGGAGCACTATCTGTGAGTCGCTCCACAGGTATGTGATATGTTTTAGTACAAAAATCCCCTTGATTTTGACGAAGAGCTGTGCCAAGAGGTGGGCAGCAGCGAGTTCCAATTTCGGTAGTAACACTTTGCGAGTTGGTGCCACCCTGTATTTTGATGTGACAAGCCGTACCCTGATCTTGCCTTCTGCGGAGACCGTCCGTGCGTAAATGCAGCATCCATATGCGCGAATGGAAGCATCGCAAAATCCATGCAGCTGCAGCTCCTTGGTGTTCGACTGCAGACAGAATTGAGGGATTGCCAGTGACTCCAGGGACGGTAGCGATGCTGCGAACGATGTCCAAGCTTGACAAAGTGCTTGTGGCACAGACTCATCCCAGTGAAGCTTAAGTATCCATAGCTCCTGTAAGATAATCTTTGCAGTGACGATGACCGGCGTTACCAGTCCCAACGGATCAAAAAGTGACGATGCCAGAGATAGAATCGACCGCTTGGTGACTACGTTGAAAGAACGCTTGGGTCGAAAAGCAAACAGCAATACGTCTTGACGTTGGTTCCAAGTTAAGCCCAATGCGCTGGTAACTGATGCATCCTCAAGATTCAGATCCATAATAGTGTTGTCATCGACAAAGTCCGGGTGATACGAGTGCCATTTCGCTAATTGAAACTTGCCTTTGCCAAGTATCTCGGTAACCTCTGCCTTAAGTTGTCGCAAGCCTTCAGCCGTGTCGTGACCGCAACGGAAATCATCCACGTAGAATGATGACCTTATGGCTTGCGCTCCAATGCTCTTGGCTTGCATATGTAGATAAGTCATACTGCGTATAGCGAGATATGGTGCTGTTGCCGTCCCATACGTAACTGTATTCAGCTCATAAGTCGGCAGGGGATGATCTGTCGATTCTCTCCAAAGAATATATTGAAACTTGCGGTCACGATGATCCACTAATACTTGCCTGAACATTTTAACGACATCAGCAGTGATTGCGTACCTGAATGTTCGAAAGCGCAGTAGAAGCGTGTACAAATCGGTCTGGATTGTTGGGCCCACCATTAAAAGTCATTGAGTGACCGTTGCGATGATGTTTGACTTGATGCGTCAAAGACCACCCTGAGTTTCGTTGAGTTGCTATTTAACTTAACAACGCAGTGATGAGCAATGTAGTTGTGTGGCTACTCCAGTCTTAGTGCGCGTACCAGGCTCATATGCTTCAGTTCTTCATATTCGCGCAGAAATTCAATATAGGCTGCCCTTAACTCAGGATTGCGATTAGAGCGCCGCTCCAAAGCTTCAAATTTCTGCTTGGCTGACTCGAACGAAGATCCCAGGTGACTTGGATCATCCTTAAATGGGAGCCGGACAACAATTCTCCCATCTGGTTGCTGATGAACCGTTTGATTGAATATTTGTTCGCACTGACGTTGTTCTGGAGTGAATTTATCAATGCATTTTTTTAAGTCGTCAATGCGCCAAAGTCTTTCGAGATTCTCGTTGATGGACTTCTCTAGTGAAAGCGAATAACTGTACACTCATAGCGGCCAGATATCCCTCATAGCGGCCAGATATCCCTCATAGCGGCCAGATACAATCCATCCAAGCAGCATTTTCTGGAGCGTAGGAAGGCAAGGACCCAATTTGATTTGTCCCACGGAAAGGATTTCAAAGAAGATTTCAGCTCCAATTAGTAGATCAATATGACGAGTTTTGTTAAATTGATCAACAGCCAACGGTGTATTCTTGGGTATGTTCCATGATGAAATATCGATATCAGAATCTGGCTTATATGCGATGTGTAAAGTTACGCAAAAGTCGATAGGCATTTCGAAGTTATGGCCGTTGCCAAGATGACTTGGTCTGAAGGTTTATTGGTGTGCGTGGGTGCGACAACATCGCTGGGGAGTGTTGTCATAAACGAAGTCGAAGTCGTAGGAGACATAGGTGATGGCTTAACCTCGGAAGTCTGCCGATGTAGGAAGGTATGATGAAGTCGTGTGCAAGTCCGGCATCTTTGAGTAGACGGACACTTGCCAGCCAGATGCCCCTTGCCAAGGCAGTTGAGGCAAAGAGCAAGGCGTTTGGCTGCCTCATAGCGCTCCGTAACCGACATGTCCTTGAACTGATTGCAGCGTGAGACTCGATATTCTGAACTAGAACAAATAGCACATGCTTAAGTTGAACAAGTAAACGATGAGCCATGTTTCGGTGTCGACTGACCGCGTTGTTTGCCAGCAGCTGCAGTGCGAGTTTGGCTAGATTCGGACTTACCGAACGATTCCAAATATTGGCAATGTCTCTCTACTACCTGTGCGAACAGATCCCATGTTGGTAAAGTGGAATAATCCAATGACTTGTTCCATTTGCGCTTAGTTTCCAGATCCACCTTATCCATGACAATGGCGATTAACATGTCCTGCGCGATTTGCACTTCGCTACCTAGTGATTTTAACGAGTTGTACAATTCAGCAGAGTTGTCAATCAAACTGCGAAGTTCTTGACTGTTTGGCTGTGTAACACTCTTCAATTTAAACAACGACGAAATGTTATCCAAGAACACCAATGTTGGGTTGTCGTAGCGCTGGTTTAAGCGATCGAGTGCCTTTCAATAATTTTCAGGTGTAATCTAAAATGACTTCACAGTTTCCAAGGCCGCTCCCGATAAACAGCTAAGCAGCTGATTAAATTTCTCGATATTCGATAGACTGTGCTGTTGATCCACTATTTGATTAAACAATGTGATAAAGTTTTTGTAATCTGCATAATTGCCGGCGAATGTTGGTAGCGTCAGTCTGGGCAACTTTGAGGACGACGAGACCGTAGACACAGATCCCGCAGCAAACGTTGAATCGTGCATCTCATCGGTGAGCTGCTCCGTTATGCACACCTTTATGTCAATGTACAAGTCCTCCAAGTTCGGGCGGCCTGTGTCGGTTTCACCTTCTTTGTCAATTAGATTTTGCACAGACATTACTTGATTAAAATAAGCTTCTAATATTTCCAGTCGACACTTCAACTCGGCTTGCGTTGGCGCAGATTTTCCCTCTCTTTGGCTAGGGTCGACTACACTCCGAATGCGGCTAATATTGCGACGAGTATTCGCGTGTTGTGTTTTGAGGCTTTCCAAGCTTATGCCTTAATGCAACAGTAAATGAGAAAAAGAAACGAGGACTGCTGTGCAAAGAGAAGATCAATGAGTGTGACGACTTGCGCTCAGCTTCTCTTGTGACAAAGCCGACTGACGAATTGACATACGACAACGAACGCAAAATACGTATGTGTGTATGTAGATGCGCGGCTTGGTACAGCTACACTTGCCCTTGATCTATGCAGAGGGCGACGAAATTGAATCGGTCAGCGAAGAAGATTGCAAGTAAAGCAACGGCAATTCGATTATGCGAGACAAAATGACAAAGACCAATAGTTACTGCGAGCTGTTGCTTTGCTGTGAACTAACGACGAGACTGTGAAATGTTGTATGCGCGTTCGTTATGTTGGCGATGGTGCGGTGATGCGACGGCGAGGGGTCACAGAGCGACAGCAAACCAGACAACTAACCAGCGTTGTGTCTCGGTGATCCACCTGTTAGCAAGACAAGACTTATGTTGACACAGTAAGCGCTTGTAAGCTGGGTAGTTTTCCAACTATTTCCTTAAGTGAATATCCCAGGATATTGTTGCAATGATTGGAACACCACAGCCCCACATTGGGCGCCAAAATGAAGGATCAGGAGCGTTATCCTGTTCCGCACAAAATTCTCAATATGATCGGGGATTGATGTTCAACAAAACCACGTGCTGTATATTAAATTCAGCACGTCGTAGGTACAACCGTTTATTCACAATATTCTCAGTATACTAAATTACAAAGGGTAAAGGCAAGCGTAGCTTGCTCATAATTAGGCGAACGTGTGTAAGCATAGAATGAGTGTGAGTGACAATGAGTGTATGCAAGAGTTAGTGTAAATGACAATGAGTGTAAGTAAGAGTTAGTGTAAATGACAATGATAGATAAAAACGTTGGCAAATAACTCAAGTACCAATCAAGAAATAGAGATTAATGCCATTTGACCCAACAGTCTCTGAGATCTAGGCGCTCACACGGACAGACAGACGGACAGACACACATGGCTATATCGACTCGGCTGTTGATGCTGATCAAGAATATATATACTTTATGTGGTCGGAGATGCCTCCTTCTGCCTGTTACGAACATTCCAACGAACACAATATACCCTTATACTTATTTTTTTTATAAGTAACGGGTATAAAAATGTGAAAATGCATATGCCTCTTTTACGGCCTCGAAACCCAGAGGTCTTTCCCGCCGTCATCAACAAACCCTGGTTCCACAACAAATTCGACATTTTCAAGCCAAAAGAAATCAGACTTTTGAACAGATTGCTTAGCGGAAACTCTTTCGATAAACACACTCTTGCCAAGATGCATGTCTACCCCGATAACTTATGTATCGTTTGCGATACTATCGAAATTTCGTCTTACATCTTTTTCAGTTGCCCTTGTCACTCAGACATCTACGAATTTTTCAAGAAAGAAAACATCGAAACTTGCAAGGATTTAATTGATGTTCTGAAAGCAAGCAACATCACGCTTTAATTATCGTCTCATCAAATATTTCTAACGTGGCAATTTTCACCACTGGTGGGCGGCCAAATAAGACCATATTACGTGTGGCAACATAAAACCAAAAAAAAAAAAAGCAACAACAAAAAAGGCAATTTTGTATGGAAACTTTAAAGACTTAAAAAAACAAGGGGGCTCCGCCCCCTACTCGCTTCGCTCGCCTACCCCCGGCTCGCTTCGCTCGCGGTGAGGTGCGGCTACAGTCGAGCACGCTCGACAGTAGGATACCCTGAGCCCAGGTACTCTTTTATAAATGTTGATTTTCGACCAATTATTCCAATGGCAGCTATATGATATATGGAACCGATCTGAACCAAATTTGGTCAGAATGTACAAAACCAACATAAATGCATATTCTATCAGTTTGGTTAAGATATCTCAAAAAACAAAAAACTTTTTCATACTAAAACTTGATTTTCGGCAGATCGTCTGTATGACAGCTATATGATATAGTGGGCCGATTTGGACCAAACTTGGTCAGGATGTATAATACCAACCCAGATACATATTCTATCAGTTTGGTTATGATATCTCAAAAAACAAAATACTTTTTCATACTAAAGCTTGATTTTCGTCAGAGCGACTGTATGACAGCTATATGATATAGTGGGCCGATTTGGACCAAATTTGGTCAGGATGTATAATATCACCCCAAATATATATCGTGTAAGATTGGTTGAGATATCTCAAAAATTAAAGGAGCTTTTCATACAAAAACTTCAGTTTCGATGTATCGTTCCTATGGCAGCTATATGATATAGTGGTCCGATTTGAACCTTATTTGGTCAGAATGTAGATTACCAGCCCAGATACATATTCTATCAGTTTGGTTCTAATATCTCAACAAACAAAAAACTTTTTCATACTAAAACTTGAATTTCGATGTATCGTTTCTATGGCAGCTATATAATATAGTGGTCCGATCCAAAAATAAAAACAAACTTGATCTGCTTACGGTATACAGGAACCTACATACCAAATATGAAGTCTCTAGCTCTTATGGTTTCTGAGATCGACACGTTCAAACAGACGGACAGACAGACAGACGGACAGACAGACGAACATGGCTCAATCGACTCGGCTGTTGATCCTGATCAAGAATATATATACTTTTGGGGGTCTGCCACGCCCCCTTCTGCCTTTTACATACATTCTGCCAAATGCATTATACCCTTTTTTGCCCATTTTCAATGGGCTCAGGGTATAAAAACTAGATGAGTCCCCCAAATTTATACGCCTGAAATCATGATACATCAACAACTATTTGTGTTATTTGACCCCGTACTTAAAAAAAGTACAGGGGTCTATTGGGTTTGTTTTAACGAAAATGTGCGTAACAGACAGAAGGAGGCGTGGCAGACCCTATAAAGTATATATATTCTTGATCAGCATCAATAGTCGAGTCGATATAACAATGTCCGTCTGTCTGTCTGTATGAACACCTAGATCTCAGAGACCATAAGAGCAAGAGACACCAAACTTAGTATGTAGGTTCCTCTATACTGCAAGCAGATCAAGTCAATATTGCAGGCATATCAAGTTTGTTTCTTTTTTGGACCGGACCACTATATCATAGCTGCCATAGGACCGATCAGGCAAAAATCAAGTCTTAGTATGAAAAACTTGTTTGTTGTATGAGATATCTTAACCAAACTAATACAATATGCATATAAATTGGTTTTATATATCCTGTCCAAAGTTGGTTCAAATCGGTCAAATATATCATATAGCTGTCATTGAAAAAAGTAGTCAAAAATGTCTTACAACGCTCTGCAAGAACATCAAGCGAGCAAAATATTTTTTAATTTTTGCAGTCTTTGCTATTTCCATAGTAAGCACGGGGACTCCGACAGTCGAGTATGCTCGACTGTTGCACAGCGAGCGATGGGAGCAGGGGGCGGAGCCTCCTAGTGTTTTACGTGGGCCCGCACTAACAACTACCAAAATATTTTTCGAGGTTTGGAATCCAAGAAAGTCAATTCAGAAGAAAAGAGTCAAAATTTTTTGCCTGGTGTTATGTGTAAAATTTTAGTTTAAGCATAATAAACAAATAGAAGTAAGCCCTGTCCTCACTGAAACTACATTTAACCCTTTATCCACTGGAATCGAAATATGAAGAATATTTATCTGAGAATTTTGGGTATGATTTTGGGCTGGAAAACACGAATTAAAGTTATTTTGTCGAAAAAAGTTGACCACCAGGTGAAAAAGTTGGATGACCTGCAGACGGTCTTAGTGGGTTTGGTGAAAAAATTTAAAATAAATTTAAATATAAATTATCGTTTTTAGTTAAAGTTAAAGCTCAATGCTTAGGACAAAACTGTTATAAAATGATAAAAATTAAACATACATATATATTTTAGTTTTTAAAGAAGATTTCTTAATTTTACCCCACTCTCCAGCAGGCCCGGAACAAAAATTCCTGTCAAACTTTATATAAAAAAAATTTGGCAGGAATTTTTAGTTTTCGTTTGGTGTGTATCCAGCAACTTGAACAAAATCCACAAATTCATATCGATATTTGGCATATCGATAGCATGTGTGTACTGAGAGAACAGCTGATGAGTCTATCAGGAGAATACATTTAGCAATTTTTCCTGGTAGACTCATACAAATGTCAAACATGGAGACTCAAGGTGATGTGCGCAAAACAAAAAAACGAGAATAAAATTTTCAACGCGAGGAAAGACAACTTTAATTAAAGCAGTGGAGGCGCGACCTTGTCTTTGACGAATCGTGTGATATTGTGTGAGATTGGTGAAGATATCTCAAAAATCACAAAAAAAATGTTATACTAAAGGTTATGCCACTCTACAAGGAAGTCAAAAAAGTCTTAAAAAAACATGCCTAGACACAAAAAAAATATTATATCGCCGTCTCTCCACAGATTGCGATTAGTCATATCTTAAAAGACGCGTAAATAATGCAGATATGTAAATAAAATAGAAGACAAATAAAATTCGAAATAACAAAATTTTGAAGTAAAAAAAGATAAAAAAAACGCTTCAAAAAAATCATAATTTTCTTAGTTCAAAAATTAATGTCTCTTAAACTACTGGCTTAAATCTAAAATTGTGTATTAATGAATTATAGATATATTCATTGACTTTCAGAAATAGTAAAGCTTTTGAAAATCGGTTGTGTCATTCTCGAGTAATGATGACAAAAGTGGGCGCACCTCTAAAAGTGCGAAAAAAAGCCAGATTTTTAAAATATTCTAAAAAAAAATTTCACCATAGAAACAAAAAAAATTTTGTTCGTCCTTTTTGGCCCCAAATCTATCCAAAAAAGTGGGTTTGGTTCGTGTAATTTTTTGGCTGTTGCCTAGTGTAATTGGCGCAACTAACACAATCACTTCATCGTCCAAATTTATTTGCTTTCTTTTTTTATTTTAGTTGACCTTTCAAATTTGGCGCTGTTTACAAGCCAAACTGATTTGTCAGAGTGGCCATGTACGTTTTAGGTGCATGGTCAAAAATATGCCAGTTTTAGGTAAATATTTAATGCATATTAGGTGCTTGGTCACACTGTTTTAGTTATGTTCCACAAACACAAGAAATAATTGTCAAATTCCTGACAAGGAATTTTAAGTTGGTTTAGGTATTCTGATCGAAAACCCCGACATTGTGCTATACCTCTCTCCATGTAAAACGTTCTTGAGCAAAACGGGTGCGTGGGGCTTTAAGCACATCATTGAGGTGTGGTTTTTTTTGTTTTTTCAATCTCTCCCGACATTTGGAACTACTAATAATGCGTTTTTTAGTCGCCCTACTGGCGTTGGCACCGCATTTTTCCTTGACTTGGGAAACCAAACCTGATTAAATTGGTGCACACATTGATGGTGCACACATTGATGCACCTCTAATAAAAATTGTTCCTTTACTGATGTTGTAGCGTTTTGAAAACCTTCTGTAATGTTATTGTCATAATTTGCGGTATTTCAAATGTAACTAATAATCATTTTGGATCTGACCTAAATTGTATTATCGATTATATGGTGATTTAGTTCAGAATCGAGACATTCTCAATTAACTTACTTTGAAGAGTTCAATCAAAGTAAGTTAATTGAGCAATGCGGTTCATTTGACTTAAATTTAGCTGTGAAAGCTCTAAATTAATAAACAAAATAGAATTGGCGTCTCTAAGTTATCCCTGTCGATCACAAAGTTAACTCAAAGTTCGTGAACCTATTCAGTTGAGCCAAAAAAAAGCATGCCATTTTATAGCTTATTTCCACGACCACTCACATTTGGCTCATCCGAGCACATTCGGATGTGACTCAATTTTGGCTTTCCACGACCAAATGTGACACATTCAATGGACTTGCCATATCAGCAGAATAAATCAGCTGTTCGATTTCTGTGCACATATAATAAAAAGCTGACAATAACAACAATTTAATATTTATATTGAAATTATAATTGGCGAAAATTAATTGCCTTCTGTTTTTATTGCACAAAACAGCTGGGTTAGGTGATAAATGGTTTTTTTCACGAGTATATCGATAAACATCGGGTGTTCGATAAAAAAATACTGAAAATACTGGCAAAAAATCGGCACATTCATTTTGGATGACCCAAAAAGATCATCCGGATTTTGTACTGAAATGAAGTCCACATTCGGGTCGGATGATGAAAATGGTGTCGAATGTGCCGAATGTGCTGTCGTGGAAATAGCCTATTAGATAGGCTTTTATATAATTCTAATATTTGTACCTGTGTTAGAAACCGGAAACTTTAACATCTTATTAACAAATAAAAATTATTTCATCAAAATCGACCAATTGGTTTAAGAGATCTGGCCAATTTAATTTGATGAAAATAATGAACCTATTCAGTTGAGCGGAAGTGTATATATTTGAATCAAAATATTGCAAGTGGTGAAAATTTCTTTCACCTTAACCATTAAGACAAATAGCTTGAAATAAAGAAAAATCTTTTTATTTAAATCATATTTATAATTAATTATTACAAAACAACTATAAGCATCTTACCAAAACAATTCCCGACTCAATTGAACTGCTATAAAGGACTTTTTTTATTATAAGCAGACTCAAAAAAGCCAAGTAGTTTTTGTACCTGCTTTTACAAAAATTGAGACGAAAAATAGCTTGAAATAAAGAAAAATCTTTGTACTTAAATCAAATTTATAATTAATTATTACAAAACAACTATAAGCACCTTACCAAAACCATTCCCGACACAATTGAACTGCTATAAAGGACTTTTTTTATTATAAGCAGACTCAAAAAAGCCAAGTAGTTTTTGCACCTGCTTTTACAAAAATTGAGACGCAAAGTGCTGTGGCTCTTAAAATACTTAGCTGATCGTATTCAAACTTGCATCTATTAATTGTTGACGAAATTGTCGAAAATCATATTTGACGGTTAGAGCGCAAAAACGTTTAGATTCAGATATAATTGGATTTTAGTGATGACCGTCTGTAGACGGTCTTAGGTGATAAAGGGGTAAGAATTGGAAAGAAAGTGCTACAATTCCTCCCTATATATTTTATATGGAAGCTGATGATCTGAGGTGGTGGGAGAATAGTACATTTCCAACAAATGTAATAGCAAGGTGTATTTATTTAAGGTAACGTCCTCGATACAGTTCCCCTCTTTGAGGTACTTATTTCGACAGTTCTAAAGCAAGTTTTAGTTCCAGCTCCTCTATTTCTGAGAGTCGAGAGAGCACTTCCGTTAATTTAACTACCTCAGCTGTCAACGAAGACTTAACCTTATATAAATACGCCTTGTGTAATAGCATTTCAATACAACTATGCGATATTCATCATTTATAATTCGATATTTTGAATTTTTTTTAGGAAATCAAGAAAGTAATTGCAATCTAGTGCATAAAAATTCAATAAATAAATGGCGACAAATTTTAAACGATACAAAACTTATGCAAAAAGTAATGGTTATAGCTTATAATTCTAATCTTTATTAATATGCAAAATAAATGGTAAAATAACTTGTGTGCAATGTAGGCTCGAATTTTTCAGCAACTTAACTGGAATTATTATGTTTGAGTGCGTTAGTCCGTGAGCTAACAGAATATTTACAGACGTCAAGCGTGTGACCTCGGCTGCAGACACATTTTGCCTCGCATCAACAGCGGCATTAGAGCGTAACAACGTCATAACAGCGCCACCACAGCGACTTAACAGCAAAATGTAGTAGCAGCGACGCCTCACGAACGTTAATTCTGTACGTGTGCATGCAGCGCTGCAGCAGAGAAAATCCCTATGCCCGTGACATGGGTCGTGCCGACCACTGGAGTAGAGCTCCACCGATTGCGTTTAGACTATAGCTCAACTCTATGACTCTACAGCTCTACGTAGGGCTGTCAAAAAGATTCCATAGAGAAATTGTGTAGAGCTCTGCCATTGGCTCTACAGACTGTTTAGACTATGTTTAATTTTTTTCTACTATAGAGAACGGTAGAGATTAAACAGTAGAGCTCACAGCATGCTCTGACTTGTTTGTATGTGAAAAACAAGGGGGCTCCGCCCCCTACTCGCTTCGCTCGCCTACCCCCGGCTCGCTTCGCTCGCGGTGAGGTGCGGCTACAGTCGTGCACGCTCGACAGTAGGATACCCTGAGCCCAGGTACTCTTTTATAAATGTTGATTTTCGACCAATTATTCCTATGGCAGCTATATGATATATGGAACCGATTTGAACCAAATCTGGTCAGAATGTACAAAACCAACATAAATGCAATTTCTATCAGTTTGGTTAAGTTATCTCAAAAAACAAAAAACTTTTTCATACTAAAACTTGGTTTTCGGCAGAGCGACTGTATGACAGCTATATGATTTAGTGGGCCGATTTGGACCAAATTTGGTCAGGACGTATAATACCACCCCAAATATATATCGTGTGAGATTGGTTGAGATATCTCAAAAATTAAAGAAGCTTTTCATACAACAACTTCATTTTCGATGTATCGTTCCTATGGCAGCTATATGATATAGTTGTCCGATCTGCGTACGGTATCCAGGAACCTACACACCAAGTTTGAAGTCTCTAGCTTTTATGGTTTCTGAGATCGACGCGTTCAAACAGACGGACAGACAGACGGACATGGCTCAATTGACTCGACTGTTGATCCTGATCAAGAATATATATACTTTTGGGGGTCTGCCACGCCCCCTTCTGCCTGTTACATACATTCTGCCAAATGCATTATACCCTTTTTTGCCCATTTTTAATGGGCTCAGGGTATAATAATAATGGTCTATGCTAAAATCAAAATTACAAATGACTACATCTACAATTACAAACATATAATCAACAAATTTAAACGTGATTCTATTCGATTAAGAAAACTTTAATATAACATCAAAATTTTGTTAAAATGCAGAAAAACACGCATTGCACCAAAGTTCATACAAATCACAACACCATCCTACAAAACACTATTTACAAGAAACAAGCACCCACCAACAACAATGCAGAAAACCCTCTCCATATATATATACATACATATACAGTTTTTTCATAACAAAATATTAAGCCTCCTCATCCAACACAAACGAAACTTGCTATAACAACAACTCGAACAGTTTATAACAACCAAAACAACAATAAATCAGCTGTTAACCAACGAATGTTCGGAAGCGTTTTTTGAGAGCGAGAGAGTTATATCCAGCAAACTAACAACAACTCTCAAAGAAAGGCAGACAAAGAAGTACGAAAAGCTTATGTGTGAACTCTGCCCAGTGCAGAGTATATTAAAGAAAGAAAAAAGACGTCTGCTCGTTTTCTATCTCCAATATGCAATGATGTTATATTCTCTCAAATAAGAATCTGAGACCTCCAGTATAACAAAAGCTCTTCGTGAGCTCTACGTGTTTCGATTTATCGTGACATTGTCAAATAACAATAAAAACATCAAAACACCCACGCTTACATGTACACTGCCGCTCAACTGAATAGGTTCACGACTTTCGTCACATTAAATTGGCCAGATCTTTTGAAACAATTGCTCGATTTTGTTGAAATAATTTTTATTTGATAGATAATTTAGTTATTAATAAGATGTAAAAGTTTCCGACAAAGGTACAAATATTGAAATTATTAAATTTCCCAAAAGCCTACCTAAAATGGCATGCTTTTTTTGGATCAACTGAATTGGTTCATGAGATTAAAATTAAAAAAAAACAAGGGGGCTCCGCCCCCTGCTCGCTACGCTCGCCTACCCCCGGCTCGCTTCCTAAATGCATATTATATCAGTTTGGTTAAGATATCTCAAGAAACCAAAACATTTTTCATACTAACACTTACTTTTCGATTGAACGTCTCTATTGCAGCTATATGATATAGTGGTCCGATCTGAACCAAATTTGGCCAGAATATATGAGACGAACTTAAATGTTCATTCTATCAGTTTGGTTAGGCTACCTCTAAAAACAAAAACCTTTTTCTTACTTAAACTTGATTTTCGACTGAGCGTCTCTATGGCAGCTATATGATATAGTGGTCCGATTTGGACCAAATTCGGTGTGGATGTATAATACCAGCCCAGATGCATATTCTATCAGTTTGGTTACGATATCTTAAAAAAACAAAAAACTATTTCATACATATGCTTGATTTTCGGCAGAGCGTCTCTATGACAGCTATATCATATAGTGGGCCGACTTTAACCAAACTTAGTCAGGATGTATAATACCACCCCAAATGTATATCGTGTGAGATTGGTTGAGATATTTCAAAAATTGAAGAAGCTTTTCATACTAAAACTTCATTTTCGATGTATCGTTCCTATGGCAGCTATATTATATAGTTGTCCGATCCAAAAATAAAAACAAACTTGATCTGCGTACGGTATCCAGGAACCTACATTCCAAGTTTGAAGTCTCTAGCTCTTATGGTTTCTGAGATCGACGCGTTCAAACAGACGGACAGACAGACGGACATGTCTCAATCGACTCGGCTGTTGTTCCTGATCAAGAATATATATACTTTTGGGGGTCTGCCACGCCCCCTTCTGCCTGTTACATACATTCTGCCAAATGCATTATACCCTTTTTTGCCCATCTTTAATGGGCTCAGGGTATAAAAAGTTTTTTGGAAAAATTCAAAGTTCGGTTGAATTTTTTATCAAATATATTTTATTTTTCTATAATTTAATAATTAGTATGACCTCCAGATTTTAGTATTACTTCATAAATTCGATTTGGCTCCGTCCAGGATTTCGTAATCGCATCAATTAAGGCCGCGGTATCTTCAAATTGTCTCTCGCCCCATATGTTAACGTCCGGGGAGTACGATTATAACTTAGACATTCTCACATTTCGGTCTTCAGTCAACTGTTTAATCCATCTTGCAGACGGAGTGTGAGTGTTATTATGCTGAAATGTCCATGAAAGCCTGTCAAATAATTCGGAACGTTGGGAAAAGCTCTTTTATAGTTCAATATTGCACACCTTTCCGTTTGATTCTGAAAAAAACAAACTGCAGTTCACAACTTCCACAATATGCTACTGTAACGATCCTTAAAGCTTCACCGGGCTAACTCGGTCGGCGTTGTGGGTTTCGTGCAACAAATTTATATTTTGCAGCACTTGCGAATAAATAACAACTCAGATATATTTTCAATATTTCAATGATGTGGTTTATTTGCGACTTCAATGCCGACTCTTAATTATACAAGAAATGGTTATGTGAATTGATTATGCTGGTGTATCCTGATTGGTCCGGTCGTCGTCCTGCCGATTCGATCCTTGGTCGTCGGTTATAGTGCGGTTGTTCCGCCGGCTCTGGGGGGGAAATCCTAGTAGTACAACTCCGGAATGTCTTGACGGGGTCCTGGCAACGCGAGGACGATTGGCTGGGGATCCTGGCAACGCGGGGATATTCTAAGCTAGGTCCTGACAGACGCGAGGACAATTGACTGGGGATCCTGGCAACGCGAGGATATTCTAAGCTAGGTCCTGACACACGCGAGGACAATTGACTGGGGATCCTGGCAACGCGAGGATATTCTAGGCTAGGTCCTGACAAACGCGAGGACAATTGACTGGGGATCCTGGCAACGCGAGGATATTCTAGGCTAGGTCCTGACAAACGCGAGGACAATTGACTGGGGATCCTGGCAATGCGAGGATATTCTAGGCTAGGTCCTGACAGACGCGAGGACAATTGACTGGGGATCCTGGCAACGCGAGGATATTCTAAGCTAGGTCCTGACAGACGCGAGGACAATTGACTGGGGATCCTGGCAACGCGAGGATATTCTAAGCTAGGTCCTGACACACGCGAGGACAATTGACTGGGGATCCTGGCAACGCGAGGATATTCTAAGCTAGGTCCTGACAAACGCGAGGACAATTGACTGGGGATCCTGGCAACGCGAGGATATTCTAGGCTAGGTCCTGACAGACGCGAGGACGATTGGATTTCTACCTTTGAACTTCGCTACTTCTCAAAAGACTGACTCGCATCTGTGACTGCATGCCCTTTTATACTTTGTGAGCCGGAAACTAACGGCACATGCACTCACCAGTCAATTGTTTGTGAGCCGAAAACTAACGGCACATCTGTCGCGAGCGTCGTTATAACGGTGACGTGTTCCAGAGGCGTCGCTGAGGGGGTTAAACCGTCGCCATAACGGTGACGTGTTCCAGGGGCGTCGCTGAAGGGGGTTTCAAATCGTTGCTGCTGAAATAACTTGTATATTTTTGTGAGAAACAAATATGTTTCTCACACTCCCCTCTTTCTTCGGGAAATGAAGAAGCCACTGCCCACCCCATAAGTAAACATTCACCTATTATATTTCCTTTTTTTTTTTTTTATTAATTCATTTATTACATGGTCTCTTTTTTTTTTCTTACTTCACGTTCTGTTCCTGGTACACGAGGATTCGCCCTTGTCCGGCCTTGACGCGGTAACGCTTCCCGGCGTGCCATACCAATCGCACCTGCCGGCGGCACATGTTCAACCTGCCCGCCTCTTCCCGTACCACCGGCGGCCACCTGTTGGACTCTACCTCGCTCCAAGGGTTTTTGGGTGCCCGTACGCCTGGTGTGGGGAAACGTACCGGTTCGTGCCTGCGTCGACTCGGCACCGCTTCCATCTCTGTCATTGGTTGGACCGCGGGTGCAGCCACCTGTACACGCGGAATGTACCAGGACGGGGCGAAGCGTGGCGTCATTGGCCGGTAGCCAGGTGACTCCACCCACGTCCCGGCCGGTGGTGATGGCGGCGCGTAGCACGGTGACGTCGGATGTCCACAGGGAATCGGCGCACCGGGTGTTGTTGGTCTCCGCGGCGTCGGTGGCGCGTAGTGTGGCGACGTCGGCTGTCCACTGGGGATCGGTGCTCCAGGTGTCGATGGTCGTCGCGGCGTCGGTGGTGGTTCGCTCCTCGGTGTGGGGACTTGACCGGACCTGGTCGTCGAATCGGCCGGTCCCCCTTCCTCCTGCTCCGATTCCGATGATAACTCTATGTAGGCTACCGGGTCGGGGAGTGGCCATGGTCCGAACATCGGTGCCGTTGAGGTGGTCGCCGCCTCGGACGTCTCCACCGTCGCCTCCACTGGTTCCGGCCAGGTGAACCCGCCTGCCACGATGTCCCCGGTTGGTGGTGGCGTCATTGGGCCATCCCAGGTGGGCGACGGCATCAGTTCCAGCACGTCCGTCATCGTCTGATCAGGCGATGTATGGGCCCGCCTTGCCCTGGTGCTCCGCTGAGGGTGGAACGGTAACCTTGTAGGTTTCCGCTGCACTCGAACTCGCCTGCTGCTAGCCTTCGTCCCGTTGTTGCTGCGGTCACTCATATTTTTTGAATAGAGCGCATGCGTGGGCGTTTGTCCCTTTTATAGGCGGCCGCCGATGCACGTGTTTCGGCTAAACCGCGTTTCTCTTTGAGCGTCCCTCTCTTAGTGTTGAAACACTGAATCTCTTTTTGCCTGTCTCGCCTGTGTGGAGGGGGGAAGAAACATTTCCCTTCGTATATATATATACATGTGTATATATATAACTCGCGGCTGGTGTACTACTTGGTACTTGAAATCATTTTAGTTAAATATTGAATATTATTAACTGTGAATTAATAATTATTAATTCAATTGGAACTAATATTTCTATTAGTGAGTTAATATTAACTAATAGTTAACCCGAATATAACGAGCGGGGAGATGGGAGGGGAAGTGACAAGCAAAGTTGCTGTCGAAATGCATCAAAGAGAAATTGCATCGGCCCATCAGAGCGGGGAATCGAACCGCGGCCTACGGTTTGCAATTTGGTTGACCGGCCGCCCTATGCAGAGCGCCACGACAGATGGTCTCTTGCTGCATTGTTAATGGCAAACATAATGCAGTTGTTTCGTCTGCTGACGTCACGCTACATGTATGCAGATAAGAGCTTTCGTTTCTCTTATCGGTTCAAGCTTTGACGCTGGCTGCTGCTATGCAGGCAAAAGCTTTTATCTTCTTATCTGTGCTTTGCTCTGACGCCGGCTGCTGTTCGCTCTGCAGTGTATATGTATGTTTGGTTCTCTTTTTTTTCTTGCATTGTCTGCATTCTGGTTTGCCAATTTTGATGATGGTGTGACACATGTTTACCGTGGTCTGATTCCTATGTTCCGTTGCTGAATTCACTTGTTTGTCTGGTTTCTTTTTTTTTTGTTATATATATTTATATATGCTCATATAAATATATGTATTCCCCTCCATCATCGGGGAAAAAAAATTGTGTGGGCGTGGTAGAGTTGTCACCCTTAATAAAAAAAAATTTGATTTTTATGTTAAAAAAAAGAATCCTCGTATATTTTTTTGTTATCCCTTCGGGTGTGTTCGCCGTGTGTGGTGGAAAAAAAAATTTTCGGTGTGGTAGGGTTGCCACCCAAAATAAAAATTTTTTTTTTTTTTATCCAAATCCTCGTGCTTCGTGCATATGCCCATCGTGTAAAAAAAATTTTTGGTTTTGTAGGGTTGCCACCAAAAAAAAAAAATTTTTTTTTTTTTTATCCAAATCCTTGTGCTTCGTTCATGTGCCCGTCGTGTAAAAAAAAATTTGGGTGTGGTAGGGTTGCCACCCAAAAAAAAAATTTTTTTTTTTTTTATCCAAATCCTCGTGCTTCGTGCATATGCCCATCGTGTAAAAAAAATTTTTGGTTTTGTAGGGTTGCCACCAAAAAAAAAAAATTTTTTTTTTTTTTTATCCAAATTCTTGTGCTTCGTTCATGTGCCCGTCGTGTAAAAAAAAAATTTGGGTGTGGTAAGGTTGCCACCCCAAAAAAAATTTTTTTTTTTTTTTTTATCCAAATCCTTGTGCTTCGTTCATGTGCCCGTCGTGTAAAAAAAAAATTTTGATCGCAGGGTTGCCACAAAAAAAAATTTTAGTTGCTACTCTGACCTGCAGTGTGTGGTTTCAGGTCTCCCACGTGTGCTCTTCGTACTTTCTTGTCCACCTGGGATTGTAATTTACAAATTACTGGTGATATGAAGTCCATGATCTGATATGGTCCTCCAAACCTGGGTGCCAATTTTGCCGCGAATCCGTCCGCTGCGTTGGACAGATGGTACTCCTTCAACAACACCTGCTCTCCCACGATGGGTTTCCATGGTCTCCTGCGTAGATTATAGTATCTGGCCTGGTCCTGTGCAACTTTCTCCAGGTTTCTGCGTACTATCTCGAAAATTTCCTTGAGTTTTCCAGCGTTTGCTCGGGGGTCTTGGGATGTTTGACCAGTGCCGATTGCTACCTCATCGTACAATGCCTGTGGCAGTCGAGGTTCTCGACCCTGTGTTATAAACGCAGGGGTGTAGCCTGTCGATGCCGATACACTGGTGTTGACTGCCAAGGTGATCTCCGGCAATGCTTCATCCCAACACCGTTGATTTGTCCCTGCATATTGAGCTATCATCGTTTTTACGGTGCGGTTTGCTCGTTCTGTTGGATTTTCCTGTGGTGTGTATGGTGCCGTATATTGATGTTTCACACCCAAATCCTGCAGGAAGTCCTTGAAAGCCTTGCTCGTAAACTGTGCGCCGTTGTCGGTGATGAGAACTTTTGGTACACCAAATCTTGCCAGTATTCTCTCCCTGAACGCTTTCTGTAGTGTTGCCGCCGTTGCACTACGCAACGGTATCAGTTCGGTCCACTTCGAAAATCGGTCTATAAATACTAACAATGTCGTATTTCCGTGTTTTGACCGCGGTAGTGGACCTACGAAATCTGCGCACACCGTTGCCCATGGTTCCGCTGGAATCTGGGTTAGCATCTGGCCGGCTGCCTGTAACTGGTTCGGTTTGTATCGTTGACAGACCTCGCACCGTTGTACATAGTTGCGGACATCCCGGTGTAACCCTGGCCAATAGTATCGTGCCGCCACTCGAGCTATTGTTTTCCTTGTCCCTGTGTGTCCTGCTGCCACTGCGTCATGGTTTTCGTGCAATACCCGTTGCCTCTTCATCGTTGGTACGCATAATTTCCATGATGGCACATCCTCATGCCCGGCTCGGTGAGGGATGTGTCTATATAGATTACCAGACTCCTCCAAGTAGTCTGGGAATTTTCTTGGGTCTTTGCCAATCTTGTGTAGCATCTTCTGTACCCATTTGCAGTCCGTGCCGCCGATATTTGCTGTTTCATTATGAGTATCGACTCGTGCGCAGATCACCTGTTCCAGTGGTTGCCTGGATAGCGCGTCTGCCACTACATTCAGCTTTCCTTTCCGATAAGCCACTTCGTAATCGTACTGCTGTAACTCGAACGCCCATCTGGCGATACGACCGGTGGGACTGTCGATCGAGTTTAACCATTTTAACGCCATGTGGTCCGTCACGACCGCGAAATGGTAACCCTCTAGGTATGGTCTCATCATTTGAATTGCCCAGACGATGGCCAAGCATTCTTTCTCTGTTGCTGAATAGTTTATCTCGGGGCCGTGGAGTGTTCTACTGGCATATGCGATCATCCGCTCTCCCGCGCTGGATTCCTGCGTGAGTATTTCTCCTAATCCATAGTTGCTAGCATCAGTTTGCAATGTGAACTGCCGGCTGAAATCGGGACACGCCAAGACTGGTGCCTTTGTCAGCTTCTCCTTCACCATCTCGAACGCCTGTTGATGCTGCTCGCTCCATACCCACTTTACGCCTTTCTTCAATAATCCGTTGAGGGGATGTACCGTGTTCGAAAAATCAGGAACAAATCGCCTATACCAAGATGCCACTCCAAGATATTGTCGCAGCTCCTTGACATTCGTGGGTGGTTTTAATTGTGAAATTGCAGCCACTTTATCCGGGTCGGTGGATATTCCATTGTCGGTTACCAAGTGACCCAGATATTTTAATTCTTTTTTAAAGAAGTCGCACTTGTCGACGTTGATCTTCAAGTTTGCTGCCCGCAGTCGTCGAAACACCTCTTTTAAATTGGCCATGTGGTCCTCCAACGTTTTCCCCATGACAATGATGTCGTCCAGGTATGCGAAAGCATGGGGCAACATTTCCGGTCCAATCACCCGATCCAACGCACGCTGGAACGTCGCCGGCGCTGAATGAAGTCCGAATGGCATGACTTTCCAATGGAATAATCCTCTGCCTGGGACGGTGAATGCGGTCAATGGTCGACTTGATTTTTCCATTGGGATTTGCCAATAGCCGTCTTTCAAATCGAGGCTCGTTATGTAGTGAGCTTCCCTCAGTTGATCCAAAATGTGGTGTACTCTGGGTAAAGAATATGCGTCCTTGACCGATCGACTGTTTAATTGTCGGAAGTCGACACACAGTCTCCATTTGCCCGTCTTTTTCTTGACCATCACTATCGGTGCGCTGTGTGGACTGTTAGAAGCCTCGATACATCCTTTGGCGAGCAGTTCGTCGATCTGCTTGTTGATCTCCTCCTGCATTCTTGGATTCTTCGGGAAGTACCGTTGCTTGATCGGTCGGTCATCGTTCATCACAATTCGATGTTCCGTAATTGGTGAAGTGCCGTTCATGACCGTGCATGCGGCTAATTCCTGCCGAAGAAATTCATCCACAGCTGCATCTGGATGTAAAGGTTCGCCACGTTCCCTGTTGATGCTTGTTGTCTCCTTCTCGATTGGTTCTTCTTGCGTTATTTCTTCTTGTGTTACTTGCTCGTGTGTTACTTGCTCTTGTGTTACTTGCTCTTGTATTACTTGCTCATGTATATGTTCTGTGTTGACCACCGACAGTCTCTCCTCTCGTCCTTTGTTGATTTGTCGACGAGTCGGGATTCTGACTTCGATGCCGGCGCATTCAAAGATTGCTCCTATATTAGACAGAAAATCCCATCCCAGCACCAATTCGTCGATGACTCCTGGTAGAACTAATAGTGCAATATCCACCTTTTTGTTTCCTAGTTTGATCTGTACCTCCACTTGTTCCGTCACGACACCAGTTCGGCCATCTGCCAATCGCATCTGTTTTTGTGTTGATCCCAATTCAAATCCTTCTTCGCATAACGTTACTGCTAACTACTCGTTGCCCCCGTGTCGATGGTAGCGTTGTAGAGGTTTTTGCCGATTTGAACTGTTGCAGACAGGCGTTGGCCCTCGTCCTTGAACATGCCGATTAATTGTGTGGAGCCGTTTCTCTCGGCATCCGCTCGCTCCTGGAAGCTGGATGCCGTCGATCGTTTCCCTGTCGGCAACACTGAACTGTGCGAACCCCTATTCGACCACATATCCAACAGAATAGAAGACTCGGGTTTTGACATTCTCTCGCCCAATGTCCTTCATTTCCACATCTTCAACATGCCTGTGTTGGGTTTGGAATATGCGTTGGCTGTCCCGCAAATGATCTTGGTGTTGGCTGTGGTTGTGACCTTGCGTTGTCTGTACAACGAGGACATGGGCCTCTGGTTTCTGTTGGCCTGGTGTCTTCTATGGCCATTAGTCTGGGGCGGTTTCCACGAGATTGTTGCAGCAATTTTTCCCTATCTCGTTCCAGTTCTTCAAGCTCTTCTGCTAGTTGCATTAGGTCGATCAAACTGCCGTTCTGATATGGTCTTGCGTATGCTCGGAAGTCGGGGAGGCTGCTGTTGTATATCTTTTCCCGTTCCCTTTCCTTTGAAAGCCTTAAAGGCCTCATCAAAGTCTGCATCTCTACCATGAACTTCTTGAATGGTTCATCCATGCCCTGCTTTCTTCGAGCGACCTCCTCCGCCAGCTTTGAAAAGTAATCTCTCGGCAAGAAATATTCCTGGAAGCTTATAGCGAACGATGTCCAGGTCCTCCAGTGCTCGTTATTCGCTATGTACCATTTGAGAGCCGTGCCTTTCAGGAGTTCTGGCATTGCTCGTGGGATCTGGTCCAGTTCTAAACCATAGGTTTCCGCTGACCATTCCACTTGCTCCAGAAATTCTAAGGGCTTTGAGGTGCCATCAAATTTGAAGCTCCATTCCCTCACTTGTTTGGCTACTGCTGCATAATCCCGTGTTGGATTCCTTTCTGTGTATTGCCGGTAATCGTGGTTCATGGTCGATGTGCTCTGTCGTTGCGATTCTTGGTGTTCTCGTCTCTGTTGTTGTTCCCGTCGCTGTGCTTCCGTGCTTATTGAAGCGACATCCATGCTCTCCAAATCTGCCATCAATGTGTTTTTTTCTGTCTTTTCCCTTGTAGTGGTAGTCTCCCTAAATGGAGATGCGCGGGTGTGTTTCTTGGCCAATGTATCTAGGCGTACGGCGTGAGGCATCTGTCCTTCTTGTGTTTGGACCCATTCGCCGAAGTCCCTTCGCATCGCATCCACATTTCCGGTCAATGGGATCCCGAGCTCGGTGCCATATTGCAGCAGTTCTTCCTTTTTCAGGTTGTAAACCCATGCTCGTACCATCTTGAAATCTATCTGTTCTATTATTCGCAAGGCCCCACGTTGGGCGCCAGTTGTAACGATCCTTAAAGCTTCACCGGGCTAACTCGGTCGGCGTTGTGGGTTTCTTGCAACAAATTTATATTTTGCAGCACTTGCGAATAAATAAGAACTCAGATATATTTTCAATATTTCAATGATGTGGTTTATTTGCGACTTCAATGCCGACTCTTAATTATACAAGAAATGGTTATGTGAATTGATTATGCTGGTGTATCCTGCTTGGTCCGGTCGTCGTCCTGCCGATTCGATCCTTGGTCGTCGGTTATAGTGCGGTTGTTCCGCCGGCTCTGGGGGGGAAATCCTAGTAGTACAACTCCGGAATGTCTTGACGGGGTCCTGGCAACGCGAGGACGATTGGCTGGGGATCCTGGCAACGCGAGGATATTCTAAGCTAGGTCCTGACAGACGCGAGGACAATTGACTGGGGATCCTGGCAACGCGAGGATATTCTAAGCTAGGTCCTGACACACGCGAGGACAATTGACTGGGGATCCTGGCAACGCGAGGATATTCTAGGCTAGGTCCTGACAAACGCGAGGACAATTGACTGGGGATCCTGGCAACGCGAGGATATTCTAGGCTAGGTCCTGACAGACGCGAGGACAATTGACTGGGGATCCTGGCAACGCGGGGATATTCTAAGCTAGGTCCTGACAGACGCGAGGACAATTGACTGGGGATCCTGGCAACGCGAGGATATTCTAAGCTAGGTCCTGACACACGCGAGGACAATTGACTGGGGATCCTGGCAACGCGAGGATATTCTAGGCTAGGTCCTGACAGACGCGAGGACGATTGGATTTCTACCTTTGAACTTCGCTACTTCTCAAAAGACTGACTCGCATCTGTGACTGCATGCCCTTTTATACTTTGTGAGCCGAAAACTAACGGCACCTGCACTCACCAGTCAATTATTTGCGAGCCGAAAACTAACGGCACATGCACTCACCAGTCAATTGTTTGTGAGCCGAAAACTAACGGCACATCTGTCGCGAGCGTCGTTATAACGGTGACGTGTTCCAGAGGCGTCGCTGAGGGGGTTAAACCGTCGCCATAACGGTGACGTGTTCCAGGGGCGTCGCTGAAGGGGGTTTCAAATCGTTGCTGCTGAAATAACTTGTATATTTTTGTGAGAAACAAATATGTTTCTCACACTAATACTCCCGACAAAATTTTACTCCATTTACAAGTGTGGTGGTGACTTAAAACATATTATTCCTTACGTACGTCTTGGAAGTATTATTTAATCTCGTCAGGACCACCCAGATAAAAGGTTTTCTTATCGAAAAACCCGACATTGTGCTATACCTCTCTCCATGTAAAACGTTCTCGAGCAAAACGGGTGCGTGGGGCTTTAAGCACATCATTGAGGTGTGGTTTTTTTTGTTTTTTCAATCTCTCCCGAAATTTGGAACTACTAATAATGCGTTTTTTAGTCGCCGCACTGGCATTGACACCGCATTTTTTCTTGACTTGGAAAACCAAACCTGATTAAATTGATGCACCTCTAATAAAAATTATTCCTTTTATGATGTTGTAGCGTTTTAGTAGTATAAAAATGCGGGTTCTGGGACAAATTGGATTGGGGGCGATCAATCACTGTCAAAGACCTGTCAAAATTTTGACAGCTAAAATAATTAGTGATTGATTGATCGATGAAAAGTGTGGGAAAGAGGGGGGATCGTGGTCAAAAGTGTGGGAAAAAGGGGGAAAAAGTGGGAAAAATGTTTAAATCAAGTGATCGCGTGCGAGTATGTGTTAGGTGAGTTTGATTGATCTGTCATTGGCGATGTTTGAATTAGGGAGATGCTATTGTAAAATGTGATCGTGTGCGAGTATGTGACAGGTGAGTTTGATTGATCGGTCACCTCTTGATGCTCAAAATTAGGGAGATGCTATTGTAATGCATTGTAATGTCTTTTGTTTACATTGGTGGCATGCGTTGCTATCAGTAAGCAAGTGGTGGGCACGTGTTGGGCACGTGTTGGGCAAGGTTCAGGCACAGGGCCGGCGCCGGGACGTCCCCTGTCAATCAAAGCAATGTATGGGCATGTTGCAGCATGATAATTGAATGGGAATTTTATCAATGTATGGACATGTTGCAGCATGATAATTGAATGGGAATTTTGGAATTTTGTTTCTGTGACCTGTGACATGAAACCTGTTCTCGTTGGTTTTGATCTTGGTGTTTTGTTTCTGTGACTTTTGATATGAAACCTGATCTCATTGGTTTTAATCATGATGTAACAGGTAATAGACTCTGCCCAGAGATAGTGGGAGAAGTCCTCTACCAAAAGAAAGGGAAAAAAAATTGTAATAAAAATATTTAAACTGGTTTCACCTTCAACATTGAATCATAGAGTGTATGCAAAAAATATTATAAAGGTATGCATTTCAATGTTAGAAATATCAGTTCAATTTTATCGTTGAAGTGAAAAGTGATTATAAATAAACAAAACAAAAAAAATATTTATAAATAATTTACAAAAAAAAAAAAAATATATTATAAACAATTTACAAAAAAAAAGAAAACAATATCCAAACAAGATAAGAACAGCTCAAAACAAGTTAAGAACAGCTCAAAACAGCTTAACAACAGTGACAGTTCAACAACAATAACAGCAACAATAACAATAACAACAACAACAAGAACAGTAGCAGATCAAAGGGACAACTCAGCAACAACATCAGTAGCAGATCAAAAGCAGATCAACAAGGACACCTCATCAACAACAACAACTATAACACTAGGCAACAGCCCAATTCTGAATTGGACCAAACCGACTTTTTTGGATAGATTTGGGGCCCCAAACACCGAAAAACATTTTTTTTTTTTTCTATGGCAGAATTTTTTTTTTAGAATTTTTTGAAATTTGACTGTTTTTTTAATGCCGTTTTTTAGAGGTACGCCCACTTTTGTCATCATTACACCCGAATGCCAAAACCGATATTCAAAAGCTTTACTTTTCCTGAAAGCTAATGAATATACCTATAATTCATCCATACACAGTCTAAGATTAAAGTCAGTAGTTTAAGAGCTATTAATTTTTGAATTAAGAAAATGTTGTTTTTTTTAAGCTTTTTCAGCTTTTTTTTTTTAAACTCAAGGAAAACTCGAAAAAAATCTGAACTGGGGTTTTAATTTTTTTTTGCAAAGCTGCATTAATTGAGCGTCGTGTAAGATATAATTCATTGAAATTTAAAAAAATTCTAAAAAAAAAATTCTGCCATAGAAAAAAAAAAAAAATGTTTTTCGGTGTTTGGGGCCCCAAATCTATCCAAAAAAGTCGGTTTGGTCCAATTCAGAAGAAAAAAGTTGCAATGTGTTGCCTAGTGTAATGAGTGACAGCGGTGAAAGATCCTGTGGCTTGTGTTAGATAGACCTACCACCGGGAACACAATGGAACATCATGCTCGCACCGAAACACATAAGAAGAATGCGGTTGTGCCGATAGATGGGAAGATTAAAAAGATTTCACAGGGATTCAAGGGGCGCATCCTTCATTATATGTATTTGAATGAAGGAGTGGCGTTTAGAGTCCCTGAAGTATTTATGAATGAAGCAGGAGCTGCATTAATACCGCATTTTATATGTGTGCTGGATAGCTACGATGCAGTGAAAGTAAATTATGAACTATTCGCTGAATATGTTCTTTTAAGAGAAAATGAGTCTCTTCATGAAATAAAGTCATTCCAAAGTAAAATGACTATCACACTCGAAATCAATGATTTTAATATGCTTTTTGAACAGCATTCTAAGCAAATAATTGCTAAAATGGAAGAGTTCCAGGAAAAGGATAGTGGATGGGCTCTGGTTAGTATAATCCGATTGGAAATGAATGTTAACCAGTATAATCCAATACGAGGTTTTCAGACATTAAATTGTCAAAGAAGCTGTTGCTGAAACATGCTATCATCAATGTCGAGAATAATGACTCATACTGCTTCAAATGGGCATTACTTTCGGCTTTGAAGATAACAAATAGACCCCAAAGATGCAATACCTATGGTGTTGTAATCACTGATGATAAAATCAGAATATCAAGAGACTTGGTACCGTTTTCCACTGAGATCAAAGTAACAAAAGATTTCACATTGGATTTCACTGGTTTGTCATTCCCCCTAAAGATTCGGGATATACACATTTTTACAAAGCTCAATCCTCAAGTGAGCATCAATGTTTTCGGATATGATGAAGAGGCTGAGACAATAATTGGACCCCTATTCCACTCAGGATATGAAACAACTATACACATCAATATGCTGTTCCTAGAAGATGGAGTAAATGCTCACTACATATGGATAAAACAGATATCAAGGTAACTATTTTAAATTTTTAATATATAATGTTTGAATAAATACTAATTATTTTCAAAATATTATTTTTTTTTTGTAGGTTGTTGTCATCACAAACCGGAAATTCAAGGAGGAAACAATGGTTCTGCAATGTATGTCTTAACTTTTCATCAAGTGAGAAGGCGGCGTTACGACACAAGGAGCTCTGCAGTGGAAAGGTTGCAGTTTTACCCCACCCCAATGAAGCGACTATAAAGTTCACCCAATACCAGCACCAACTCCAGGTTCCGTTTGTGGTGTATGCAGACTTAGAATGTATTCTTCAACCGAAGAATATAGAAGTAAGTCCTAAATTAGTTAATATTAATGAACATATTCCAATAGCATATGCATACTATATAAAGTGTGCATTTGATAGTGGATTAGATAAATTTGTATTAGAAACTTGTAAGAATGCAGGCTTAAGTTTTTTCAATTCACTTATAGAAAATTTAAAACGCTTAAACAATGAATATTTGAGCAAGGTAATTCCCATTGTCATGAGTCTGGAAGATGAGAGCAATATTCAAGAGACTATTAATTGTCATATTTGTGGTAGTATTTTATTAGCAGATAGGGTAAGGAATCATTGTCATTTTACTGGGAAATTTAGAGGTGCTGCTCATTCAAAATGTAATTTATCATATAAGACGAGTAATTTTATACCCGTTTTCTTTCATAATTTCACCAAGTACGATTCTCATTTGTTCATAAAAGAACTTGCAAACGTACCTGGACAAATTAAAGCTATTCCCATTAATAAAAAACACTACATTTCTGTATCGAAAACAATAGAGTATGATAATGGGAGTAGTTTTGAAATTCGTTTTCTTGACACTTTTAGATTTATGTCAGCAAGTCTAGATACTCTTGCATCTAATTTAGTTGATGAACAACTCACAACAATTAAATCACATTTCAGTTTGGAAAATAAGTTTAGACTTATGCGTAAAAAAGGTGTTTTCCCTTATGAATACTTAGATTCTGAAAGTAGGCTGCAAGAAACTTCTCTACCACCAAGAGAAAAGTTCTATAGTAGTCTAACGGAAACTGATTGTTCTGATAAAGATTATATGCATGCACTAAAAGTTTCGTCTGAATTTTCATGTTCAACAATGAAAGATTATTTAGAATTGTATTTAAAAACTGATGTTTTATTGGTAACTGATATTTTTGAAAATTTCCGCTTAATTTCTATGAATATTTATTCCCTTGACCCAGCTCATTACTATACATCTCCAGGCTTATCTTGGGAGGCCATGCTAAAGACCACGAAGATTGAATTAGGACTAATTAAAGATATAGATATGTATAGTTTTATCCAATCTGGTATTCGTGGTGGGTTAGTTCAATGTTGTCATAGGTATAGCAAAGCAAATAATAAATACCTATCAACTTATGATCCATCAAAAGATTCAACATTTTTAATGTATTTAGATGCAAACAATTTGTATGGTTGGGCAATGTCACAACCTCTACCATACAATGGCTTTAAATGGTTATCCGATGAAGATATCAAAAATCTAGCAATTGAAAATATACCAATTGATGCTGATTTTGGTTACGTTTTAGAAGTCGACTTAGATTATCCGCAAACTATCCATGATGAGCATAATGATCTCCCGTTTTGTCCGAGCATTAAATTACCAACAAAGACAGCCAAAGTAGAAAAGTTAGTTGCTGACCTTGGAAATAAAAGAAATTACGTTATCCACTACCGTGAACTTCAACAATATTTAAGTAATGGATTACAATTGAAAACAAGGGGGCTCCGCCCCATGCTCGCTTCGCTCGCGGTGAGGTGCGGCTACAGTCGAGCGCGCTCGACAGTAGAATACCCTGAGCCCAGGTACTCTTTTATAAAAGTTGATTTTCGACCAATTGTTCCTGTGGCAGCTATATGATAAATGGAACCGATTTGAACCAAATCTGGTCAGAATGTACAAAACCAACCTAAATGCATATTCTATCAGTTTGGTTAAGATATCTCAAAAAACCAAAAAATTGTTCATACTAACACTTACTTTTCGATTGAGCGTCTCTATTGCAGCTATATGATATTGTGGTCCGATCCAAATTTGGCCAGAATATATGAGACGAACTTAAATGTTCATTCTATTAGTTTGGTGAGGCTATCTCTAAAAACAAAAAACTTTTTCTTACTTAAACTTGATTTTCGACTGAGCGTCTCTATGGCAGCTATATGATATAGTGGTCCGATTTGGATCCAAATTCGGTGAGGATGTATAATACCAGCCCAGATGCATATTCTATCAGTTTGGTTACGATATCTCAAAAAACCAAAAATTATTTCATTCTTATGCTTGATTTTCGGCAGAGCGTCTCTATGACAACTATATCATATAGTGGGCCGACTTTAACCAAATTTGGTCAGGATGTATAATACCACCCCAAATGTATATCGTGTGAGATTGGTTGAGATATTTCAAAAATTGAAGAAGCTTTTCATACTAAAACTTCATTTTCGATGAATCGTTCCTATGGCAGCTATATGATATAGTTGTCCGATCCAAAAATAAAAACAAACTTGATCTGCGTACGGTATCCAGGAACCTACATACCAAGTTTGAAGTCTCTAGCTCTTATGGTTTCTGAGATCGACGCGTTCAAACAGACGGACAGACGGACAGACAGACGGACATGTCTCAATCGACTCGGCTGTTGATCCTGATCAAGAATATATATACTTTTAGGGGTCTGCCACCCCCCCTTCTGCCTGTTACATACATTCTGCCAAATGCATTATACCCTTTTTTGCCCATTTTTAATAGGCTCAGGGTATAAAAATTCATAGAGGCATATGCTTTAGACAAAGCGCTTGGCTTAGCAAATATATTGAACTCAATACTGAACTGCGAGCCAAGGCAAAAAATTCGTTTGAAAAAGATTTTTTCAAATTACTTAATAATGCAGTTTATGGCAAAACCATGGAAAATGTAGAGAAGAGGGTTGATGTGCGACTAGTGAGTGAGTGGGAGCCAGCACAAACGTTTACAGCAGGTCGCAAAAGACTTTGTGCTAGAGCCTTAATTAGTAGGCCCAACTTTCATAGTTCAGCAAGAATAAATAAGAACTTTTATGCCATACAAATGAATAGATTAAGAGTTACTTTAAATAAACCAATGTATTTAGGTTTCACTGTTCTAGACTTGTCAAAGTGGAAAATATATGATTTCCATTATAATTACATGAAACCAAAGTTTGGTGAAAATTTAAAATTGAATTACATGGATACAGACTCTTTTATTTATACAATAAAAACTAATGATTTTTACAATGATATTCGAAATGACCTTAAATTAAAATTTGACACATCTGATTATTCTGATGAAATGGCTAGTTTGTATAATTTTGAAAAAGTTAATAAAAAGCAATTGGGCTATTTCAAGGATGAGCTTAATGGTAAACCCATGTTGTAATTTGTAGGTCTTCGTCCCAAAATGTATTGTTATAAAATTGACAATATTGAGAAATCGTTTAAGAAGTCAAAGGGTGTACAAAGAACGGCTTTAGACAAGTTAAACATTGAACATTATAAAGAATGTTTAGAATCAGGTGAAGCAAAATGTGGGAAAATGACAATGATTAGATCCATAGACCATACTATATGCACTTATTAGTCTAATAAGGTAATCCTTGATAATAAAGACAATAAGCGTTCAATTCAAAACGATAAATATTCCACATTAGCCTATAACCACTATAAAATAGTAGAAAGAAGACATTTGGAATATTTTAAGAAAGAAAAAGAACTTAAATTAAATATAGAATTTTTATTTAGAGAATCATCATACTTGGCTGTTCAAGCACGTGACTTAGAAAATAAGTATGATTTCCTTTCCGTAGAACAGAGAGCTTAGCTCAATTTATGTAAAATAAATAGAGATAATGCTGATTTTGAGTTAAATTATGCAGACCTTGAACTTAAATTACACCAAGATGAATATCAATCCCACCAACCATCGAAATTATAAGACTTTAAAATTATTTTTATTGAACAATGTATTTATTTTTAATATGGAAATGCTTATAAAAATTGTTACACTTAAGTTTAATATAAAATGTTAGATTTATAACATAAATTTTATATAAAAATGTAAATGAAATTATATTTAAGTTTTTTTATAAAAAATGATAATAAAGTTTTTTATACATTTAATTAAAACCTACAACATGTATTTTTGTGTTTGTATTTAAATTATTATTGGAAAATTATTCTTCATGTTTTAGGTTTATTATAAATTTATTTATAAAATTTTTTGACGTCGATCCAACTATCTTCACTCTTTGGGAAGTCCAACCAGCGCACCAATGCCCTTTTCCGTCTCGTTTCAACACTTTTTCAACTAGATATGCGTCGGGGTATCGAGTCTTTTTGAGTTCCTCTCTATACAAACAACCTTCAATCGGATTCCCCTTCAAGTCTTCTAGTAAATATGTTGTTGGGTATGTATATTTCACATTTCTAATTTTAAAAATTTCAGTTGTCCAATTTGGTGTGTAGCCCTTTTCAAATACATGCTTGTATTTACTGATACGCACATTGTCTCCATTACGCAATTTGCTGCAGGTGAATATCTTCATGTAGTTGTATGCCGTCTTTAGAATATGTTTTTCATTGGATGAATTCACGTCAATTGGTTTCATTTTTATGGTTCTATGCACATTGTTGTTGTAGTCATCAATTAAATTTTTGTACATATTAATCCATTTATATGTGCCATTGCAACTGAATTCTCGCCACATTAGTTATTTTTACAATTGATGCTTTCAGCGTACTGTATGTTGAATAGTGATTGATGTTGAACTGGGTTGTCCACTCCTTGAATTCTTTATTGAAAAACTCGGCTACTAATAATGCGTTTTTTAGTCGCCGCACTGGCATTGACACCGCATTTTTTCTTGACTTGGAAAACCAAACCTGATTAAATTGATGCACCTCTAATAAAAATTATTCCTTTAATGATGTTGTAGCGTTTTAGTAGTATAAAAATGCGGGTTCTGGGACAAATTGGATTGGGGGCGATCAATCACTGTCAAAGACCTGTCAAAATTTTGACAGCTAAAATAATTAGTGATTGATTGATCGATGAAAAGTGTGGGAAAGAGGGGGGATCGTGGTCAAAAGTGTGGGAAAAAGGGGGAAAAAGTGGGAAAAATGTTTAAATCAAGTGATCGCGTGCGAGTATGTGTTAGGTGAGTTTGATTGATCTGTCATTGGCGATGTTCGAATTAGGGAGATGCTATTGTAAAATGTGATCGTGTGCGAGTATGTGACAGGTGAGTTTGATTGATCGGTCACCTCTTGATGCTCAAAATTAGGGAGATGCTATTGTAATGCATTGTAATGTCTTTTGTTTACATTGGTGGCATGCGTTGCTATCAGTAAGCAAGTGGTGGGCACGTGTTGGGCACGTGTTGGGCAAGGTTCAGGCACAGGGCCGGCGCCGGGACGTCCCCTGTCAATCAAAGCAATGTATGGGCATGTTGCAGCATGATAATTGAATGGGAATTTTATCAATGTATGGACATGTTGCAGCATGATAATTGAATGGGAATTTTGGAATTTTGTTTCTGTGACCTGTGACATGAAACCTGTTCTCGTTGGTTTTGATCTTGGTATTTTGTTTCTGTGACTTTTGATATGAAACCTGATCTCATTGGTTTTAATCATGATGTAACAGGTAATAGACTCTGCCCAGAGATAGTGGGAGAAGTCCTCTACCAAAAGAAAGGGAAAAAAAATTGTAATAAAAATATTTAAACTGGTTTCACCTTCAACATTGAATCATAGAGTGTATGCAAAAAATATTATAAAGGTATGCATTTCAATGTTAGAAATATCAGTTCAATTTTATCGTTGAAGTGAAAAGTGATTATAAATAAACAAAACAAAAAAAATATTTATAAATAATTTACAAAAAAAAAAAAAATATATTATAAACAATTTACAAAAAAAAAGAAAACAATATCCAAACAAGATAAGAACAGCTCAAAACAAGTTAAGAACAGCTCAAAACAGCTTAACAACAGTGACAGTTCAACAACAATAACAGCAACAATAACAATAACAACAACAACAAGAACAGTAGCAGATCAAAGGGACAACTCAGCAACAACATCAGTAGCAGATCAAAAGCAGATCAACAAGGACACCTCATCAACAACAACAACTATAACACTAAGCAACAGCCCAATTCTGAATTGGACCAAACCGACTTTTTTGGATAGATTTGGGGCCCCAAACACCGAAAAACATTTTTTTTTTTTTCTATGGCAGAATTTTTTTTTTAGAATTTTTTGAAATTTGACTGTTTTTTTAATGCCGTTTTTTAGAGGTACGCCCACTTTTGTCATCATTACACCCGAATGCCAAAACCGATATTCAAAAGCTTTACTTTTCCTGAAAGCTAATGAATATACCTATAATTCATCCATACACAGTCTAATAGGCTATTTCCACGACAGCACATTCGGCACATTCGACGCCATTTTCATCATCCGACCCGAATGTGGACTTCATTTCAGTACAAAATCCGGATGATCTTTTTGGGTCATCCAAAATGAATGTGCCGATTTTTTGCCAGTATTTTCAGTATTTTTTTATCGAACACCAGATGCTTATCGATATACTCGTGAAAAAAACCATTTATCACCTAACTCAGCTGTTTTGTGCAATAAAAACAGAAGGCAATTAATTTTCGCCAATTATAATTTCAATATAAATATTAAATTGTTGTTATTGTCAGCTTTTTATTATATGTGCACAGAAATCGAACAGCTGATTTATTCTGCTGATATGGCAAGTCCATTGAATGTGTCACATTTGGTCGTGGAAAGCCAAAATTGAGTCACATCCGAATGTGCTCGGATGAGCCAAATGTGAGTGGTCGTGGAAATAAGCTATAATATTAAAGTCAGTAGTTTAAGAGCTATTAATTTTTTAATTAAGAAAATGTTGTTTTTTTTAAGCTTTTTCAGCTTTTTTTTTTTTAAATTCAAGGAAAACTCGAAAAAATCTGAACTGGGGTTTTAATTTTTTTTTGCAAAGCTGCATTAATTGAGCGTCGTGTAAGATATAATTCATTGAAATTTAAAAAAATTCTAAAAAAAAAATTCTGCCATAGAAAAAAAAAAAAAATGTTTTTCGGTGTTTGGGGCCCCAAATCTATCCAAAAAAGTCGGTTTGGTCCAATTCAGAAGAAAAAAGTTGCAATGTGTTGCCTAGTGTAATGAGTGACAGCGGTGAAAGATCCTGTGGCTTGTGTTAGATAGACCTACCACCGGGAACACAATGGAACATCATGCTCGCACCGAAACACATAAGAAGAATGCGGTTGTGCCGATAGATGGGAAGATTAAAAAGATTTCACAGGGATTCAAGGGGCGCATCCTTCATTATATGTATTTGAATGAAGGAGTGGCGTTTAGAGTCCCTGAAGTATTTATGAATGAAGCAGGAGCTGCATTAATACCGCATTTTATATGTGTGCTGGATAGCTACGATGCAGTGAAAGTAAATTATGAACTATTCGCTGAATATGTTCTTTTAAGAGAAAATGAGTCTCTTCATGAAATAAAGTCATTCCAAAGTAAAATGACTATCACACTCGAAATCAATGATTTTAATATGCTTTTTGAACAGCATTCTAAGCAAATAATTGCTAAAATGGAAGAGTTCCAGGAAAAGGATAGTGGATGGGCTCTGGTTAGTATAATCCGATTGGAAATGAATGTTAACCAGTATAATCCAATACGAGGTTTTCAGACATTAAATTGTCAAAGAAGCTGTTGCTGAAACATGCTATCATCAATGTCGAGAATAATGACTCATACTGCTTCAAATGGGCATTACTTTCGGCTTTGAAGATAACAAATAGACCCCAAAGATGCAATACCTATGGTGTTGTAATCACTGATGATAAAATCAGAATATCAAGAGACTTGGTACCGTTTTCCACTGAGATCAAAGTAACAAAAGATTTCACATTGGATTTCACTGGTTTGTCATTCCCCCTAAAGATTCGGGATATACACATTTTTACAAAGCTCAATCCTCAAGTGAGCATCAATGTTTTCGGATATGATGAAGAGGCTGAGACAATA
The DNA here is from genome assembly GCA_951394115.2 of Drosophila phalerata. Taxonomy (NCBI): domain Eukaryota; kingdom Metazoa; phylum Arthropoda; class Insecta; order Diptera; family Drosophilidae; genus Drosophila; species Drosophila phalerata. The sequence goes on along the minus strand of OX596006.1, from coordinate 8,633,387 downwards.
ATTGGACCCCTATTCCACTCAGGATATGAAACAACTATACACATCAATATGCTGTTCCTAGAAGATGGAGTAAATGCTCACTACATATGGATAAAACAGATATCAAGGTAACTATTTTAAATTTTTAATATATAATGTTTGAATAAATACTAATTATTTTCAAAATATTATTTTTTTTTTGTAGGTTGTTGTCATCACAAACCGGAAATTCAAGGAGGAAACAATGGTTCTGCAATGTATGTCTTAACTTTTCATCAAGTGAGAAGGCGGCGTTACGACACAAGGAGCTCTGCAGTGGAAAGGTTGCAGTTTTACCCCACCCCAATGAAGCGACTATAAAGTTCACCCAATACCAGCACCAACTCCAGGTTCCGTTTGTGGTGTATGCAGACTTAGAATGTATTCTTCAACCGAAGAATATAGAAGTAAGTCCTAAATTAGTTAATATTAATGAACATATTCCAATAGCATATGCATACTATATAAAGTGTGCATTTGATAGTGGATTAGATAAATTTGTATTAGAAACTTGTAAGAATGCAGGCTTAAGTTTTTTCAATTCACTTATAGAAAATTTAAAACGCTTAAACAATGAATATTTGAGCAAGGTAATTCCCATTGTCATGAGTCTGGAAGATGAGAGCAATATTCAAGAGACTATTAATTGTCATATTTGTGGTAGTATTTTATTAGCAGATAGGGTAAGGAATCATTGTCATTTTACTGGGAAATTTAGAGGTGCTGCTCATTCAAAATGTAATTTATCATATAAGACGAGTAATTTTATACCCGTTTTCTTTCATAATTTCACCAAGTACGATTCTCATTTGTTCATAAAAGAACTTGCAAACGTACCTGGACAAATTAAAGCTATTCCCATTAATAAAAAACACTACATTTCTGTATCGAAAACAATAGAGTATGATAATGGGAGTAGTTTTGAAATTCGTTTTCTTGACACTTTTAGATTTATGTCAGCAAGTCTAGATACTCTTGCATCTAATTTAGTTGATGAACAACTCACAACAATTAAATCACATTTCAGTTTGGAAAATAAGTTTAGACTTATGCGTAAAAAAGGTGTTTTCCCTTATGAATACTTAGATTCTGAAAGTAGGCTGCAAGAAACTTCTCTACCACCAAGGGAAAAGTTCTATAGTAGTCTAACGGAAACTGATTGTTCTGATAAAGATTATATGCATGCACTAAAAGTTTCGTCTGAATTTTCATGTTCAACAATGAAAGATTATTTAGAATTGTATTTAAAAACTGATGTTTTATTGGTAACTGATATTTTTGAAAATTTCCGCTTAATTTCTATGAATATTTATTCCCTTGACCCAGCTCATTACTATACATCTCCAGGCTTATCTTGGGAGGCCATGCTAAAGACCACGAAGATTGAATTAGGACTAATTAAAGATATAGATATGTATAGTTTTATCCAATCTGGTATTCGTGGTGGGTTAGTTCAATGATGTCATAGGTATAGCAAAGCAAATAATAAATACCTATCAACTTATGATCCATCAAAAGATTCAACATTTTTAATGTATTTAGATGCAAACAATTTGTATGGTTGGGCAATGTCACAACCTCTACCATACAATGGCTTTAAATGGTTATCCGATGAAGATATCAAAAATCTAGCAATTGAAAATATACCAATTGATGCTGATTTTGGTTACGTTTTAGAAGTCGACTTAGATTATCCGCAAACTATCCATGATGAGCATAATGATCTCCCGTTTTGTCCGAGCATTAAATTACCAACAAAGACAGCCAAAGTAGAAAAGTTAGTTGCTGACCTTGGAAATAAAAGAAATTACGTTATCCACTACCGTGAACTTCAACAATGTTTAAGTAATGGATTACAATTGAAAACAAGGGGGCTCCGCCCCATGCTCGCTTCGCTCGCGGTGAGGTGCGGCTACAGTCGAGCGCGCTCGACAGTAGAATACCCTGAGCCCAGGTACTCTTTTATAAAAGTTGATTTTCGACCAATTGTTCCTGTGGCAGCTATATGATAAATGGAACCGATTTGAACCAAATCTGGTCAGAATGTACAAAACCAACCTAAATGCATATTCTATCAGTTTGGTTAAGATATCTCAAAAAACCAAAAAATTGTTCATACTAACACTTACTTTTCGATTGAGCGTCTCTATTGCAGCTATATGATATTGTGGTCCGATCTGAACCAAATTTGGCCAGAATATATGAGACGAACTTAAATGTTCATTCTATTAGTTTGGTGAGGCTATCTCTAAAAACAAAAAACTTTTTCTTACTTAAACTTGATTTTCGACTGAGCGTCTCTATGGCAGCTATATGATATAGTGGTCCGATTTGGATCCAAATTCGGTGAGGATGTATAATACCAGCCCAGATGCATATTCTATCAGTTTGGTTACGATATCTCAAAAAACCAAAAATTATTTCATTCTTATGCTTGATTTTCGGCAGAGCGTCTCTATGACAACTATATCATATAGTGGGCCGACTTTAACCAAATTTGGTCAGGATGTATAATACCACCCCAAATGTATATCGTGTGAGATTGGTTGAGATATTTCAAAAATTGAAGAAGCTTTTCATACTAAAACTTCATTTTCGATGAATCGTTCCTATGGCAGCTATATGATATAGTTGTCCGATCCAAAAATAAAAACAAACTTGATCTGCGTACGGTATCCAGGAACCTACATACCAAGTTTGAAGTCTCTAGCTCTTATGGTTTCTGAGATCGACGCGTTCAAACAGACGGACAGACGGACAGACAGACGGACATGTCTCAATCGACTCGGCTGTTGATCCTGATCAAGAATATATATACTTTTAGGGGTCTGCCACCCCCCCTTCTGCCTGTTACATACATTCTGCCAAATGCATTATACCCTTTTTTGCCCATTTTTAATAGGCTCAGGGTATAAAAATTCATAGAGGCATATGCTTTAGACAAAGCGCTTGGCTTAGCAAATATATTGAACTCAATACTGAACTGCGAGTCAAGGCAAAAAATTCGTTTGAAAAAGATTTTTTCAAATTACTTAATAATGCAGTTTATGGCAAAACCATGGAAAATGTAGAGAAGAGGGTTGATGTGCGACTAGTGAGTGAGTGGGAGCCAGCACAAACGTTTACAGCAGGTCGCAAAAGACTTTGTGCTAGAGCCTTAATTAGTAGGCCCAACTTTCATAGTTCAGCAAGAATAAATAAGAACTTTTATGCCATACAAATGAATAGATTAAGAGTTACTTTAAATAAACCAATGTATTTAGGTTTCACTGTTCTAGACTTGTCAAAGTGGAAAATGTATGATTTCCATTATAATTACATGAAACCAAAGTTTGGTGAAAATTTAAAATTGAATTACATGGATACAGACTCTTTTATTTATACAATAAAAACAAATGATTTTTACAATGATATTCGAAATGACCTTAAATTAAAATTTGACACATCTGATTATTCTGATGAAATGGCTAGTTTGTATAATTTTGAAAAAGTTAATAAAAAGCAATTGGGCTATTTCAAGGATGAGCTTAATGGTAAACCCATGTTGGAATTTGTAGGTCTTCGTCCCAAAATGTATTGTTATAAAATTGACAATATTGAGAAATCGTTTAAGAAGTCAAAGGGTGTACAAAGAACGGCTTTAGACAAGTTAAACATTGAACATTATAAAGAATGTTTAGAATCAGGTGAAGCAAAATGTGGGAAAATGACAATGATTAGATCCATAGACCATACTATATGCACTTATCAGTCTAATAAGGTAATCCTTGATAATAAAGACAATAAGCGTTCAATTCAAAACGATAAATATTCCACATTAGCCTATAACCACTATAAAATAGTAGAAAGAAGACATTTGGAATATTTTAAGAAAGAAAAAGAACTTAAATTAAATATAGAATTTTTATTTAGAGAATCATCATACTTGGCTGTTCAAGCACGTGACTTAGAAAATAAGTATGATTTCCTTTCCGTAGAACAGAGAGCTGAGCTCAATTTATGTAAAATAAATAGAGATAATGCTGATTTTGAGTTAAATTATGCAGACCTTGAACTTAAATTACACCAAGATGAATATCAATCCCACCAACCATCGAAATTATAAGACTTTAAAATTATTTTCATTGAACAATGTATTTATTTTTAATATGGAAATGCTTATAAAAATTGTTACACTTAAGTTTAATATAAAATGTTAGATTTATAACATAAATTTTATATAAAAATGTAAATGAAATTATATTTAAGTTTTTTTATAAAAAATGATAATAAAGTTTTTTATACATTTAATTAAAACCTACAACATGTATTTTTGTGTTTGTATTTAAATTATTATTGGAAAATTATTCTTCATGTTTTAGGTTTATTATAAATTTATTTATAAAATTTTTTGACGTCGATCCAACTATCTTCACTCTTTGGGAAGTCCAACCAGCGCACCAATGCCCTTTTCCGTCTCGTTTCAACACTTTTTCAACTAGATATGCGTCGGGGTATCGAGTCTTTTTGAGTTCCTCTCTATACAAACAACCTTCAATCGGATTCCCCTTCAAGTCTTCTAGTAAATATGTTGTTGGGTATGTATATTTCACATTTCTAATTTTAAAAATTTCAGTTGTCCAATTTGGTGTGTAGCCCTTTTCAAATACATGCTTGTATTTACTGATACGCACATTGTCTCCATTACGCAATTTGCTGCAGGTGAATATCTTCATGTAGTTGTATGCCGTCTTTAGAATATGTTTTTCATTGGATGAATTCACGTCAATTGGTTTCATTTTTATGGTTCTATGCACATTGTTGTTGTAGTCATCAATTAAATTTTTGTACATATTAATCCATTTATATGTGCCATTGCAACTGAATTCTCGCCACATTAGTTATTTTTACAATTGATGCTTTCAGCGTACTGTATGTTGAATAGTGATTGATGTTGAACTGGGTTGTCCACTCCTTGAATTCTTTATTGAAAAACTCGGCTCCGTCGTCTGTTTGCAGGTTCTTGGAAGCACCACGCCCAGATTTAAATATTTTCTCCATTGCATAAGTCACATCTTTAGCGGTTTTTGATTTTAGCGCTTCACCCCAAGCGAATTTTGAAAATGTATCTATTACTGTCAACAAATATCGATAGCCATTATTGCACTTAGCATACGCTCCCATTTCAACCAAATCCGCCTGCCATAGATCGTTTATTCCCTTTGTGACTACTCTACGTCGTTGGAAATTCTTACGGGACGGTCCATGTAACTCATTAATTATATCTCGTTTACTCATATTCTAGTAATTATTGACAATTATTTAGGTTTAGGTTTTGGGATACTGGCATATTTATAGGTATATTCCTCAAGACTTTGCAGTTGGGATTTAGTAGTTGTGAAAGTTTTCTCAACACTATCTACAGCCTGCTCCAAATAATTAACTTTGCTTTCCAAATTTCCAATTTTGATATTAAGTGCTTGAGTTATTTTCATATTTATTTCGTTTCTCAAGCCTTTTATACTTTCGTCAACATAATCTTTAAGTGGTTGAGACATCATTGTGATTAGAGTATTCCTTAAGTTCTCAATGCTTTTGTCAACGTATTCTTTAATTACCAAATCACTATTATCGATTGGTGTCACACAATATTTTATTCGTTTCTTTTGAGCATTCAAATTACCATCACTATCAATGTACAACCCCACAACAATTTTTACGTCTCTTTTTAAGTGATTTATTCGCTCCTTATCAATAAAAAAATTACCAAACTTGTCAACAGACATAATGGTTATAAATGTAATTGTCAATTGTAGTGTGTATTTATATGTATTAGTAGATAATCTGTGCCTCACGCAATTCTTCTATTATTGACATAATTTCATTATCATGGCTGGTATTACCAGCTGTTTTAGATGCTATTAAGAGTTGTAATCGTTCAACTAATTCATTTACATCATCCCAATACACATAATTTGGTTTTGATGATTGTAGGGTCATATACCCTGAACCTGTTTTCGAACGATTTGGTTTGGACATTGCTGTTGGCAATGAAACGCTACTACTTAAAAGAGGCTTGATAATTTCAGTATACTTATATGCTCGACTTCCCCCTACTTGACTGCGTGGATTGTAATTTCTTCTATGCGCACTAGTCTCAATTAATATTTTTTTATATATATCCAATTCATTCTTGTTATAGTCTGTAGGTTTTTTATGAAAAATTAATGAGTATAGACCAGGGGTAAGGGACCAACTGCTACCACTTGACAATTTAATTTACTTATTGTTAACAATTAATGTACTGTTTCCCAACATTAAAGAACGAGAAGCTGAAGTACTTTTTCTAGGTCCATAAGCATTATCCAAGAGTTGTTCATTCTGTAGTTGACTGATATTAAAATTCATTTCATAATCATCTACCTCTGACTCACTCTCTGACTCTAACACTGGTTCTATCTCGGAATCTATCTCTGGTTCCATATCTGGTTGCATCTCTGCTTCTATGTCTGGTTCTAGATCAATATTCGAATGAGAATAATAATTTGTTTCCTCATCTGATTCACTTACATCACTAGGAATGACATTTTTCTTAAAATTTGATTTAGATTCATCATTTCCCAAGTAGATATTTTTCCAATTATCCCCATCAAAATCCTCAGCTTTGTTGCTGACGGATTTGTTTTTAATAGATTTTATAGTATGCTTTAATTCATCCAAATGGTCATCACTATTGTACTTTTTCTTTGATTTCGTAAACTTTTTTTCATTCTTATTGACGAGCTTTTGTAAAGGTTTTGTTATTGGTTTAAAAGTTTCCTCCAACTCCAAAGCATTCTGAGATTGTTTGCTTAGCAGCTTCAAATTTTCTCTTCAACGCATTTCGCGATATCGTCAACTGTTTCAAAATCTGTTGACTCATTGTTAGTATGTCGTATATTTGTGGTTCTCTTTGAGGATAGTAGTCGCTAAAAACAACAAGCAAACATAGTATGTGAGACAGTCGCAAGGCAAGTTAATGACTTGAGTTAAGTGCAACTTACCCAACAGATAGATTAAAACTGACTTAACTCGTGTATGTGTCTGATTGTGTTATCACTCATCAGTAACTCGATTCATACATTCCCATTCGAAATAAAAAATGCAATTATGTAGTTGGAATATAGATAATCAGTTTTTATTGACAAAATGATGATTTTAATAAGATTGGATAAACTGCAAGTATCAGTTGATTTATACTGGTGCTGTTGTACTGGTGCTGTTTTACTGGTGCTGTTCTACTGCTACTGTTGTACTGGTGCTGTTTTACTGATACTGTTGTACTGGTGCTGTTTTACTGATACTGTTGTACTGGTGTTGTTATTTAGCTGGTGTTGGGACTTTGTCCATATGCGTCGTAAGATCAACCTCATCATAAATATTATCATCACCATCATCATTATCAAGCTTTATATAATTTTATGATATTAAAGTCTGCTTTAACCTAGACTTTACTTTATCACCTTCAGATTTTTTAAACTTTTTAATTTTTCTTTTTTTCTTCTCAACGACTTTATGTAAGGTTTCTATTATGGATTTAAAAGTTTTCGTCAGCTGACTCAAAATATGTTGACTCATTATAAATGTTTTTATGTAAGCAAATCCAATATACATTAAAACTTTTTTTTTTCTGTGTTCAGTCGAATTTGTGTACATGCTCGTCGTGTATGTTATCACACATCATGTAATACTGTCAAACAAATGTGTTGCAATTTATATTTATAGCAGATATCTGAAACATTTACATCCCACCCATTTAAAAGAACAATAAATTTGTAATTAAAATCAATTATTTTATTTAAAATTGTTTATTAAAAATTTTGATAGGATTTATTTAATTCTAAGTAGAGATTTTCATCGTTTTTCTTGACAATAATATACTTTTTATCCTTTATTGCCTCAATAGATTCATTCTTTAAATGTGAATATCTCTCTGGTAGGTACAGAATGTATTGATCAAGTTCGAGAGCAATTGAATTCCCAATCCTGGTTTTCTATCGTTAAGCCCTGAGAATGGGATAGGCTGTATCCATTGTCATCTTGGTTTTGGATAGTAGCGGTTTCTGTACTCGTCCGTTGAAGTCCTTGAGAATTTGAGCACAATTCTGCTCTTCCTCCCGATATACTTCCAGCTCGCTATCTTCGAAAAGGGGTTGATTCATGTTGAAGTCCTTGTTGAGCTGGTATTGCTGAAGTTGATAGTGTTGCCTTGTTTGTCCTTGTTTAGTTGGTGTTGATGAAGCTGATCGTCTTGCCCGGCTGAAGTGATGACTTTGAGTGTGCTTTGAACCAATTTGAGCTCATCTTTTATAGCTCATCCATTGCACACACACACATTATTTTGTATGTCTGTATTAGTGTATATCTATATATATAAAATTGCTTGACCTCATTCATTCACTGACTTAGCATTGCACAGGCCAAATGGCTAAAGATACAAGTCTGAAACTTGGCCAAAATAAACTTAAGATAATTTCATCGGCGTTTAAGACGCCATTTTGTAATATTGTAAGTGGAAGTGCGTCAAAATCGAGGTCAAAGTTCGCGTGTATTTTGATTTATATATAGCAGCGTTTGGTCAGCCGGCAGGCGAAATGGTTAGGTAGTGCAGAGGATGGTGTGTTAGACCCAGGAGCGTGCAGGCACTGGTTCAAACCCCAGCAAGGGCAAGAATTTTTTTTTAATTTTTATTTTTGAATTTAATTTTTTTTAATACTTTTTTTAGTTTTACGATATTTTACAATTTAATAAAAGTCGGGTTACTATATAGTGTAGCTACATCGCGCTCACATTAATCTTCAGTATGAAAAACTTTTTTGTTTCTTCAGCTATCTCAGTGGCAGCGGGCAGCGTGAATATAATTATGTTTCTCATAAAAAAAAAATTTTACTTTGATTTATATATAACAGCGTTTGGTCAGCCGGCAGGCGAAATGGTTAGGTAGTGCAGAGGATAGTGTGTTAGACCCAGGTGCGTGCAGGCACTGGTTCAAATCCCAGCAAGGGCAAGAACTTTTTTTAAATTTTTTTTTATCCTTTTTTTAATTTAACGATATTTTACAATTTGATAAAAGTCGGGTTACTATATAGTATAGCTACATCGGGCTCACATTAATCTTCAGTATGAAAAACTTTTTTGTTTCTTCAGCTATCTCAGTGGCAGCGGGCAGCGTGAATATAATTATATGTTTCTTTTTTTTTAAATGTTACTTTGATTTATATATAGCAGCGTTTGGTGAGGCGGAGGACTAACATAAGTGAGTTGGTAGTGCAGAGGATGGTGTGTTAGACCGAGGCGTTCGCCGGCGCACGATCACACCCCAGCAAAGGCAAGAATTTACTTTTTCTTAAGTTCTTTTTTAAATTCAATAATATTTTACAATTTGGTGAAAATCGGGTTACAGTACAATATGGCTACACCCTGACCAAATTTGGTCATTATCGAGTAACTATATCATATAGCTGCCATTGGAACAATTGGATGGAAATTAACTTTTACTATGAAAATTATTTTCGTTTTGAGCTATCTCAACCAAACACTTTATTTACTAAATGTTAAACCCTGTTCAAATTTGGTTTAAGTCGGATGAGTTATAATATAGATGACATATGAACGTCGGTTTCAAAATAACCTTTAATATGAAAAATATTTTTAATTTTTGCAATTTCTTAACAAAACTCACAGATTTGCTTTTGCACGCCAAATTTCTAACTTTTCTGTCAAATCTAGCAGCGTGCATACAATTGTTCGATTCTTTTACTTAAATTGTTATATTATATAATTTTATTGCTACTTATAACATTCAGAAGGGAATTTCCAACAACAACAAATTTTTAATTCTTCTCTAAAACCTGATTACTGATAATAATTGCTTTGTACGAACGGTGAAAAAACGTGGTAGTCTAATATGTATAAGAAGGTATCATGTCATTTAGCAAGTACTGATAACTGATCCATCAGAATTAAAGAGAGATTACTGATTAAAAAATCTGATTAAATAAACCCAATGTTAGAGAGACGACCCTTTCCTATAAAATGACAGAAACTTTAGTTTTAATGCCTTCTCTTGCACATATTTTTGCTACTTTTATTCTTTTTTCTACACGCAAACACGTTAATGTGATCGGATTTCAGACTCAACAGATTTGTATGGTGCCTGGGCAACAGATTATTTTTATAGATAAAAAATTAATTCAAGACAAATATAAGAAGTGCTTCGCTCTTTTACGCTTTAATTCCGCGAGCGAAGCGAGCCGGGGGTTGGTGAGCGAAGCGAGCAGGGGGCGGAGCCCCCTAGTATAATATATATGAATTCAATCACAAAACACTCTCACATTATTTTGAGATACAGGTGATCTAACAATCTATTAAACCCCATCTCAACCGTTTATTTGAATGGTAGCAAAAATTTTAGATACAGATGGCCACAGTTGTATGTATTAAAACGTTGCACTCTCTCATAGTTGTATTTGATTGCATTTCCCAAGTACTTGATAACTTCTTTTGGTGGCTGTAGGTTCCCAAAACTGTCAAAGTACTTCACAAAATTTTTCTTTTTATTATAAGCTACCCAATGCGTACCACTTGATGATGAATCACCTAGGTTTATGACTCCACATTCCTGACTATGAGGTGATTCTGGTAGTGAGTCTTTCATAAATACGCCTCGAAAATGCGGTATGTGTTTGTGAGCAAAATTTTCATTGTCTAAATTTGTTAACGCTCTTTCGGGTAGCCTACCTATTAGTTTTTTTGTTTCTTTACTCCAGAACCTTTTCTAAAGGGATTGAGGTATAATCCATAACCTTTACGATATGGTTTCAGGTACATTCCATCACCCAAGGCAACTCCCTCCATTTTCATATTGTGTCGTTTACTCTTATTCAGCTGTTCTTTTGCCGCCTTTGCATTGTTTATTGCCTTTGCAATAGCTGCACTACCAGAGGCTAGACTACCTAACGCGCTTAGTGCAGTCAGAATTGGAACTAGTGGTAAAAAGCCTCCTACTTAAGGTACATTAATTATGCGAGGAATTCTAACATTTTTCTTATGACCCATTGATTTATATACTGCTTTACGTGCAATCTTAATTGCATTCATAATATCTAATGGTTTTTTTCTTTTCATTGTATGCTTAGCATCATTAACAACAGATGATAAGCTCTTCATTTGCTTCCTTTCATGTCGCTTTACCCTCTTCTTCACCCTCTTCTTCACCCCCATCCCGAATTTTTTCTTTGACTTCATGATGTTACAAAATATGCTGATGCCCTTTTGCCGAGGGTACTGTCTTTCGCCTTCACTCGTTCCCAAGCTTTATTGAGCAGTACTGTGTCTGCCTTATGACGTTCACTCAAATCCTTGTGTTGTTCATATGCAATATCATGTACTTTACAAGCCTCATCCAACGGTCTCAAACGTTTTTCTAGCTTTGTACCAGGACCACAGAAATTATAGCCAGGAAGATGCGCCTCCACAGGTAACAGGTTAATTAATTTGTTGACAAGACCACTGCCCTGTTTACCGTTTAAACTATGACTGCCATGATTATAAAAACGTTTCCCCATTTTATGCTTGCTTAATCATCAATTGTTTCTCATTGAATAAACACATTGCAATGAAGTATGCGCTTAATAAAGCAAAAACAAAATATCTTTGTTAGAAAAATTGATGGGGGTAATATTGTAAACAAGTTACCGCCACGTCATAGCGCCCTCTTACCCAACACAATAAGAGCGCTTATTGTTGGTCCATCAAACTGTGGCAAGACCAACCTAATGTTTAGTCTAATTGAAAGTCCGAATGGGTTGAAATTTGAAAATATATATGTGTTTTCAAAGAGTCTATACCAACCCAAGTATGAGTATTTGGAGAAGCTAATCAAACCAATTAAAGGTATGGGGTATCACGCATTCTCGCAGAATGAGACAGTTTTACCACCCAACGAAGCCAAAAATAATTCTATTATGATTTTTGATGATGTTGCTTGTGAAAAACAAGATAATATTCGATCGTATTTCTGTATGGGACGACACAAGAATATTGATTCGTTTTATTTGTGTCAAACTTATACACATATACCAAAGTATCTTATACGTGACAATGCAAACATGATTATTATGTTTAAACAAGACGATCTAAATATGCGACATATATATCGTGATCATATTAACACAGACATGAGTTATGATTCATTCGTTAAAATTTGTAAAAAATGTTGGGACGATAAATTCGGATTCTTGTTGATAAGTAAAGACGATGACATGGATAAAGGACGCTATAGAAAGGGCTTCAATCAGTTTATTATAATTTAAAATGTTTTTTTAAATATAAGATTGGGTGTGTGTGAATATTAACCACAGTTAAACATCTGATTTCGCAATGAGTAGATCATTAACATTATCGATAAATGGAAATACTTCCATTATAAACACAAACTATTTTCCCCCCATCGAATTGAATGGACAATATGAGTGCGCATTGATTGACTTTCACATGTACAACTCAATCCCAAATGTTGATACAAACAACAATCTTTTCCACATTGGTAAACAAGTAATCACAATTCCTATCGGTTCCTATGAACTAGATCAAGGTGTACTTATATAAGGTGACGTCTTCGTTGACAGCTGAGGTAGTTAAATTGTCAAAAGTGCTCTCTCGGCTCTCAGAGAGAGAGGTGCTGGAACGAAAACTTGCTTAAACTGTCAAAATAGCTACCTCAAAAGAGGGCAACTGTATCGAAGACGTCACCTTAAATAAGTACAACTTGAACTAGATGATATTGTCGGGTTTATTTATTCGAAGCTAAAAGGTACTGACCTTGAGAATACAGTCACAATTAAAGGAAATAATAATACACTTCAAGTAGAGATATTAACCAGCAAACAATCAATATACTTTAATAGGGACAGATCAATTGGTCAATTGTTTGGCTTTAATCAAAATGTGCTAAAGCCAAATCAATATTTTTAAAATTAATACGATTCACTTAGAATGCAACATTGTTAGCGCTTTATATGTGGATAACGTTGCAAATCATGTACTGCATGAGTTTGGCATCACTGTTCCCCCAGGCTATAAATTGAGTGTGACACCCCACAATCTTATTTATTTACCAGTCAGCTGTAGAGAAATAAGTACTCTAGCATTACGCATAACTGGTGAACTTGCGTGGTGAAACCGCAACAATTCGTATACATTTACGAAAGATAGAATGATTATATACAATAAAAGGTCGGGTATATACCCAAAACCCCGCACTACTAATTGTAAAGCTAAAGGAAGAGGAACAAACTTGAAGAGGAGCACGCTCACACTACAAAACAGATTGTACTTAAAATCATTGGGATTCTAGCTTCGAGTATAACAAGAACGATAACAAAATGAATGAAATATTAAATGTGCGGGAAAAACCTTTCTCAGACGAAAGTATATCGAAGAAAGAATATCATACATACTCATCATATCAACAGACATTTAGACCAAATGATGAAATTCGAATTACAATTCAAAATCAAGACTTGTATGTACTCCCTCACGAGAGCTATCTTAGTTTTCAAGGAGTTGTTAAAAAAATTCTGGCAGATAGAATAACTACGACGGACGGTGTTGCTGCAGCATTTAAAAATAATTGTATGGCATACTTTTTGGATGAAATAAAATACGAAATAAATGGGTGTGAGGTCGATAGAACACGTTTTGTTGGTCTCACTTCAACGCTAAAAAACTTTGTCTCATTGAATAATCCTGAGAGTCGATCGCTTTCACTTTCTGGATGGGGTGGGGGAAATGATGTTGCCTCTTCTGGTCACTTTAACTTTTCTGTTCCCTTAAAACATTTAATGGGACTTGCTGAAGACTATAGAAAGGTTTTGGTAAACTGTAAACATGAACTCGTGTTGTTACTAACCAAAAATCTTGATGATGTGTATCACAGAGTAAAGAATAATAGCACATATGAATTAGAAGTGAAAAATATATCTTGGGAAATTCCCCATGTAACTACCAGTGATGTTGCAAAAATAAAAATGTATGATATTGTCAAAAGTGGTACTAATCTACCGCTTGCATTTCGTATTTGGGACACATATGTAAACCCTAAGCTTATTCAAGGAACTCATCATGTTTGGAATGTAAACTTAGCTGCTAATCGAGAACGTCCTCGGTTTGCAATAATCGGTTTCATGCTAAAGGGTCAACTTATTACAAACCATTTATCAAACTTGAAAGTGTATTTGAATTCGGAAACCTATCCCTATGATGATTTGAATGTTGATTTTAGTAAGGATCGATATGCTCACTTGTATGAAATGTACTCGAGATTTCAAACTAGTTACTACAACCGTGAATCACAAGCAGTATTAACACCAATGGATTTTAAAAATAAGGCGCCAATTGTTGTAATAGATTTATCATATCAAAATGAAATGGTGAAATCTGGTCCCATTTATGTAAGAATTTCAACGGAACTAAGACAAGCAAGCGATGCGGATACACAAGTGTATTGTCTACTTATACACGATCGTTTAGTCGAATACAACCCATTGAACGGTTTAGTACAACGAGTCGTCTAACAAAATACATGCAAAATGGTTGAGGACATTGTTGCGATCGATGTTCAAGGATTTTTTGATAACTATAATCAGTTTGTTTTAAAGGAAATTGGGATAGTATTTCACAAAGAACCAACACTCGATAATCATTTCATTATACGAGCTCCATATAACTTTACTCAACTAAATAAAAAGTCACGAAAATTAGCTACATGGTTAACTAAAAATCATCATAAAATACACTGGAATGACGGAATAAACTATTTCACTCAAACACGAAACTTTCTAAGGAAAATAACTGCAGGAAAAGAGATCTTATGTAAGGGCACTGAAAGGAAACGATTTCTGGAAATATTTTTAAGAGAACCACATCTGGTCGATGTTGAAGAGCTTGGATGTCCACAACGACATACTTTCAAGGAAAACCGGTTCCCGTCTTGTACAATACATCGTCGTGAAGGAGTTTGTGCATTACATAATGCATACAACATTCTAAAATTGTATAATGATATAATGTCTTAAGAAGTCATCGCATATATCATTTGCATTTTGAGTTTCAAGCTGAGAATATCTACTTTACTGGATAACTAATTTAAAATGAATAAAGAGATGGATAATAACAACAAAAACAACAACAACAACAACTACAATTATCGAGACAATAACAACCATGGATCAATTCTTACTGAAATAAATACTTTTCTTAAACAATTTCGCAAGAAGATATTTAAACATCATTTGAAATTTCATCTGGAATCAAGGGATATGTTCATGAATACTGGAGGTCAGGAACTGATTGCATCACAATATGGTCAACACTACAAATTTTGCTTATGGTTCAATGATGCTTGTGTGGATCACTATGACGAAAAAATGGAGGAAACTAGACAATTAATTTCTACATATGTTAACTTAAGTCAAAGATTGTAAACATATCCAAATAAATGTTCAAGAAAAATCGAATCAAACACTCATACACACACACATATGCCGCCAAACAAGAGTTGAAAACATGTAACATATTAATTGAGAAGATGGGAACAAATAAATAATGTCAAACCAAATAATTCAAAATAAAAACAATTAAAAACAAAATTAACTTTTCTTTTATTATTCCTTAATTTTTCTTATATTTTTATCTTACAGCATAAATTATTATTCATTTTCAGAATTAAAAGTTGGATGGATATCTCTTACAACATTTTTAGGTTGAAAAACTAATGGGAGCAGGTCTACTGTCTATAGTGTTGGAAAATGTGTGTGAGTTCTACTGTCTATAGTGTTGGAAAAGGTGTGGGTTGAGCCTAATAGCTGTTACAGCAATTTAAAATCCAATGAGAACAGGTTTCATGTCAAGGGTCACAGAAACAAAATATCAAGATCAAAACCAACGAGAACAGGTTTCATGCCAAGGGTCACAGAAACAAAATATCAATGTAAGCCAATGGGAGTAGGTATCATTTCAAAAGTCATCGAAACAAAATATTAAAATTAACAAAATATTAAGAAATATTAAAATCATAAGCAACTAGAACAGGTTTCATGAAAACAGGTTTCATGGGAACAGGTTTCATGGGAACAGGTTTCATGTCACGGGTCACAGAACCAAAATCAAAAATTCCCATTCAATTATCATGCTGCAACTTGCCCATACATAGCTTTGATTGACAGGGGACGTCCCGGCGTCGGCCTGAACCTTGCCCAACACGTGCACAACACGTGCCCACCACTTGCTTACTGATAGCAACGCATGCCACCAATGTAAACAAAAGACATTACAATGCATTACAATAGCATCTCCCTAATTTTGAGCATCAAGAGGTGACACATCAATCAATCTCACCTGTCACATACTCGCACACGATCACATTTTACAATAGCATCTCCCTAATTCGAACATCGCCAATGACAGATCAATCAAATTCACCTGACACATACTCGCACACGATCACTTGATTTGAACATTTTTCCCCCTTTTTCCCACGATTCGACCCTCGGTTCCCCCTTTTTTCCCACACTTTTGACCACGATCCCCCCTCTTTCCCACACTTTTCATCGATCAATTAATCACAAGTTATTTTAGCTGTCAAAATTTTGACTGGTCTTTGACAGTGATTGATCGCCCCCACCCCCAATGTGTCCCAGAACCCGCATTTTTATACTACTCCCGCGCCGTTCTTTTTATTCCGCCGTAATGTTCTGCGTTGCTCAGTGCTGATTCCCTCGCAGATCTGTCTTCTGCTTGTTTGTTGCTCTGATCTGCTTTCGTCCACTTCCGCGCTGCAGTCGCAAGTAGTTTTGCCGGAGAATTGTATTTTTATATATCCCTAGCTGCGCCACGATGCACCATAAGTGCGATCTATGGACTTGTTTCCGTGATACCGATTAAAGTATCTACTGGAAGTGGCAGTCACTAAGCAAAATAGCCCGAAGGACCATATGCATGCAAATCTGAACTTGAACTCTGTCGCGAAGTTAGTCGCAGCTTCGGAACTAGTGTGTAAGCACGCTTTCCAATAAGTAACTAAAAACACTCACGCGTTGGTTTAAGAACTGACATAGTTTATTGAATCGTATGGGGTTTTATAGGCTATCTTATGTACTAATTAGACAGAGTTCGATATAGTGTCAACAATGTTTTGGCTTACTCTAATCATTATATAATATATATGTGATCTTATATACTATTAGTGTTGACTCTCTAGGTGAATTGGACATAATAAGAACGCAATTATATCGATGCGTTTCAATGCGTTGGCGATGCGTTTTATTATCTGTTTTTTGTATATAAAATAAAAATAATGTAAATAAAAATATGTGTTTTCTGTGAAGTTTTAACATTGTTCCTTAAATTTACATACCAATCGTTTTCACCTTTAATTCGAGAATGACGCTGTTTGAGATAGCACATTCATTAGAGATTTCTAGTGAGCTTAAATCGATAGTTAATGTTAACAAATACAAAATCACTGTTAAGTTGGTGCTTCGATATTCAAATAATGTTAATATCGATAACGACAAGTTATTAAGTTAGAAAATTCAAAATACAAAGAAAATAATGTAACATTCCGACCCCCGTGAATCAAGGTAACGACTGCGATTCACCAACCACGTCTAGTACAGCCAATTTTGAAGCTGGTCGTCGTAGCACTCCCGTTTCGGTTTTAACCGTAGCTGTGCGTACTTGTCCATCCCGTGCTGTTTGGACTCCGATGATTCTCCCCTTCTTCCACTGACCGCGGCTTTCGTTATCGTCGCAGATTATGACGACATCTCCATTCTTTATTGGTTCGACTCGCTTGAACCACTTTGTTCGTCTAGTTAAAGTCGGCAGATACTCCAAGATCCATCTCTTCCAGAACGTCTGCATCAACTGTTGCCTGATTTGCCATTGCTTTCTTAGGCATACTGAATTTTCGTCTACTGCTGGCGTCTGTATGGTATTCGGACATCCAAGCAAAAAGTGATTTGGAGTGATCGGCTCGGCTTCATGAGAGTCAATTGGTACATGCGTCAGTGGTCGTGAATTAATAAGGTTTTCCGCTTCCTTGAGCAAGCCTTGAAGCGTTTCTACCTGTGGTACTTTTTCATTAAGGGTTAATGCCAAAACACATTTTACACTACGCACTAAGCGCTCCCATGCACCGCCGGCAGCAGGGTTTGCCGGTGTGTTGAATAGCCACTCAATACCTCGACGACCACACTCCACTGCCATCGCATCAGCCACCTCAATCCAATGCTCCTTACTGGCACCAATAAAGTTTGTTCCTTGGTCACTTCGTATTCTTATGGGCACACCTCGTTGACAGCAGAAGTTCTTTAAACACATGATTGCAGCGTCTGCAGATAAGTCCTTTGAAAGTTCCAAGTGTAATGCTCTTGTGGTCATACAAGTGAACAATGCCACCCATCTCTTCTCACGGCGTCTTCCAATGGCTACCAATATTGGACCAAAATAGTCCAATCCCGTGTATGTAAATGGTCTGACGTAAGCTGTGACTCTATCAGCCGGCAACTGTCCCATTAATGGCGGATTCGGCATTGCTGATCGATTTTTACATAGCTGACAGTTTGATTTTATGTTCTTGGCCAAACGACGAATTGATGGAATCCAGAATTTTTGTCTTATGGAACTAATCATAGTTTCCACATTTTGGTGCTTGCCATGTTCGTGATAATGCTGTGCAACCAGCAAAGTCAATTTATGATTTTTTGGCAAAATAATAGGCTTCTTCACCATGGGACCCACGCAGCTCGCCTTTTCAATACGTCCTGACAAACGGAGAACGCCATTTTCATCAATTTCGGGCGTTAAATTCCAAATAGCACTTGATTTGGCGATAGGCTGATGGTTTTGAAGTTGATTCATTTCATTCTCAAAGCATGATTGCTGTACTAATCGGCATAGGAATACTTCAGTGGCGCTTATCTCTATGGCGGTCAGTGCCCTTGACTTTGTCGCAACAGTGGATTTCTTCCTAAGCAAATAGATGGCACGGCGTACCCAACAAAGGACGCGTAAAAGTTTTTCATATTTACTAAACTTTTCAATCATATCTAGCGTAGTGTTCGTCGTTGTTACGCAAACAAATCTTTGCCGTTGCTCATCAGTCTGGTCATGTTCTTTCATATCATCAGGTTGATCTGGCCATTCGTCGAAATTCAACTTTAAAAATGATGGCCCATTTATCCAAATTGCTGTATCCACTTTCGATGACATGCGTGTAGCGACGTCGGCAGGGTTTTTCGTCCCAGGAATCCATTTCCATTCGTCGACATTTGTAGATTCCAAAATTTCCGATATGCGATGGGCCACATACTGCTTATATCGGCGACTATCTGAATGTATCCAATTAATGACTGTCTTGGAATCCGACCAGAGATAGATTTCCTTTAGATTGACTTGATGGCTGGATAAAATAGCATTTTTGAGGCGGACTCCAAGGACGGCAGCTTGCAGCTCAAGACGTGGAACTGATAATGTTTTTATTGGACTACAATTGGCTTTGCCCATGACAAATACTATCGATATTTTGTTCAGGAATTCTATTCTCCAGTAAGCGACGGCGGCGTATGCTTCTTCGCTAGCATCTACAAATATATGAAGCTGTACATTAATATCCGATTCCATAAATTGGTTGTGGTAGCATCTACGAATCCTAACGTGTTTTGTTTGCTTCAGTTCATCATACCATGCGAACCATGCCTTGTGCAAATGCTCTGGGATGACCTCGTCCCAAGTTATGTTGGCGCGCCATAACTCTTGAATCAATATTTTTGCCTTAATGACAAAAGGAGCCACGAATCCAAAAGGATCAAAGATCGACATTACCATCGATAGAACCTGCCTCTTTGTTGGGGGTGATTTTGCTTCGACGACATTATTTGGCACTCCTTTAAACTTCAAGATGAAGCAGAACTCATCCGAGCAATGATCCCAGTGAAGACCTAATATTTTCTCTGTATTAGACTCTGAATGATTCAGCTGGGTTGGCAATTCCGTGGTTCTCGGCGACACATTGAGTTTGTTTAGCAGATCCAAGGAGTTCGAGACGAATCCACAAAGCTCAAAGTTTCCCGCCTTGTGTATTTTAATCACTTTATCAATTACAGAGTGGGCTTCATCAATAGTGTCGAAACTATCCACGTAATCGTCGACATAGTGATGATCGGTTATGGCTTTGACTGCCCTTGGGCTCTCTTCATGATAGGTTTCGGCATTTACATTTTTTACATATTGTGCTGAACAAGGTGAACTGGCTGAGCCAAAAATCATAACATTCATAATGTAAACATCGGGTGGTCTTGAACTATCGCCATCTCTCCATAAGAATCTTTGAGAGTCTTGATCTTGGCTTCTAATGGATACACGGTGGAACATTTCCTTTATATCGGCACAAATTCCGATCTTACTTTGACGAAACTTAAACAAGATTGAAGGTAATGGAATCGGCTGATATGCGTCTGGTCCTTTCGTCAGACATGAGTTTAAAGACATTCCTTCTGTTTGAGCGGCGGCGTCGAATACCAATCTTAATTTGTTTTTGTTTAAATTACAAACGACGAAGTGTGGCAAGTACCAGGTTCTATTTCCAGTTTTTTCAGCTTCGTGCGACGACAGCTTTCGCGCATATCCTTTGGTTTCATATTCCAAGAGTTTTTCCGTGTACCATTTTTTAAGCGCCTCATTTTTGTTTATTTTATTTTCTGTTATTTCCAGGCGTCGTAAGGCTGTATTGTAATTATTCGGCATTTTAATATTATTATTTTTCCATAAAAGCCCAGTTTCATAACAGTTGTCTAACTTTTTTGTTGTTGCTTTCAGTGTTTCTTCAGCTCTTTGATCTAAATCAGATTTAATTGGCGGTACAATTCTTACTCCAAAATTATCAATACTTATGAATTCCTGTATCATACTTTGAATGTCATCAATCGCATCAAATTTTTCTACGTGGCATGTAGTTCCGTTTTGTTTGCATTCGTTCGATCCAAATAATATCCAACCCAGTTTGGTTTTATGAGCTGAGAAATTTTCATTTAAATTCAATATTTCTAATGGCCTTACTAAATTGATATGTGGCATTCCAATTAGCATTTTTGGAGAAACGTTATTGTATTGTTCGATTGGTAAATTATTAAGAGCCGGAAAACATTTTCGAAATTCCATTAAATTCAAATCTTGGCTTGGCAGCATTAGCTTATTGACAGTTCTTACATTCTTCATGTGACATAATTCAGACGGCGAACCTTGTATTTCTAAATTAATTTGCTGCGACATCTCTGTCGTTGACTTGTCTCCAATCCAATTTAATGTCATAGGGCTTTTCGTTCCTTTAAGACCCAATGATTTTGAAATTTCTTCTTCAATAAGAGATATAGTTGAGCCCTCATCGATGAATGCAATAACTTCGCAATGACCCTTTGGTCCGATAACTCTTATTGGCACGAATTTGAACAATGTTGCTTGTGGCAGTTTGTCTTTAATTATTGTTGTATTTAATCTGTTATTTTCCTTATCAGACATTGGTTGATCATTTTCGGCTTTAATTTTCTTAGTCTGGGAATCATGAAGTATGCGATTATGGAACTTTTGGCACGAATTCAGTTTGCATTCTCGACGGAATGAACAGTTTTGCACGGAGTGTCCTTGACAAAGACATCCAAAGCACAAACGATTTTTCTTAACAATTTCCCATTTTTCCGGCAGTTCCTTCTTAATGAAAGTTTCACATTTGTACAGCTTGTGTTCATTGTTACATATTATACATTTCTTGGCATTTTGCTTTGCATCATTTACAGTATATAGATGTTTTGGCTGAGTTCGCTTATCATAAGGATTATTTGCTGGCATTGTTGTTATGTTTCCTTGGGCTATGGTAATATAACTTGCAATATTTTGTAGCCATTCCGAAAACTGTTTAACCGAAGGGTATATAAGTCCTCTATCCACTGTGTGCTTTGCCCACTCTTCTCTTTTATTCATTGGCAGCTTCATGACTAGCTCTTCTATGAGCGTTGGATTTTGAAGATGTGGCTGGGCATTACAGTTTTCGAGAAATGCTGTTAAATTGGCGGTCATCACACTGAAGTCAATAATATCGGTGATCTTGTTGTATTTAATGGCAGGAAAGGCTCGGACTTTATCTAGTTGGCTGCGAATCCGTATTTCAGGACGTCCATAATGGTGACATAGTGTATTCATAACTGCTTCGACATTATTAGGATATATAATTAAAGATTCTACCAGAGTCTTTGCTGTGCCAACGAGTGCTTTTTGAAGTCGAGACATATTTTCTAAGTTGGTGTAGCCGTGAGCATTTGTAGTTTCTCTGAATGCAACCTGGAACATAGGCCACTGCTCGGGTGCTCCAGAAAATGGCGGCAAGTCTTGAAGCTTGCGTATATACGGCTGGTACACTCGTGTTGAATTATTTTGATATGGCAACCCTGTTGAACATTGTGTATGTGATGTTGACGGCGGCATAGCAACATTTGACGGCGGCATGGCAACATTTGACGGCGGCATAGCAACATTTGACGTCGGCATATCAACATTTGACGATGGCTTTATATTAGTGGACATCATAGGTGGTGCTATGACAGGCTGCGTATATTGGTAGGCATAATGCGATGACGATGGCATGAAGCAAAGTGTGGTTTGAGGGTCATTTTGCAACAATTGCATTTGTTGCGGCTGGTTTGGCAAGTGCATATAGGAGGAAGTGTATATAGTGTTATTTGGCATTAACTTACCCGTACCTGAATGGTGCTCTGATATTTTTGTTGGGTCAACGCTATTTGACACTTCAGCTAGTTCGACGCATTTCGACACTTCAGCTAGTGCCTGTTCCTTAACTTGGCTGGTTAAAAGACGCAATGATGACTCTAGCTGTCTATTTTGATTTTGAGACTCCATATATTTTTCCTCCAATGCTTGAAGCTTTTCTTGAAGCTCCTTGGCTATGTTGGTTTCAACAACTGTAGTATCCATTTCTTCTTCTTCTGAATTCGACATCTCGGCTTTGACTCCTAAACGTTTTGGCGGCTTTCCCTTATTGGAACGTTGGCTCACTCTTCTCATACCATAAGATCAGAGAGGTTTAAATTGGCGGCAGCAGTAGCTTTATGTGGCTGCAAATATCATAGTCGTGCGGCAGGCTTGCACAGTTTTTTGGATTTTTCCAACGGCGTCAGTATTTTATTTTAAAAATGGCGGCAGAAATACTTCACATGTATGTGTGTGCGGCGGGCTTGCACTGATTGATAATAAAAAATGTTGACTCTCTAGGTGAATTGGACATAATAAGAACGCAATTATATCGATGCGTTTCAATGCGTTGGCGATGCGTTTTATTATCTGTTTTTTGTAAAATAAAAATATGTGTTTTCTGTGAAGTTTTAACATTGTTCCTTAAATTTACATACCAATCGTTTTCACCTTTAATTCGAGAATGACGCTGTTTGAGATAGCACATTCATTAGAGATTTCTAGTGAGCTTAAATCGATAGTTAATGTTAACAAATACAAAATCACTGTTAAGTTGGTGCTTCGATATTTAAATAATGTTAATATCGATAACGACAAGTTATTAAGTTAGAAAATTCAAAATACAAAGAAAATAATGTAACAATTAGGATATAGTTGACATGGTGTTAAAGTATGTTTGACTCCTTACTTATTGTTCCTTATTATTTAGAGTGAGTTTACCATAGTGTTAACGTGTACTTGGCTCTTTTTTACTTATTGTATAGCAGTGGTCGGCACCAACAAATTCATATGTTTGTTGATGCTATTGTGCGAATTAACAGAACGTTAACAGACATCAAGCATCTGACGTTGGCTGCCGATTCATTTTGCGTCGTCTCTACAGCCGCATTACAGCGTAATAGCCCTATAACAGCGACACGACAGCGACTTAACAGCAAAATGTCGTAGCAACGACGCCACGCAAACGTTTACGCTGTACGTGTGCAGGCAGCGCTGCGGCAGAGCAAAAGCCTATGTGCGGCGCATAGGCCGTGCCGACCACTGTTGTATAAATTAGCGTTGTAATATATTTGACACCTTTCTATGCATCCTTTTGTTACATGATCTTACGTACTAGCGTGTATTTCTTATCTATTTTGAGCATACAGGTTCTCACAGTAGTCTATTATTTCTGAGCGCCAGGATTGCGACCCATGTGGTAATTCTACGCTGTAGTGACCTTTTCAAGTGGTTTGTGTTCCAAATCTGTCACGCATCCCGAGGACTGTTCAAGCCGTATGTTCATTTATGAACATTTTGTTAAGTGGTAGTTGTTGGTAGCCCGAAATCTATATTAATTTTTTGCTTATCTGTTTTACATTTTCTTACATTATTATACTCATAGCTATTATTCCAATGATTATCAGTGTTAAGGACGTGTGTTCGGTTACATTGTGAAATTCTATGTTTTTTAGCTTAAATTTATTGTTATTTTGTTCTTCTAGAAATATTTTAATTTTATCAATTTCTTCTTATTTGAGTAGGTGGGATGTTATTTGCTAATTTTATTAAGGGAGCTGCCAGATATTTAGCGTCATCCTCCGTTGTAATCTCTTGAGATGCGGTTAGCAGATGTTTATCTTGGCGAGCTGTGCATCCTTCTTCCAATCGTAATATACTTTGTCTTGCAATATGTTTCACCTTGTTGTGCTGACTTCCACAGGTCCATTCCAGAACTGGCTCAGTGAAGATTTTAAATAGCCAAGTGTTTCGGGGTTGCAGTTGTGTCCACATATCTTCTGTTGCAATTTGTTGGAATTCACAATATGGATCCAGATTTCGCTTTAACGTTGATACTTCGGAGGAGTTATCAGTTGCACTCTTCCAGGCCGAATTTCCCTTGCATAGTAGATGTTTGTTGGATTACAAGTTACATGACGTTAACTGGGTGGCTGATATCAAGGTATAGATATCCTAGTTGAAGTTATATACTAGATATTCAGCCTTTATTTGCACCATGACTGTCCTTTTATGTTTTACAATTGGAATTGAGACAAGTCGGTAGAGAGTTCCAGATTCCTGGTTGAATAGTGGAATCTCGGCATGTATCACTAGTCGATTATCCATTATCATAGCTTGAGCTTCCATTAAGTTATATATTTCCTTTAGCTCTGTACCTGTTGATGCTCCTGGAAGTCTTTGTTTGGCTGGTAGTCTTTCTTTAATGGCATTTATTTCTCTTTTCAGCTGAGACGGTTCTAGTAGTTGTGGGTTGATTCTTCCATGATTCAGGTCGATGAATAGGTTCTTGATTGCTGATTGTAAATTTTCGCAGTTTTCTATCAACTGAATAATTTGTGATAGCATAATCTGATATGATAGCGCCATTTGGTTTATATATATTTTCTCCGCTATATCGTTGCGAAGTCTTTGAATCTTGTTTTCCATTGCAGTGAATTGCTTGTTGACGTCATCCGTAGTTTTCTTTAATATATTTAGTGTCGAGTCTATAATCGACGTTTGTTTCTTGTACATTTTATGAAGATCGTGTTGGTTGTCAAATACATTTTGAATGTTGGATCTTAACATTGTCCGGTCGTCGGCATCCATTGTTCCAAAAAGGATGTGATGTATCGACCCAACAAATACAAAGGGTGCTCGTCTCTTTCTTTTTATATTTTGCAGTAATTCGTTGTTGTTTTTCAGCTGAGCATATCTAAAGGCCATAGCTTGAGTCATCATGTGGCATGCTCTTTCGAATTAAACCAAATATCTGAAGTTAATTGCTATTTCCTCGATATAGCCATTTAATCTGCTCAATTCTAATATGTATGGCTCCAGATTGTAATGAATAATGAGGTTCCATTTTATGAAATTGTGTCCAGTTTTCCTTGAACATCTAGAAATATCATTGCGTCCTTGTTGATTGGAGTTACTAGCACTTGCTCCAGTTTTGTTTCTTTAAAGCTGGCGACGTTGTTTATTAACGTACGGATAAGCAGACAGCTTACTGCTGTTGACGTACTTGATCCGGTCCTGTGGCCTACTTTGTTCTCTTCCTTATCGGTTTTCAATGGACAGATTTTGTGGATTGGTCTTTTTATTATTCCATTTTGAGTTTTAATTGAGACAACTCTGACCTTTCCATTTATTCCAGGGTGTGTTTCTTCGATTCGTCCAAGTGGCCATTTGGTAGGACTTGTATTTTCATTCTTTATTAACACAATTTCTCCTATTTCTAGGTTTGATGACTCCTTTTGCCATTTTGGTCGTTTTTGTGGGGTGACCAAATATTCGTCTTTCCATTTTTGCCAAAAGTGTGTTTTCATTTTGGATATTAGCTTCCATCGATTTGTTAATGACATTTTCGTATCTATCTCAGTCTATGTTACCTCTAACATTGGTCTCCATATGAGAAAATATCCTGGAGTCAGGATGTCATCGAACTCATTGCTGGAGTCTATTTGATATAACGGCCGTGAGTTCATTATAGCTTAAATTTGTGTTAGTAAAGTGCTCATTTTCTCGTATGTTAGTGTGCTGTCTCCGATTATTCTTTTTAAATGATATTTTACGGATTTAACTCCAGCTTCCCAAATTTCTCCAAAGTGAGGACTTGCCGGCGGAATAAAATGCCATTCTATTCTTTCTTTTTCCGGTATTGGAGCTATGCTGTTATGTTGAATAGCTTGAGTAAATTCGGAGTTCAACTTTTTTTCTGCTCCCACAAAATTAGTGCCGTTGTCTGAATACAAGTGTTAACATTTTCCTTCCCTTGCTATGAATCTTTTAAGTGCTGCTATAAATGCCTCTGTAGTTAGGTCACTTACAGCTTCTAGATGGACAGCCTTTGTGCTCATACATACAAAAAGCGCTATGTATCCCTTGTATGACTTTTGTCCTCTTCCTTTAGAGACTCTCATATTTATTGGTACCGCATAGTCTATTCCTGTATAACTGAATGGTTGTGAAATGGTGACTCTAGGCACTGGAATCTTACCCATTAATTGTTCCGCGTTCGATTAACGATACCTCGGACATTTTATGCATTGATGAATTATCCGCGTTACTGAATTTTTTAGTCCGTTTATCCAAAATTCCCTTTTTATTTGTGCTTCGGTTATTCTATTCCCTCCCTGAAGAGTTTTCAAGTGTGCTTTCTCAATTAATAGGTCTGCTAGATGCGATTCATTTATTATCAGTGGATGCTTTTGATTGTATTGTAGCTCTGCGAATTGTAATCTGCCGCCTACTCTCAAAACTCCATTATCGTCGAGGAATGGATGTAGAGGTGCAATTTTACTTTTTCTGTCTATTTGTATTTTTTCTTTAAGTTTCACAACTTCGGTTGTGTATTCTCTATCTTGGTGTTGTATAACTATCACTTGTTTGGCTTCTCTTAGTTCATTTGCTGATAGTCTTCTTTGATTGCCCTTTTTCTTGCAAACGCTTAAAAATCGTCTGACGTAAGCGATGATTCTAATTAATTTTTCAAAACTACTGAATTTGGTTTCCAATATGTTTAGAAAGTTTTCTGTGTTTTGTGTTTGAAGATTAATTTTTACCAAATTTTCTCTTTCTGTTGGCCACTCTTTTGGATCCTTTGTCAACCAGTCTGGGCCATTCCACCATTCCATTGTTAATTTGTCTGGTGTGATTCCCCTTGTTCCTAAGTCTGCTGGACTTTCTTATTTTTGTTGTTGTCCTTATTTTTGTTGTTCCTTATCCATCTTAAAGTAATTGTAAAATCGCTCCAAGCGTGTATCTCTGCATTTACTTGTATTGTAGATGTAACGGCATTTAGTAATTTTGCTAGTAGATGTGCTGAACACAATTCCAATTTTGGCAACGTCTTCTGGTTTTTGATTGGTTTACTTTCGTTTTGCTGGTAATTATAGCTATACACGTCGGGGTCTTCCCATATATAAACGCAGCTTATGTCATTTCAGAGGCATCCGCGGATCCATGAATTTCTAGAGATGTGCTGTGTGATGCTCCTGTCCAACGTGGAATCTTTATGATTTCAATGGATTTTAGGTTTTTGTTAAATTCTACCCATTCTTTTGATACCGTTGTACTCAGTGTCTCGTCTCAGCCTATTTCCGGCATCCAAAGCTTTTGAATGAACAATTTGGCCACAATTGTTATTGGTGACAGCCATACCATTGGGTCGAAAATTCTAGCTAACGTTGATAAAATTTTTCGTTTTGTTAATTTGGTGTCTGTTGGACTACATATATTGAAACTGAAGTGATCATCTTGTGGATTCCATTTTAGTCCCAGTGTTTTTATTGTTTCTTCGTTATTAATTTCAAATAATTTCTCGGTTACTTGGCCAGATAAGGTTGTTGTAACTGATTTTTCATTCGATGTCCATTTTCGCAGGTGAAATCCATAGTTTTCTAGCTCCTTTGATATGTGTTTGTAAATGTCGACACATTCCCTTTTGCTTTCAGCTCCTGTCATTAGGTCATCCATGTAGAAATCGTTTTTAATAATTTCTTTAATGATTGGTTGTGTACATCTTTCTGATATTTCCAGCAAGCATCTTGTTGCTAAGAACGGCGCCGAAGTAGTCTCATACGTTACTGTTGTTAACTTGCATTCCTTAACTGGTTCTTTTGGGTAATTTCTCCTCTTGTGCTACTTTTATCTGCCTGTACATTTTTTCAACGTAAGCGGTCATTACATACTTCCAGTTTCTCCATTTTAAAATTATCTCAAAAAGTGTTTTGAATATGAGGTCCCGTAAGTTGAACGTCATTCAAACTTTTTCCATTAGTCGTTTTTGATGAAACATCGAACTCAACACGCAGTTTGGTTGTCAAGCTTTCTTCTCTAATTACTGGTTGATGTGGTATATAATATTTCCCGTCTCCAATTTCCTTTGTTTCTCTCATGTGATTGTTTTCCTGATACTCTTTCATAAGCTGGTTTTACTGTATCCTTAGATTACTGTCTTTCAGTAGTCTTTTCTCTAAATTTCTCCAACTCCCAACTCTCTTTCTCTCCCAACTCGTTTTCTTCAATAAATGGCATTTTTACCACGAATCTGGCATCATTATCAATCTGTGTTTATTCTTTAAATAGCTCCATGCACATTTCATCATCATTTGATGTTTTTGTTTGTGGAACTTCTTCAATTTCCCAAAACTTTTATAAATTAACCGCTGTATGAACCCGCTTCGTTCTGGGTATCTTAACTGCTCCAGATAGTATCCATCCGAGTTTGGTGCATTGTCCTATTACCGTGTCGTCTTGTTTCAGCCCTTTTGTTAAAATTGCTGCTAGCAGCTCGCCTTCAATCAGAATATCAATCCGACTTCTCTTATTGAATGTGGGATCTGCCAACACTTCATTCTTCCAAATATCTTTATCGTACTCGAAAGACTGGGGAGGCTTTGGACTACTGCGTCGGCTTCGAACTTGTCGTCGCCTGAGAATCTTGGTCTGATTCTCAATTTTACTACAGCCTTAGAAACTCCAAATAGATTTTCTCCAAGCCCATATCATTCTGTTCGCTTCTTTTGCTTTTGTAGGCTAAGCGTCTGTGCTGTTTCCTCGAAAATAACGGTGATCTGTGATCCTTGATCAACTAAAGCACGACAAATGATCCATTCCCCTGTTAATGATTGCACCTCAACTTGAGCTGTAGGTTTTTGCCCTTGTCGTTTTTCTTTCATTTTCGGAATGAAGTAACTCGTGATGTCTTTCGCACCATTTTCCACATTTTTCTTGACAATTGTATTTGTGATTGAGGCATCTAAAACATATCCCTTCAGATCGAACGAATTGCCATTTGTCACTTGTCTCTATTACTGTCTCTATTACAGTACTGGCATGCACTATCTACCGTCGTACTCATTATTTTTTGGTTTTCCTTGTAGCTTCTTGGTTTTGCCGGCTGGATTGCTTGTAAGTGTCTCTCCAGGAATTGTATAACATCCTCCAAAGTCTGAATTTCCTTTGTCTTATTAGAGGTGATTTCATACTGATGTAGTCCTTGCCGATCAAACTTTCTGATTAGAATGCTCGCAATGAATGGCTCTGTATCCTTGACTGGAATTCCCATTAACATGTTTTGAACACTCTTATCAGATTCACTATTCATATCGGCAGGTCTAACATGCGATTCCAGTGACTCGATAATAGTTTCCTCGAATTCTCGTATCTGTTCTTTAGGATACTTAAGGCTGTCTCGTAGTTCTCGGTGCTTATGTGTAAGTGCCCTATCAATTGAGCCGCGTCTCTTCTTACAAGTTCCTTTAGTCGTATAAATTTCGACTTAGTATCCAAGTCGGCATTCGTGTCTACCATTTGTGTGAACGTATCCGAGAAGCTGGGCCATGAAGTAATATCTCCAAAGAACGCCGGAATTTCCACGGGTTTCAGCTTAAATCTTTGTTCCGAAGGTTTGTTCTCCGTAAGCCACCGTATTTTTTCTCTTTTGGCATCGCTTAGATCTTCATAGTGATCCCGTATTGAAGTAGTTGCTTGCCCATTTTTCCTTAATTCCTTAAACAGCTCTGTCAATCTATCGAAATCTTCTTTGATTTCGTCGTAATCATTTTGGTGCTGTTTATAATTTTGTCCAGCACGATTCATTGTTTTTTGCAACGTACGAGCTGCCCGGTTAAACACTTCTGTTCGCATTTCATTTTCTTCTATTGAGTTTTCTCGTATGCTCCCTTCGCAAAGTATTCGCCTACTAATAATGATTCGTGATCTTGCTAAATTTGGTGCTGTGTTTTGAACAATTCCCATTGTTCCTGAACTTTCGTCGCCCAATTCAGATTAGGACGTTCGTCTTGGACTATTTCTTCGTCCCATTGTTTAAGCTGCGCATAAATTGCGGATTGACTCGCCCCTATTGCGTTCTGTTGTTCTCGTGTGTATACCATTTTGATATTTATTTATTAAAAAATCAATCAAAGTAAATATATATATATTTTTATTTAAAATATTTTTGATTTTCAAAATTGTTTAGCTCTTGAATAAATTTTTTTTTTTGCTCCAGTGGTAATTGCAATTAGCGTATGCAATTTCTTACGTTGCTTATTTCTTCGGATCCTCTTCCCGGCTTGTCTCGTTTTCGTCTTTGGCTGCTTTTGTGCTTCTGACTTCTTTTCACGCCTTAGGTTGTAGTCTTCTATCGTCAGTGGTAGTGGACCGGCACCTTCCTCTGCAGCGTCCTTTAAAAACTCTTTCCGTTTCTGGATTGACTCCTCTAATTTTTTGATTTGGCGTGCCTTGTAATCGGCAATACTTATGCGTCTTGAAGTATTTTGTATAACTTGTTGCTGAGTTTTCCTTAGTAGTTCTTCGAATTTTATTGAGAACTCTTCCATACTCTGCCGTTATTATTTTTTATTTTTCCGTGGTTCACAATTCTCCACTTTTCCAGTGTTTGCTCGTCTTCTCTGTGGTTACGCCGAACCGTTTTTAGAACTGAGCCGCAGTAGCGTCGCTCAGTGCTGTTTCCTTCGCAGATCTGTCTTCTGCGCCGCTTGTTGTTTTTCTGCTGCCTTCCGTCCAGTCCCACGCTGCAGTCGCAATAAGTTTTGCCGGAGAATTATGGTTTTTTTTTTTCCTAGCTGCGCCACGATGCACGACAGGTGCTATCTATGGACTTGTTTCCGTGATACCGATTAAAGCATCTACTAGAAGTGGCAGTCACTAATCAAAATTGTCTGTCGCAATGTTAGTCGCAACTTCGGAACTAGTGTGTAAGCACGCTTGCCAATTCCCAACAAAAACCACTCACGCGTTGGTTTAGGTTCTCACAGTAGTCTATTATTTGTGGTAATTCTAGTGACCCTTTCAAGTGGTTTGTGTTCCAAATCTGTCACGCATCCCGAGGGCTGTTCAAGCCGTATGTTCATTTATGAACAAAGCTTTTTATGCTACGAGAACTATCTAACTCGATGCAAAAGACAGTTTTCCTGTAACCCTAAACAATTTTATAAATTTGTTAACTTGATTCGTAAATCCCCCAGTTCACCTTCCTCTTTTTTTCTTGGAACAGGTAATGCAACGACTCTGCAGCCGCTGAACCATTTGCTAACTTTTTTCAATCCACCTACTCTCCAATTTCCACTTCCAACTCATCTTATCCTTATTCTATTTTTCAATCAAACACTATGTTTGATCCCTTTATTTCTTATAACAATATAATCTCTTCTATTAGCTATTTAAAATCTTCCTTCATTCCTGGGCCAGACAACATTCCTAGTTGTCTACTTAAGAAATGCTGTTCTTCTTTAGCTGCTCCAATGCATAAGTTTTCTAATCTATCCCTTGAAACTTCAATCTTTCCATATCTTTGGAAATAATTTTATATCATTCCACTCCACAAAAAAGATGATAAGCCTGATATATCGAACTACAGAGGCATTGCAAAGCTATCAAAGCTATGTTGTGCAGGGGAAATTATCGATTTACAGAGATGCTGCAAAGAAGAAACAAGGATTTTTTTAAATAATTTAGGAATAGTGGACTAAAAGGTTTAGAGATTGAGATAGAAATGTCTATATTAGGATGATGTAAGTCTTCAGGGATACTTAATGGGGATGACCTAGAGACGGCAGTATTTGCGAAGTCATTAATAAAAACTAGATCCAGAATTCGATCATTATGATTTCTTATTGTGTTCTTTTGAAACAACGAGAGATCAAACATGTTATCTAAAACATTATCTTGTTTTAAGGGAATAAGGTAATTTGTGCTACTCGAAAATGACCAAGAAATTTTAGGCAAATTATAATCCCCCGGTGCAATAATGTATCGTTATCGTTTACTTGATGACTAATTTCTTCAATACAGGCAAAATGCTGCAAGTAAACTGACGGAATACCTTTATTTGAAGGGATATAAGAGCAGGTGATAAAAATTGATCGAGGTGAAAAAGTTACTTTGACAGAGACAATTTCAATATCAGTAGTCACATTAAAAGAAATGCGTTCTGACTGAAGAACCGATTTAGTAGCAATAAGTACGCCACCACTTCGAGCCGGTCGATCATTTCTATATAAAAGATAATTACTTGACATAACTTCAGAATCAGATACTGTAGTAGCTAACCAAGTTTCTGACATAGCAATTATATCAGAATCAAAGGACATACTACTTAAATATAGGTTTTTGAGCTTAGTAAGGAGGCCTCTAACGTTTTGATAATGAATACAGACAAAATCGGGGCGCAGGTCTAATTTTTTGAAGCCGTACTGACGGGCACCTGAGTAACAGGCAAGGATTCATTACGCCTTTTTAGCTTAAACTCATGAACTATCATTTGAAGTGGCCAAAATTTTGGATCACAAATGACAGAAAATGAGTCGTGAGGGACACTTATTTTAAAAGATGATATTTCACGGGCTGTGGCAAAATTAAATTTAGAGATTGAGACATTAGCAGAAATTTTGCTAAAAATGTATCTCGCTACAGATTCACAAGTAGTGTCAGAGGGTAATCTAGACACAAATACTTGTTTACGAGGAGCAACAACATTTAGAATAGGGAGCACGGTTGTGGGGGCAACTACGTTATCATTAATATTTATAGGAGATGCATTGCGAGGAGGTCTACCCTTCCGACCAGATCCAGCTCGCAACGAAGAGACGATGACTTGGGCTGATTCAGTAGTCTGAGTGGTAGAATCACCTGCAGAAGATGAAGGGGAATTGAATAGGTTAAAAATACCCGGAGAGGGCGATAAAGACAACGTTGGCGAGACGTCTTGGTTGAGATGCCAATGGAGTCACGGGAGGCTGAGTAACTCATATATTAGGGGGAACTGATAAAAATTGAGAATCAGGTGGTGAATTAAATTTATGTTGGCTAAGGAACTCGAGACTAGAGTCAAAATCACTCGAAAGCAGCTTAGCCATTTTATTAAGTTTTAACAATTGATTTTTCACAGCACTATACATACTTGAAAATAATTTGTAAGTTGATGCTTACTGGACAAGACCATTTCACTGCACCATATTCCTTTTTAGAAACGGCAATGATCTTATCACATTCTCGACCTGAAAGTCCAGCACACTTTGCATGCATGAAATTTTCACACAACCAACAATAAATAAATTGCGGTTGCGCAGAATCATCAGCACACTTTAGAGTGCAGTTTTTCTTGCAGCACGACATATTTCCAACAGGGGTTAAGCAGATAAATAATTAGGTCGAAATAGGCAGAATTGCGCACGTAAATAGAGCGGGAGGCACTCAAATGAAGCTCTAAACAAGAGAAAAATACAAAAAAAATTTGCTTGTGAGAGCGCGCTGCAAAACAAAAACGAAATGCAATAGCGAGCACACGCACAAGCAAATGTATTAAAAAGTGCGAAGCTCCGAAACTGAGATAAGGAGATGTAAGCATAAACAAAAACAATCGTTGTGGTAACAATAACAACAATCTTGTGTGAGCGAGGTGTAAAGCAAACCCGAAATACACAAACAAACACACGCACAAAAATTTACAAATTTAAGGGAAATGCAAAACTAAGTTTAGCTAAACTAAAAATGCTATTTATTGGGACCACAATGCACAAATGATTACAGCTTACACAGCAAATTTAATTTAATTTAATTTAGGAACCTGTATACTTAAAATAAATAAAGAAAAATACACGCTATTACGTAAGAACATATAACACAAATATTGAGAAAGAGTGAGTCAAATATACTCTTGTCACAATACAATATACTATACACAACGGTCAGCACATTCTTGGAGTTGAACGGTCGACGGTACATATTGACGTCACACGCGCGCCCTGAGTGACCAACGAAGAACGGTCACTAAGCGCTGACGCTGCATTCGACTGGGAACAGAGTCGATACAGCAGAATCTTGAAGTCAACGGACTCTGGAGCTGACATTGGATACCCTTGCATGCGCACTGCAAATGATCAGCGATGGACGGTCATGAGGCGCTGACGCTGCAATCTGCCGGGAGCGCTGCCGGTACTATGAAACCTCGAGGGATAGCTTAAGTCTAGATATAATTTAGTTTTTAATTTGGATCTACAACGGCCCTCACGGGTGTTGCTAATAAACTCACAGTTAATAAAACCTATAGTCTCTGACATTGATATAAATAAATTATATCTTGAATACCTTGAGTCTGGTTAATTGTCGCCCAGCATATAAAAGTACCCGCGAAGAAAAACAGAAGATTTTCAAAAATAAATAAATATTAGTACAAAGCCAACGCGCAAAACTTAACATATTTTCTGTTTTTATTTTTTCAGTTCTTTGTGATATAAAACAAATAATAATAAAAAAACATACTTAAACAAAAAATCCAAAACCACAAGAAATAAAGCAGTTCTGTTCACAATAAAAATAAAATGACAATTCACTGTGAAATTTTTCTGGTTTAAGAAGAACAAAATCATAACTAAAATCGTGAACTAAAAAAAAAAACAAGGGGGCTCCGCCCCCTACTCGCTTCGCTCGCCTACCCCCGGCTCGCTTCGCTCGCGGTGGGGTGCGGCTACAGTCGAGCACGCTCGACAGTAGGATACCCTGAGCCCAGGTACTCTTTTATAAATGTTGATTTTCGATCAATTATTCCTATGGCAGCTATATGATATATGTAACCGATTTGAACCAAATCTGGTCAGAATGTACAAAACCAACATAAATGCATATTCTATCAGTTTGGTTAAGATATCTCAAAAAACAAAAAACTTTTCATACTAAAGCTTGATTTTCGGCAGAGCGGCTGTATGACAGCTATATGATATAGTGGGCCGATTTGGACCAAACTTGGTCAGAATGTATAGTACCAGCCCAGATACATATTCTATCAGTTTGGTTACGATATCTCAAAAAACAAAAAACTTTTTCGTACTAAAACTTGACTTTCGGCAGAGCGTCTCTATAACAGCTATATGATATAGTGGTCCGATTTGAACCAAATTTGGTCAGGATGTATAATACCACCCCAAATATATATCGTGTGAGATTGGTTGAGATATTTCAAAAATTAAAGAAGCTTTTCATACAAAAACTTCATTTTCGATGTATCGTTCCTATGGCAGCTATAGGATATAGTTGTCCGATCCAAAAATAAAAACAAACTTGATCTGCGTACGGTATCCAGAAACATACATACCAAGTTTGAAGTCTCTAGCTCTTATGGTTTCTGAGATCGACGCGTTCAAACAGACGGACAGACGGACAGACAGACGGACAGACGGACAGACAGACGGACATGGCTCAATCGACTCGATTGTTGATCCTGATCAAGAATATATATACTTTTTGGGGTCTGCCACGCCCCCTTCTGCCTGTTACATACATTCTGCCAAATGCATTATACCCTTTTTTGCCCATTTTTAATGGGCTCAGGGTATAAAAATATCATACATCAAAAATCTTAGTTGTGTTAAAAATACAATAACGCAGCAGCCCAAGGAAACCAAATCAACGAAACCACAACAACAAGCGATTAGAACAGAAAAATAAAAGGAAAAGAAACCATATAAGTGAGATGTTCATTATCAATTAAATTAAAAAACTAATAAAGTAAAAGAAATATTACTAAAAGTAAATACTATTCGCTCCAATTTTGAGTCGCGTTGCTTGATTTTCAGTTGGTCCGATTGGGACAAACATAAACTAGTTTACAGACATATGAAATACCAACCGTGTTCTTTATCCAGGTTTTTACCAAGACTAATGACTTATTTGAAAATATTTCCATGAGTGGTGACGAGGGGCTTATTCCCAGCTTTAAGGAGAAATTGACTGTTACAGCAAGAACACAGACAAACAACTCGGACAGCTATAGGGAAAGGGCAGTTTTACTAAGTAAACTCCAGTTACCACAGTTAGCACAATTACCACAGTCAAACGATAATAATATGGCACTGATCCTAGATTTACTTTCGGGCATGGAAGCCCCCATAAATGCGGCCTTGGTGCAACAGAAAGCAGAATTTCAAGCAGAACTTGACGGCAATCAGGCAAATTACGTTTCTTGGCGAAAGGCCGCCAAGCAGCGTATAGGTTATTTGAGCCACGGTTTGATTTTGATATTCTTTTCCGTAGCTTTGTAGTTTATCTTTTGCTACTGCTCTGACTTTATAAAGAGCAGTAGCAGAGCACATATCACAATATTCGAATAGTATATGCTTATCTATGCTCCCTGCTATGTCTCGTATTGAAGCAAAGCAATAGCAGTAGCAAAAAAAAAATCATCATATGCAAATAAAATTTTCGACTACTGCTACTGCTGTAGTCGTAGCATAAGTTTTACTACTCTCGTAGAAGCTTCCGTAGTTGCTACCGTAGCTATGACTATTCTGCCATGACTATGCTATGACTATTCGGTACTCAATTTCCTGAGACAGGGAGAATTTACCCACACACAGTACTACAACAACATTGAACAAAAGCTTACGCTTTTTACAAATAAGACTGTTATTACTCAGGATACTGCATCGGCCACTATCTTGAACAAAAAATTCAGAGAAGACGCTCTGCATATTTTCATCTCGGGACTTAAAAAAACCCTGAGAACTGCGGTGTTCCCGCAGAACCTCGTGATTTATCATCTGCTCTAGTCCTAGCACGAGAGGATGAAGCTAATAATGAACTGGGCGTATTCGCGGCATGATTTGCCAAGCACTCGGAAGACAGGTCGCAGAAGAAAATGAGCCGGAGAAACTCATCCTGGCGCAGCGGTCTCCAACAGAGTGGTACCCAAGCCCATGGGTTTCAACAAAAGAATCCTCAATTTGGAAAACCACACAACAATAACCAAGACCAGGCGAAAACAAGTTCGTCCAGCGGCAAACAACGCTTTGATTTCGGATGTAACTCCAGAAAATAAATTTTAATTCTCAAGTGCCAACAAACGACCAGGAATACGAATCTATTGCTCAAGCCGCAGTCGAGGTCATAAATGATGACCTCTCAGACGCAGAAAGCTGCAATTTTTTAGGAGTCACTCCCTGCTACCGATCATCACAAGAACAGTAGCGGGGCGTGCGATTTAATTGCTTCTGTATACGAAGGACTCGAAAAATAATATTAAACCCCTTCCAGAGCTAAATCACATAGTGCCCGTAGAAACTCCTTTTAATGTAAAATCTATTCACGGAAGCACTGAAGTTAAAAATTGAAGTTAAGCCCCATCCACCTGTTTGAAACAAAAACATACTTTTTTATTATCAACACTCTAAAGGATTTCGACGGCATAATAGATCTTCTCAAAAAGGTCAACGCAACGATTGACCTTACCCTTAACATTTTAAAAACAGATCACGGTGCAGGACCTATCTTTTTCACAAGTTGACCACACGTGAACTTTATTCAAATCGATGACACCGATGTCCAACGAGGATCTGCCGTATAAAATTAATCACACAAAAAAAACTCTACACGAGGTAAAAGTCTAGTGACGAAAGCATATTCTAGCACCAAAATTTCTGA
This sequence comes from Drosophila phalerata, assembly GCA_951394115.2. NCBI lineage: Eukaryota > Metazoa > Arthropoda > Insecta > Diptera > Drosophilidae > Drosophila > Drosophila phalerata. Next base: position 8,594,885 of record OX596006.1, on the reverse strand, counting down.
TATCCCATTTTGTGACGAACAAAATTAAGTTTAATATAAAACTAGGGGGCTCCACCCCCTGCTCGCTTCGCTCGCGGTGCCACAGTAGACCATACTCGACTGTCGGAGACCCCGTACTTACTATAGAAATAGAAAAGAAGACAAAAATTAAAAAAAAATTTTGCTCGCTTGATGCTGTGGCAGAGAGTTGTAATACATTCTCGACTACTTTTTTCAATGACAGCTATATGATATATTGGACTGATTTGAACCAACTTCGGTCAGAATATATAAGACTAACTTAAATGCATATTCTATTAGTTTGGTTGAGATATCTCATAAAACAATAAAGTTTTTCATACTAAGACTTGATTTTCGAGCGATCGGTCCCATGACAGCTATATGATATAGTGGTCCGATTTGATCGAACTTTGGACAGGATGTATAAAACCAAGTTATATGCATATTTTATTAGTTTGGCTGAGATATCTCATAAAACAAAAAAGTTTTTCTTACTGAGACCTGATTTTCGCCCGATCGGTCCCATGACAGCTATATGATATAGTGTTCCGATTTGAACCAACTTTGGACATGATATAAAAAACTAAGTTATATGCAAATTATATTACTTAGGTTGAGATATCTCATAAAACAAAAACGTTTTTCATACTAAGACTTGATTTTCGCCCGATCGGTCCTATGGCAGCTATATTATATAGTGGTTCGATCCAAAAAAAAAAACTTGATATGCCTGCAATACAGAGGAATCTACGTACTAAGTTTGGTGTCACTAGCTTTTAAATGGTTCTTATTATTTGAATATGAAATATTGTTTTTCAAGTTGTGGGCGACAAAGGGGGCGTGGCCAAATTTTGAAACAAACTTGATCTGCTTGCAATATAGACGAACCTACATACCAAGTTTGGTGGCTCTAGCTCTTATAGTCTCTGAGATCTAGGTGTTCATACAGACGTCAGGACAGACAGACAGACGGACATTGCTATATCGACTCGGCTATTGATGCTGATCAAGTATATATATACTTTATAGGGTCTGCCACGCCTCGTTCTGCCTGTTACGCACATTTTCGTTAAAACAAACCCAATAGACCCCTGTATTTTTTTTAAGTACGGGGTCTAAAAATTAAATAAATGTAAAAAAAAAAATAAGTACGGGGTCTAACAAGCGGGATAGGCTATAGTCGAGATCACGACCATATGATACCCGTTACTTACTTTAATATATTGAAAAGTACTTTAAAGAAAATACTTGTTTTCATCTGAAAAATTTAATTCGTTATAATTGTCGTTCTACATGTCCGATCTTAATGCGATTCAGTGGGATGATAGATAACGCTAATAATCACAAAAAACGTATTATCTCAAAAACTGTGGGTTTGTGGTGGCGGAGGGGGGCGTGGATTAAATTTGAAACAAACTTGATCTGCGTGAGGTATATAGAAATCTGTGTGCCAAATTTGGTTACTTTATCTCTTATAGTCTCTGAGATTTCTTTGTTTAGACGGTTTTTCGCTATTTGCGGGGGCGGAGGGGGCGTGGCTTAAATTTGATCTGCGTGGGGTATATAGAAGTCTTTTAGTGAAAGTTTGGTATCTCTATCTCTTATGGTCTCTGAGATCTAGGCGCTCACACGGACTGACAGACGGACGGACGGACATGGCTATATCGACTCGGCTGTTGATGCTGATCAAGAATATATATACTTTATGTGGTCGGAGAAGCCCCCTTCTGCCTGTTACGCACATTCCAACGAACACAATATACCCTTATACTTATTTTTTATAAGTAACGGGTATAACAATACCTGGAAATTGGCATTCTGCACTGTGCGCAAAAAGAGTGAGGTTTTTTGTACATAAAAACTACTTTTTGCGCCGTGCCGAAGAAGATAAAATTTTAGATGTATGACTGAAAGCCCTCAAACACACCTTTCAATGATATATAGGATATACACCGCCGCTCAACTGAATAGGTTCACGAACTTTGAGTTAACTTTGTGATCGACAGGGATAATTTAGAGAGGCCAATTCTTTTTTGGTTATTAGAGATTTCACAGCTAAATTTAAGTAAAATGAACCGCATGGCTCAATTAATTTACTTTGAAGAGTTAAAGTAAAACAATGTCTCGATTCTGAACTAAAACACCATATAATCGCTGATAAAAATTAGATCAGATCCAAAATGATTATTAGTCACCTTTGAAATACCGCAAATTATGAATATAGCATAAAAGAAGGTTTTCAAAACGCTACAACATCATTAAAGGAACAATTTTTATTAGAGGTGCATCAATTTAATCAGGTTTGGTTTCCCAAGTCAAGGAAAAATGCGGTGTTAATGCCAGTGGGGCGACTAAAAAACGAATTATTAGTAGTTCCAAATGTCGGGAGAGATTGAAAATACAAAAAAAACCACACCTCAATGATGTGCTTAAGGCCCCACGCACCCATTTTGCTCGAGAACGTTTTACATGAAGAGAGGTGTAGCACAATGTCAGGTTTTTCGATCAGAAAACCTTTTATCTGGGTGGTCCTGATGAGATTAAATAATACTTCCAAGACGTACGAAAGGAATAATATGTTTTAAGTCACTACCACACTTGTAAATGGAGTAAAATTTTGTCGGGAATATTAGCATATTGTGGAAGTTGTGAACTGCAGTTTGTTTTTTTCAGAATTAAACGGAAGTGTGTGCAATATTGAACTATAAAAGAGCTTTTCCCAACGTTCCGAATTATTTGACAGGCTTTCATGGACATTTCACCATAATAACACCCACACTCCGTCTGCAAGATGGATTACACAGTTGACTGAAGACTGAAATGTGAGAATGTCTAAGTTATAATCTTACTCCTCGGACGTTAACATTATGGGGAAATATGGGGACTTTTATACACGAGGGCGAGAGACAATTTGAAGATACCGCGGCCTTAATTGATGCGATTAGGAAATCCTGGACGGGAATCTCGCTTTAAATTATTTAAAATTATTATAAATCCTTGCCAAATCGAATTTATGAAGTAATACTAAAGTGTGGAGGTCATACTAATTATTAAATTATAGTAAAATAAAATATATTTGATAAAAAATTCAACCGAACTTTGAATTTTTCCGATAAACATTTTATCTTTAATTTTAATCTCATGAACCTATTCAGTTGAGCCAAAAAAAAGCATGCCATTTTAGGTAGGCTTTTGGGAAATTTAATAATTTCAATATTTGTACCTTTGTAGGAAACTTTTACATCTTATTAACAACTAAATTATCTATCAAATAAAAATTATTTCAACAAAATCGACCAATTGTTTCAAAAGATCTGGCCAATTTAATGTGACGAAAGTCGTGAACCTATTCAGTTGAGCGGCAGTGTACATGTAAGCGTGGGTGTTTTGATGTTTTTATTGTTATTTGACAATGTCACGATAAATCGAAACAGGTAGAGCGTGCTATAAGGGCAAAAAATGCAAATTTTCTTTTAAAGTTGTATGGAATCCGAGGAATTTGATAAGAAAAGCGCAGAGTCACTCCAACCGCATTGCCAACTACCAGCTTTGCAGTTGGCAAAAAATCAGTTCAGTCAGTAGGAAGTGTGAAATTCGATGCCATTAACCAATTTGTTGAATGGTCATCAAAAAACTGTAAAAAAGTCCGACCCAAATAAATTTTTTTTCTCAAATCTGTGATAAAATCCGAACCATATAAACTTTTTTCTCAAAAGGCCTGACTCCAGCAACTTAAAATTCCTTGTCAGAAATTTGACAATTATTTCTTGTGTTTGCATAATATGCATAAAATATTTACCTAAAACTGGCAAATTCTTGACCCTGCACCTAAAACGTAAATGGCCACTCTGACAAATCTGTTTGGCTTGTAAACAGCGCCAAATTTGAAAGGTCAACTAAAATAAAAAAAGAAATCAAATAAATTTGGACGATGAAGTAATTGTGTTGGTTGCGCCAATTACACTAGGCAACAGCCAAAAAATTATACGAACCAAACCCACTTTTTTGGATAGATTTGGAGCCAAAAACGACGAAAAACATTTTTAATCTCTTGAACCTATTCAGTTGAGCCAAAAAAAAGCATGCCAATTTAGGTAGGGTTTTGAGAAATGAAATAGTTTAAATATTTGTACTTGTGCTAGAAACTGGAAACTTTTTCATCTTATTAACAACTAAATTATCTATCAAATAAAAATAATTTTATCAAAATCGACCAATTGGTTTAAAATATCTGGCTAATTGAATTCGATTAAAGTCGTCAACCTATTCAGTTGAGCGGCAGTGTATCTGTAGCTTCTATGGTAACTGTTTGGGTTTCATTTTAGCGGGAAATAGCGTTTTCCCGCTCAACAACGGAAAATTCAAAAAGACGTAGAACAAACATTTCTAGGTTTTCAAAAAGGAATAAATCCCCATCATTACACCTTAGCTTTTTTTATCTCTTTGATGCAAACAGACAAACAAACAAACTGACTTTTCATTTGAGAAAAAAGACCAAAAGACCCCAATGGCCCCCCAATTTTTTCCTCCCACTTACACCCCCTTATCTCATGAACAAGGTAGGTTAGCAAAAGTTTTAGTACGCCATTTTCACACCCCGTACTTAAAAAAAGTACAGGGGTCTATTGGGTTTGCTTTAACGAAAATGTGCGTAACAGGCAGAAGGAGGCGTTGCAGACCCTATAAAGTATATATATTCTTGATCAGCATCAATAGTCGAGTCGATATAACAATATCCGTCTGTTCGTGTGTCTGTCAGTCTGTCTGTCTGTATGAACACCTAGATCTCAGAGACTATAAGAGCTAGAGACACCAACCTTGGCACGTAGGTTTCTCTATATTGCAAGCAGATCAAAATTCGGCCACGCCCCCTTTATCACCCAAAAATCGAAAAAAAAAACTTTATATCCAAATTATGAGAACCATTTAAATGCTAGTGACACTAAACTTAGTATGTAGATCCCTCTATAAAGCAGGCATATCAAGTTTGTTTCTTTTTTGGATCGGACAACAATATCATATAGCGCCTATAAGAACAATCGGTCGAAAGTCAAGTTTTAGTCAAGTTTTAGTATGAAAAACTTTTTTGTGTTTTATGAGATATCTCAACCCCACTAATACAATATGCATAAAACTTCGTTTTATATAACATGTCCGAAATTGGTTCAAATCGGATATCATATAGCTGCCATATGACTGATCGGGCGAAAATCAAGCCTTAGTATTCAAAACTTTTTTGTTTTATGGAATTTTGTAACCAAAATAATATAATGTGCATATAAATTAAGCTTATAGATCCTGACCAAAGATGGTTCAAATCTGACCAATTTATCATATAGCTGTCATAGGACTGATCGGGCGAAAATCAAGTCTTAGTATAAAAAACTTTTATGTTTTATGAGATATCTCAACCAAAGTAATAGAATATGCATATAACTTGGTTTTATACACCTTGTCCAAAGTTCGATCAAATCGGACCACTTTATCATATAGCTGTCATGGGACCGATCGGGCGAAAATCAGGTCTCAGTCAGAAAAACTTTTTTGTTTTATGAGATATCTCAACCAAACTAATAGAATATGCATTTAAGTTAGTCTTATATATTCTGACCGAAGTTGGTTCAAATCAGTCCAATATATCATATAGCTGTCATTGAAAAAGTAGTCGAAAATGTATTACAACTCTCTGCCACAGCATCAAGCGAGCAAAATATTTTTTAATTTTTGTGTTCTTTTCTATTTCTATAGTAAGTACGGGGTCTCCGACAGTCGAGTATGGTCGACTGTAGCACCGCGAGCGAAGCGAGCAGGGGGCGGAGCCCCCTAGTTTAAGTTGTTTAACTTTAACGTTTTGATCGGTATATAACTCTATATTATCGGACTGTATATATTAGCTGTATATATTGATAGTCGCCTTTCGCACCCTTCGTGCTGCTTTCGTCACTAGAGCGGACTGCCGTCCTCAGTGATACCATTGCAACAATAAGAACGAACGGGGAGCCAGTATATTCAAAGTTACCCTCACCCTATGGAAGTCACCTTACAACAACCCAACTTGGATGGTTGATAAAAAAGGAATTGACGAGCACGATTTTCGAAAAAAAGAGATTGGTGATAGATTTCAGGAAACTGAATAAAAATACCATAGACGACAAATACTCCATCCCCACAATCTCGACGATCCTCTAAAACATGGGTAAGGCCCAGTATTTGACAACACTGTACCTAAAGTCGGGCTTTCACCAAATTGAATTGGCTGAAAGCGACAGGTAGAAAACAGCATTTTCCGTTAATAACGGAAAATACGAGTTCAGTAGATTAACCTTTGGGCTTAAAAATTCCCCCAGTATTTTCCAAAGAGCCATAGACGATGTCCTTATGGAGAAAATAAGTAAAACATTCTACGTTTATGTAGATGATGTGATTATCTTCTATGAAACCAAAGAAGATCACATTAAGGATATCGATTGGGTTCTCAAGAGCCTCCAGGATGCGGGCATGGGAAGTCTCACAAGAGAAATCGAAGTTTTTCAAGAAAAGCGTGGAGTATCTGGGATTTATCATGTTCAGGGACGGGATAAAGACTTCATCAGAAAAAGTGCAAGCAATTTGCAACTTTCCAGTTCCCCAAACACTTTTTGATCTTAGGTCGTTCTTAGGCCCCTCGAGTTATTACCCTTGCTTTATAAAAGACTATGCCAAAATCGCCAAGCCCCTTACGGACGCTCTAAAAGGCGAAATCGGTAAAATAAGCAATCAATTTTGCAACAAACGAAAGAGAACTTTTGGCTATTGTATGGTCCCTGAAGAAACTCCGAAATTACCTTTATGGGGTTAGAAATTTAAATATCTTCACCGATCACCAACCGCTTACCTTCGCAGTGTCGGATAAAAATCCTAACGCCAAAATAAAGCGCTTAAAAGCCTTTATCGAGGAACACGGCGCGAATGTAATCTATAAACCTGGGAATGAAAACTTTGTTGCTGATGCTCTATCACGTCAACACATAAACACAATAGAAGAAACCCCTGATTCACACGTAGCCACTTGTCACAGTGAGGAGTCCCTTACGTACACAATAGAGCAGAGTTGTTCCTAATTAACTACTTATTTAATGAAATCGTCACGGTCGGCAATACCCTGAGTGACCAACGAAGAACGATCACTAAGCGACTGGCAACCGAGTCGATACATCAGAGTCTTTAAGTCAACGGTCTCTGGAGCTGACATCCGATACCCTTGCATGCGCACTGCAAGTGATCAGCGATGAACGGTCACGACGAAACCTCGAGGGAAAGCTTAACATAAGTCTAGATACAATCTAGTTTTAATTTGGATCTACAACGGCCCTCACGGGTGTTGCTAATAAACTCACAGTTAATAAAGTGTAATTAAAAATGTTTTCCGAATGTGATTCAATGAAATGAATCTTTGTTCTTCAGTGGAGCGTCTGCTCCGTTTTACGTATGGATTTATTCTGATTTCTTATTCTATACATTAAATGGACTTAAGCTAAATACATAGTGTTCTTATCTTATATGTTCTGTATATATGTTTATGCAATTGGCATAAACATAAGATATATATGTATTGAGATCGCTGGCTCGCTGGCGGCAAAGTGCATGCTCAGCATTTCCCACGCGCCTCTATCGGTCTGCACATAAGTGACTGATCGAGTTTCAAGTGCGCTGGAATGTTTATGTATTTATGAGTGGTTGCTTTATATCAGTGGTGTCCAACATTTGCAAAGTCAAACAAAGTTGTTTGGGAAGCAAAACTCTGCCGGCGTCGCAGCCGCCACACGTATAGGGAGAGAGAATATGTGTATTCTATAAATAGCACGCTCGGCAGCTTGTTCTCTTAAGAAGCGAGTGTTCGGCTGCTTTTGCTCTCCCGATGCAAGTGTTCGGTTGAAGCTCGCGCATTTTGATTCGTCACGTTGCCTTCGTGTTTCTCTGCATCGCATACAAGCGCATTTTTTGAATGTATGAGTTTGGACACCACTGCTTTATATACATATTTATGTATAATGCGACAAAGTGTCGCAAAGTGTCATTTACTTAGATACACTACAATATGTTGGGTATGCTTACTACACCTCCCTTTTTAGAGAAATTACGTAATATTCTATTTAGTTATTTAAAAGTGTAGTGTATATATTGTTAGCATTTATTTATAATTATTATTTTTTTTTTTATAAAATGTAGTGTATGTATTATTTGTATTTTTTTATATAAAATGTAGTGTATATATTAATTAATATGTATTTTTTGTTATTTCTTGTATATATGTATGTTAATTGGTACGGAAAATATTTTGTCTCTTTTGTTTTGATTTATTTAATTTGTTCTTCGCAAAAGAAATACTTTTTATTGTTTTTTTTTTCAGTGGTCGATCAGACCCTTTTTTTTTGTTTTCATGTAATTTTTCAATTATTATTTTTTTTTGAACCTATCCTTGTGTACTTTTTGTTTCCTTTGTTTGTTATCTTTAATTAAAATGTTATCATTATTTTCTACTGTTTCTACTGTGTAAGGTCCTAAATATACCGGATCTAACTTATGACCTACTTCATCTCTTAGAAGAACTTTATCTCCTATTTTTAATTCGAAATTTATTACTTTCCTATCATAACATTACTTATTCTTAGCTTTATGTTGTTCTAACATTATTCTGTCTCTTTTATAGGCCTGTTCTAACCTAAACTTGAAGTTTGGTCCAATGTAGACGTTCATTTCGGACATGGGAACTGAATATAGAAATTCCTTAATTAGCGATTTGTGCAAATACCTAAAAATAGACAATATAACGACTACAGCACACCAGCACCAAACTGTTGGAACAGTCGAAAGAAGTCATAGAACCTTTAATGAATACATCCGTTCATATATATCTGTTGATAAAACAGATTGGGATGTATGGCTTCAATATTTTGTTTACTGTTTCAACGCGACCCCCTCTATGGCACATGACTATTGTCCATATAAGCTAGTTTTCGGTAAACAAAGCAATTTGCCAAAATATTTTAATACAATAGATAAAATTAATCCATTATACAATATAGAATATTACGCTAAGGAATATAATGTATTACGCTAATATTCTATATTGTATAATGGATTAATTTTATCTATTGTATTGTATTTTATCTATTGTATTTTGGCAAATTGCTTTGTTTACCGAAAACTAGCTTATATGGACAATAGTCATGTGCCATAGAGGGGGTCGCGTTGAAACAGTAAACAAAATATTGAAGCCATACATCCCAATCTGTTTTATCAACAGATATATATGAACGGATGTATTCATTAAAGGTTCTATGACTTCTTTCGACTGTTCCAACAGTTTGGTGCTGGTGTGCTGTAGTCGTTATATTGTCTATTTTTAGGTATTTGCACAAATCGCTAATTAAGGAATTTCTATATTCAGTTCCCATGTCCGAAATGAACGTCTTCATTGGACCGAACTTCAGTATATAAGATTCGAATATTGCTTTTGCAACAGTATTAGCATTTTTGTTTGGTACTGGAATAGCTACAAGATATTTCGTTAAATCGCATATCAATGTAATTGCGTATTCGTTGTTATTTTCAGATTTAGGTAGCGGACCTATAGTATCCACTATCACTCCGTCAAAAGCGCTTATTGGTGAGTCAGTTATTGTCATTGGTGTCTTTGTATGGGTCATCGTTTTTGATGTTTATGGATCTACGTATGTACTCTTTGACATGAAGAGTCATGTTTTTCCAATAGTATTGTCTTTTGATTTTTGCTAGCGTTTTAGTAAGGCATGTATGACCTCCTTGTATGGGATCGTCATGAAATGTAGACAGTATTGCTTCTTGTTCTTTTTCAGTATTAATTAGGGTCAGCAGCTTGAGTAGCGCTACTCTTAATGATTTTAATATTTTATTGCCCATATTTTTAAAAGTATTGTAACGAAAATGGCAACATTGACATAGCAATGAACCGCGATCAAGCCGGTGTTTTGCCAATGAAAAAGTTATCTAAAATCATTGAAAATAAACGACATCCTAAATCTAAACATTGCGTTTTAGTAGTTTTTGTGTTTCTGCCCGCTCCAACTGCCCATTTGACCCGTGATTTACGCTGCAGCTCTCCCACATCAAATATAAAATCCGCTCGACCAACCGCCAGTGACGAAACGAGGGTTTTACTTTCGTTACATTGGTGTCAGGTGTGGGGTTTTTTGTGATTTGTGAAAATACAGGCCCATCATGACGCGTAGACGCGTATTGCGCCAACAGGCAGCCCTAGCGTGGCAGCAGCAGGCAAAAGCGCCGCCGCGAAAAGAATCATGTGAAGAGGATGATAGCCCAGCGGAGGCCGAGCAACAGCACATAGCCGATGCCGTATCCACGGTAGCGGCGCAGCAACAGGAATTGCAAGTGCGAATGACGGCATGGACCCGCACTTTTGAAGAAAAGTTCGAACGGATGTGGACATCTTTTGAACGCACCATGAGATGCGGTCAGAATGGACAAGCTTTCGCTACCAATGCTGCGGAGACCATCGTTGATCAAGTGGCGTGCAACACACCGCAGATTACCTCAGTGACCAGACACGAGGGCAACCATAGAAATAACTCGAGTTTACCACCAGAGAGTGTGAAGAGCAGCGCCGTCGTACCAGCTTGTGATTAACATGTGGCTCCCAGCTCTATCAATATCGAGCCTGCTGTTCCAGGGATCCGCTATGAACCTATCGAAATGGAATCACTGCCTCAGTACGACGGAAACCGACCTTGGAGCGAGTTTCAACGCCTATTGGACGGCATAGCCGCTGAACAAGGCTGGTCTGAGCGCCGTAAATGCCGGAGACTGTATGCCAGCTTACGGAGCCGGGCTCAGATATTTTACGGGACGCTGTTGGAGGCCACTATTTGTTCATACGCGACGCTGGCCGATGCGATGCGTCGGCAATTCACGCTGAGTGCCCGAACGAGCTATCAGTTGTTTCAGAGTCGTCGGCAAGGACCCAAGGAGTCACTAGCAGATTTTGCATGGCAATTGGATTGTTTGGGACGAGCTGCTTTTAGCGGCCTGCAACCCGAAACTTACGACAGCATAGTGGTACAACGCTTCATAGACGGCATTCGAGAAACCACTTATCAGCCGCAGCTTATGATGGTTGACCCGCATAATCTCGCACGTGCTCTGGAACTCGTTCAACGTGTCGAAGCACGTCGGCCTGCTACCGGTACCATACTGAGCGTAGCTACGGAAGTCGACGATCCCCCGCAAGCATCGCCCTCAAGAAGAAGAGGCAGACGGTCCCGTCAAAGAGCCGCGAGCGACGTCGAGCAAGCTCAGGCTCCGCTTACGTCGGGAAACTAGAACCCACCAATCTCCCGGGGCTTAGGTTGGCCGGAGATGCCGGTGAATTTGGCCATAGCGCGCCGAATCCACCAAGCCCCATCGAAGTTAGTGAAAAGTTCCCAAGGCTTACCAGAATAGATGAATCTTCGTCACAGTAGCAGAGGGTACGGGCACGTCGCCCTTAGAGCCCGCCCATGGTCTATCTTATGTGTGGAATCTGCCAGAGAGCCTCACCTCGAGCAATCTTTGCGTCGAGCTGCCGGAAGCCGGACATATGGCTCCTTCATTCGAAGTTGAGCCCGTCCTGGCCCGCTTGTTTGAGGAGCCGCCGCTGGAGCACAAGGAGTCACCTGAGTCGCAACCCTCACACGGAGACGACGATCCTAGATTCGCTGGAGGAACGGAAAGATACGACGAGTCCCTGGAACCACACCACGGGGGTATTAACATGCCCCTCTTTAAAGCTACGTACTCTGTGGGCGCCCTCGGCGATCGCCATTTACATTGTCTACTTCTTTTACAGAATCATCCAGTACGTTTGATCGTCGACACCGGCGCAGCAGTCTCCATGTTGAGCCGAAGCGCTTTTCCGAAGCCGCTGCCCGCAACACCATGTCGAGTTATGCTCCAGGGTCCGTCAGCGGAACAGTTTGTGGCTACAGCTCGTAGTAAAGTCAGCATGATAGTTGCCGGCCGACCGGTCGATCATGAATTCCTCCTAGTAGACGGCAAGATACCCAGCCTCCTCGGAGTTGATTTTCTGCTACGACATCAAGCCACTGTGGACTTAAAAGCTTTGCTCGTCAAGTTCGACTGGGGTTCAATACCGCTGCATGTACCAAGTGCTCAGCCGAACAGTCTACTCTACGACGGCAGCAGATTGGATGCACATCGTTAGATCAAACATCCGTAACTGTGTTGGAGCGCGGCAGTTATTCTCAACTCCCTGTCCAGGTAGTCTTGGGTAGCAGCATAGTTGATACTGCGGATCGGATGACTACCCTACGCTTGTTGAATCTCAGCGATCAAGAAATCCGCCTATTTGGTCAGCTGGAACCCGTGGATGTTTGCTCAGAGGTAAAGGCGAACGAGTTGCCCGTTTCTATTGACTGGCAAACTATGGCCGCAGCGGACTTAACTCCTGAGCTTCGCAGCCGGCTAACTCATCTGCTGAGTAGCTACGGTCACGTATTCTCTCAACGAGAGGACGACACTGGACGCACCAATTTGGCTCGACCCATCGTTGACACAGGGTCAGCGCGACCCATCAAATAGGCTCCACGTCGCTTAGCATTATCACAAAAGGCAGAGGTTGAAAATTTGGTTGCAGACATACAAGCGAGATGTGATCCGACCGTCTAGCCCTTGGGCGTCGCCGGTGGTTTTGGTGCGGAAAAAGGATGGTAGCACACGATTTTGTGTCGACTATCGCCGCCTCAATGACGTCACCTTGAAGGCTTCGTATCCCTTGCCGAAGATGGATGACATCTTGACAACCCTACATGGTTCTCGACGATGGACTTGCAGAGTGGCTATTGGCAGGTCGAGATGGATGAACTGTCACGGCCCAAGACCGCATTTGCCTGCGACGCTGGACTATATGAGTTTAATGTTATGCCGTTTGGACTGACTAACGCCCCTGCAACCTTCGAGCGCCTAATGGACGGTCTGTTCTCTGGCGTCACTCGGAAATCTATTTTATTTGGACGACATTATCGTGCACTCCCGCACGGCAGAGGAACACTTGATTCACCTTAAGGAAGTGTTCGAGAGGCTAGCGAAAGCTGGTCTGAAGTTGAGCCCAAACAAATGCTACTTTTTCCGACCGGAAGTCAAATACTTGGGCAACATTGTCAGCCACCACGGCCTGAAGGCATGTCCCGATAAGATCAGCAAAGTAGTAGATTGGCCGCAACCACGTAACCAGAAAGACGTGCGATCGTTCGCTGGATTGTGTTCGTATTACCGAAAGTTCATCCAAGGATTTGCCACCATAGCCAGACCGTTGCACGAGCTGACGGAAGCCCGCCGCATATTTACGTGGTCAGTGGCTGCTCAAGAATCATTTGATCTCCTAAGGGTAAAGTTGACTACCTCGCCCATTCTTAGTTTCCCGGATCCGGACGGTTTGCTTATCCTCGATACCGATGCCTCGAATCATGGCGCTGGCGCAGTCCTCAGCCAAGAACAAAACGGGCAGGAGCGCGTGTTGGAATATTACAGTAAAACATTCAGCGCTGCTGAACGAAACTACTGCGTTACTCGAAGAGAATTGTTGGCAGCAGTGCTAGCCACCAAACATTACCATCACTACCTCTTTGGTCGCAAGTTCTTGCTCCGGACTGATCATGCATCCCTGCGATGGCTCTTCAACTCTAAATCCCCTGAGGGCCAGCTCGCGAGGTGGATCGAGCGCTTGCAGCAATATCATTTGGAAATCCAACATCGCAGCGGACACCACCATGGTAATGCGGACGCCCTATCTCGTCGACCTTGTGGAGAATGCCGCCTATGTGAAAGAGCTGAACAACAGGACGGGCAAGATGTCATGTTTATGCAAATCCGGTCAGAGGACTAAGCCCAACATCAGAGGAACGATCCCACTCCCGCTGTGGTAATCTCATGGTTGACCAAAGAAGCAAGACCACCCAAAGATGCTCTATGGGGAGAAGATCCGGAGTTAAAGGCTTACTGGCATATGTACTCGAACTTATATCTGGATCAAGATGTGTCGATGGTCAAGTCCAACTTTGGCGCCGCAGTGGTAATAGTACCCCGAGCACTTCGTGAGGAGACTCTTCGCGGCGCGCACAATTCAACCACTGGTGGACACTTCGGCATCAAAAAGACTCTGTCAAAGATCAAGAGACGCTATTACTGGATAGGACAGACCTCTGACGTGACTCTCTGGTGCGCTCGATGCCTCGTGTGCAATGCTCGAAAAGGCCCCGCCCGGAGAACAGTTGGCAGGATGAAACCCAGTGCCGTCGGCGCGCCCTTCGAACGCCTGGCTATTGACATCTTGGGTCCCCTGCCCACGACAGCTCGAGGCAACCGGTATATCGCCGTCGTCATGTGCTACTTCATGAAATGGCCGGAGTGTCTGGCACTGCCCAACCAGACTGCTGAGACTGTGGCCCAGACTCTTGTTAAAGAAGTTTTCTGCCGATTTGGAGTCCCGTTCGTCTTGCATTCGGATCAGGGAAGGAACTTCGAATCTGAGGTGTTCCAAGCATGACTACGCATCCTCGACGTCGAGAAGACGCGAACCACTCCGTTGCATCCGCAATCGGACTGCATGGTGGAACGATTTAATAGGACACTTCTGGACTACTTGGCTAAATTCGTTGCCACGGATCAGCGAGATTGGGATGAGCTGTTGCCTCTAGCGCTTTGGGCCTACCGCTCCGCGCCGCATGAATCCACTGGGTTCTCGCCGTCTGCACTGATGCTGGGACGCGAACTACGATTGCCCACGGAGCTGTTGTATGGCCGACCATCACCGGACCTGAGTAGCTACCCTTTCTTTGTGGAACAATTACAGGAACGCATCCGTCAAACTCACCAGACAGCGAGGCAACAACTGACAGCGGCCGCAACGGTTAACAAAGCACGATACGACCTTCGCGCCTATCCTTTGAAATTCTCCGTCGGTGACACAACCTGGGTCTATGCCCCTACTCGTAGAGTGGGACGATGTCCGAAGCTGCAGTCTGATTGGGTCGGGCCGGCCGTTGTGGTTCGTCAACATTCCGACTTGGTATACGAAGTGCGGCTGCCCGAAAAACGCGCAACAAAGACCATACACGTTAACCGCCTAGCTCGCTTCAATGGATCAACACCGGACGTACTCAGCCAGGAGGCTTGAGTTTTAGAAGGGGGTAATGTAACGAAAATGGCAACATTGCCATAGCAGCTCATGGTTGCCACCTATGTAACGAGTTGCCAATATGAGTAAAACAGTCCGCTGTTCACTCATCAGCTTTTGGCGACCGAACGGTCACACAAGCTAAGCTCAGGAGCGAGACTGCAAGCTGAGAACATGGCAACTTCCTTTTCTTTTCTCTCTCTTCCGTTTTGAACCGCGATCAAGCCGGTGTTTTGCCAATGAAAAAGTTATCTAAAATCATTGAAAATAAACGACATCCTAAATCTAAACATTGCGTTTTAGTAGTTTTTGTGTTTCTGCCCGCTCCAACTGCCCATTTGACCTGTGATTTACGCGGCAACTCTCCCACATCAAATATAAAATCCGCTCGACCAACCGCCAGTGACGAAACGAGGTTATTACTTTCGTTACAGTATCTATTGAAACTAATGCAAAGATCCTTTCGCTTTGTGCTACTTTGAAAAAACTGACCTAAGTCAAGAGTTCCATTGGTGTACAGATCGCTAACATCAATTCTTGCAATAACTTTATTTCCATGTTTTAGAAAACATATTTTATTTGTTAAGTGCAAGGCCACTACTTTTCGTACATCGTCATTTTTGATGACTTCATGTACGTTGGGCTTAGAAGCTTTTTGAGGACTTTGCCTTGGCAAAAGTTCTTTTTCATTCCTTGCGCAGGGTTTATTTTGTCTACTTTGTTGCCTGGTAGTGACTTTCAGGACTTTACTTTGTAAATCTTTTAGTTCGGATATAGTTATCCGAGAGAGGGCGTCTGCCATGAAATTATCTTTACCCTTTAGATTATCTACTGTGAAATCGTACTCTTCTAATTCGAGCCGCATGCGTGTTAATTTGGAACTTGGATTGATCATAGAAAATAAATAAGTTAATGGTCTGTGGTCTGTTTTAACTAAGAAATGTTTTTCGAAAATGAGTAATTGCACAATAAATTGCTGCTAATTCCTGTTCAGTAGTACTTTTATTACTTTCACCCTTTGTAAATGCTCGTGATGCGTATGCAATTGGAAGTTGGAGTCCGTTATAGTTTTGAGTTAAAACCGCTCCACACGCTTGTTTGATTGCATCCGTGATTATGCAAAATTCTTTGCTGAAATCTGGGTATTGTAATAATGTAATAATTAAATTTTCTTTTAAGTAGTCGAAAGATTGTTGACATTGAGGTGTCCATACGAATTCTACTTTATTTTTACACAAATTTGTAATATGTCGGGAATGATCCGCGAAGTTTTTATCTTCTATAATAATTGCAATATGCAACGAAACGTCTAGCGCTGTCCGCATCGTGTGGGACTGGGTAATTTTTTATGACGTCGTATTTCTTGTCATCTGGCAAGATTCCTTTGTCAGTGCATTTATGACCAAGAAAAGTCAATTCATGCATAAAAAATGAACATTTTTGAGGATGTTATTTCAGGTTATATTTCCTACATTTGACAAAAAGTTTTTAAACATATGTTTTTCGGAACAACCAATGACTATTAAATCATCCATATAAAGGAATGCTTGAGAAGGTTTAAGACCAGAAAATGCTATAGTCATCATTCTCTGAAATGAATTTGGCGCTATTTTTAAACAAAATGGTAATCACGTGAAGCGATAAGAGCCATTGCTCTTAGAAAAAGAAGTTATATTCCTTCAGTTTTCTTCAAGTTCTATTTGATGAAAGCGTGACATTAAGTCAAGGCATGAAAAATATTTAGCTCTACCTAATTGATCCAAAATATCATCAATTCTTGGTAGTGGAAATTTATCAGACAATAGTTTTTTATTAATTTGGCAAAAGTCAATTACTAATCGCCATTTCTTTTCTTCTGAGCCTGTAATGGCTTTCTTTGGAACAAGTAAAAGTGGGCTGTTATATTCAGACACAGACGGTTCGACAATTCCATCAGAGATCAGTTTTCCAACTTTTTTTTGTATTTCATTAACTTGGCTATGTGGGCTTCGAAAGTTCTTAATGTATATTGGTTCATTATCTTTCAGTCTCAAATTTTGTTTATAAAAATCATTTGTTGTGATTGATTCGGTGTCAAGTCCGAATACATCACTATATTTGGTGCATAGGTTTACTAACTGCGTTTTGAATTGTTTTGTGAAATTTTTGGCTAGTTGAGCTACGACAGTTTTTTCTCTTGTTTCTTGGTTATTTTGGACTACATCGTAGTTCGAAAGTGGTTCAAATTGTATTTTATCAACGTTGATCAATTGATCGGTACTTGTTGTATTAAGTAAACAAGTAAATGTATTTTGATGAGTTGCAACTGTATTTGCAACTAATATACCGGATTGAATTTCTTGATTAGGAATCAATATGTTTTCCTCTTTTGAATTAATTTGTATTTTTCGGACTACTTTGGATCTTGCTGGTAGAAGTATTGAGTTGTTACCAGAGCTCTATGTTATGGGAACATAAATTGGGAAATTTAAATTATTAGGTCTAAGTATAAACCAATCTTCCGATGGCTTAAGATCTATTTGGCAATTGAATCTTTTCATAAAGTCAATGCCTATTATTCCATCACATAGTAAGTTTAAATTGAGGATGTGAAAAATGTGTGGAATTATATATTTATGTGTTTGTAGCTCTATAGAGGCTAGGCCTCTAGATTTTATAATGCCTTCCCCTATGCCTTGAATATTTATTGTATTATTACTTTGAATGTCATGATAGACATCAGAATTTTCTTTTAGTATTGAGATATCTGCACCTGTATCTATTAAAAATACTAAGTTTTTAATTGTAGATTCCTCCCTGTCCATTTCTATTGGTATTATTGCCGTTTCTTTGATTGCTATTGTTGTTGGATCCAGATCGTTCCACGGCCTCGGCCATTATTGTTATATTGGTTACCGTAATTATTATAATTATTACGATAGTAACCACGTCCATATGAGTTACTTCCTCGGTAATTACCTCTAAAGTTATTACCTTGGGAGGCGTGTCCTCTTTGAGCGTATAACAATGAACTTGCATTGCCAGTCATTTCTGCACTGCAATGGATGTACTTGCTGATGGCTTCATTCATTGTTTTGAATGTGCCGGTTTTCAATATGGTCTTTAGCTTGCCATGTTCACAATTTTAAATCATGACACTAATGGCTTCCTTAATGCTAAATTTATCAGCATGTTCCGATTTCAAACCCTCATCGATATACGAAGCTTCAAGAAACTTTCGTAAATTATCGATTTCATTTGTAAATTGCGTGGCTGTTTTTCCCTTTTGGTTAACATTGGCCACTTTTGCTTTCACTACGTCGGATGTTTCACCGACAATTGTTTCTTGCAATTTCGTAATGATTGCATTGATGGTTGTCTCATCTTGAATTTTATAGAGGGTTGAACCAATGCTCTTTGATTTAATTACTTCGATTGCAATTTCTTCATAAGGTCTCTTTGTTAGGTTGACCAATTTAATTGCTGTAATAAATCGTTTGAGATGGATCTTCTTTCCATCGAATTCTGGTACAGCATGCGATATTTCTTTTATATATGCCCTTTGGACAGTTGATTCGTCAGTCATGGTAATAGGTTTTTGTTCTATTACGCTTGAGTTTGTATCAGTGTCAGAAGATTCTGACAATTCTGGTAGTGTTGACACCGCTGGGAGTGTTAGATCATGTTGATCTTTCTCTTCTGTATTGGTATCTGAGTTGATTGATTCAAGCTCTTCTGGTACAGTTGATTCTGATTCCAGTAAGACTGATTCATCAAACTCAGCCGGAAAATGTAAAGTATTGGGAACTTGAATGTTCAACTTGTGCCGTTCCGCAACATATATAAGATTTTCTTTTTGTCGTTTAAGTACGTCTTTTACTTGAGTCAACTATAAGGACGTGAATTGCTTTAGATTGTCAACAATTAAATAATTATTTGGCGTACTGCATTAAATGTTGTTACCAGTACCCTAATATGTTTGAGCTTAGTGTCATTACTTATGGGTGCGCTTTTGTTAAGGCACTTAAATGAACTTTCAGATTTGGATCGTAGCTCGCCAATTGTTCCGATTGTTTTATTCCAATCCATTAATAACAAGAGGCTACGTAATTAAGTGGTATTGTAATTTATTGTGTTTGACGTACAAAAATAATAAAAACTGTGCAACGTTCACAATAGCTATTATCAACAGTAATATCCACAATGCTTGGATATCATCTGTATGATCAATAATTTTAATGTTGGCCGTATTATCCTTAGTCTGACTATCGTCAGAACCGAACCAATCCATTTCGTAACATTTTTTTTTACTTTACTACGTTGAGAAAAAAAATCTACAAAAAAAACATTTTTTTTTTTTAATTCATTGTGAAAAAAAAAATTCTACATAAAAAAAATATCTACGAAAAAAATATGTATTTATTTTTTTTTTGTTTAATTGAAATGTTTCATGAAAATTACTA
Source organism: Drosophila phalerata (assembly GCA_951394115.2). Lineage (NCBI taxonomy): Eukaryota > Metazoa > Arthropoda > Insecta > Diptera > Drosophilidae > Drosophila > Drosophila phalerata. Next base: position 8,575,235 of record OX596006.1, on the reverse strand, counting down.
CTTGTATCTATTTTATATATATATAAATTTTTGTTTGTTTTGCAAAAAACAAGTTTTTGTTTTTTATTATTTGCTGCTGGGTGAAATACCCAGTGCCAGAGACGTGGAAAGTTAGTTGTTATTGTACTTGCCCCAGTTGGTTCTGTGTGTTGTATTTAGGATTTTCTATATATTCCGGGGATTGGAGTAGATTTAATAACACGGGGGAGTGGTCAGATGACAGATCCGAAAGTGCTTCGGCGCTTATTAGATGGCGTGGGATGTTTTTTGTCACAGCAAAATCTATTAAGTCTGGTTGTTTGTTAGGGTGTGCTGGCCAGTATGTAGGACTACCCGGGGAAACATAGTTGAGTTTGTTGCTTGGTTTTATGATTGCGTTGTATAACTGCCTTCCCTTAGTGGTCACAAAGCGAGAGCCCCAGTGCGGGTGTTTCGCATTGTAGTCTCCTGCTGCTAAAAATCGCTGTCCCAGTGAGTTGTAGAATTGCATGAATTGATCTTCAGAGATTGTAAAACGGGGTGGACAGTATACAGCAGCAATAGTAAGATTGTTGATGTCCGATTGTAGAGTTATGGATGTGGCTTGTAGATAGTTTTTCGCGTACCTTTTGTGGAATTGATGTTTGATGCGGTTTCTTATTAGAATACCGGTTCCACCGTGTGCTTTTCCGTCCGGATGATCAGTGCCGTAGAATATATAGCCGTGAATTTGGAAGTTATATTTGTTAGTGAGATGCGTCTCAGAAAGCAGCATTACATCAATGTGTTTGTCGTTTAGGAGTTGAGTAAGTTCAAGTTTATGCCGTGAAACACCGTTGGCGTTCCACACAGATATTCGTAGAGGCGCCATTGATTATTTTGATTGTTGAGATGCAAGCACCTGTATCAAGGTGTTTTGATTTTGCATAAGGTTTTGCATAGTTGATCTTATAAACGACATGAATTCCATCATACTTTGTTGTAGGGTGAAAATCATTGCTTCAATAGAGCTTTGTGACTGCTGCATGGGCTGCTGAGCGTTAACCATACTCAAATCTTCTTGGATTACACTAGGAGGTGCTGCTGAGGGAGATGGTTTTTGCACGCCAGATTTTAAAGCACTAGCGAAAGAATTGCCGTTAATAGTGTTTGCGGGACCAAATGAGGACCTGGCTGCTGTGGCGAAAAAGACGTCGGGTGTAGTTTGGGATGCTATAACTGCAGCTGGCAGGTGCTGATGACGCGTTGTTGGTACTCGTCGGATACGGTTTTTTAGTTCCTTGTACACTGGACAGCCTCTGTAGTTCGCTGTGTGATTTCCACCGCAGTTGCCGCACTTTTTTGTATTAGGGTCATCTTTGTTGACTGAGCAGGAGTCTGGGCCATGGGAGTCTCCACAAGCCACACATACCGGACGCAATATGCAATACGACCTGGTATGCCCATATTTCTGGCAGTTCGAGCATTGAACTGGGCCGTTCCGTTTGTGTGGTTCCTCAACAGTGATCCGGCGATGCAACAGGAGCTGTATCTTGTAGGTCGGGTGCACTTCATTTTTCTTTGGAGCTTTACTGTCTGGCTCCAGCTCAACTTTGAAGAGAGGTTGCGGTATTTTATTTTTGTTTATTATATTTGTGACTCTCTTAGCGAGAAAGCCCTTTTCTTTTAACGCACTTGAGATTTTGGAAGGGGGGACATCCGGTTCAATACCTTTAAGTACCACCTGCAGGCCTTTGCTGCTTTTTAGTTGGTAAGTGTAGAAGCTTTTTTTAGCTTCATTTAGATAACGGGAGATCTTACGGAAATGCTCCTCGTCTTTTGTTTGGAGCTTTATTTCGTGAATATTCCCTTTTATTAGAGGAATGACATGAAAATTGTTGTTTCCAATGAGATCAACAATCTTGTTCACCAGTGCGTTGGATATCTTCTCCCGAATGTATATAGGTGGGGGCTTAAGTTTCTTTGATACATGTCCAGCTTCGGTAGGTTGTTCGTTGACAGTATCAGCCAGCGGCGCAAACCTATTGTTGGTGTTTGTTGGGTCCCCAGCAGTTTGGTTTAAGTCACCGCGGTTTATTTTTGTTTTATTTCCCAGTATTTTTTGTGGGCTTAGTTTTCGCTTGGGTACTATTTGAAAGTAGCGATCCATTCCGGTCTGCCTAGCTGGAACCGTTGGTTTTGATGCTGCGCTTGCATTCGAATCTGTAGTTGAGAAAGATTGTGCTTGGTCAGCAGAAGATGGTACGACGACTGTTGACACAGTTAAAGTTGTTGTCGCTGTAGCGTCAGCTGCAGCGGCTTGTGAGGGCAAATTTGGTGGTGATAGTGGTTTATGCGGGGAGACGATCGACATTGGAGAGGCACACTCTTCGCTCCAGCTTTTTGGAGTTGTAGTTGGTAAATTCGGAGAGCAAGAACGCGCTCTCGTTTCTTCTACGGCTAAGAGGTTCTGCTTTGATTTTTCGGTTATTTTTGCTGTTGTGTCGGAGACATAGCTAAAGTAAGCGTTATTTTTGGCCAAAGAGAGTAGTCGCTCGTCTTGCTCGCGCTGACGGTGGGCACGGGTATCGTAGTGACTCATCGTAGTTAGCACTTATTCAATACAAATTCTATTTGATTTGTTTATAGTTTATAGAATAGTTTTATTATATTTGCAAAACTAGTTTAGTGGTCGCGCTCATCGCACTAGGGGGCTCTTGGCCTAAATCTAGATTTTTACCGCACGTGGGTACTATTTAAATTTAGATTATTTCGGAGCGGTTTATAGAAACACGTCTGCACGGTCCGAAGGTGTTAATTAAATCAGTTTTCCATATTTTTGCCTGTTTTGCTAAACGTTGACTTCCACAATGGTGTGTTTTTATTGCCTTTTCTTTAATTTCATGTTCCGCCATGGCTCCAATTTATTTTAAATATTTGTCGGGTAATTTATAGAGATGGCAACAGGACTTGTGCCGCCGCAATCCGAATCTTCAGAAGATAAAATATACATTAACATATAATTGAAAAATTGTATAATATACACATTTAAATTATGGTCAAAATAGGCTATTTCCAGACTATTTCTTATTTTTGAGTTTACCATGTTAACTTGGCTGAACACCCTCTCGACTTCTGCATTCGACCACGGCAACACTAGTACGGTCAGAGCAAATTTTGCAAGTTCCAGAAAAGGGTTATTGCCAGCCGAGTCTCGATAATTTTTTGCCTCAGTCCAAAACTTTTGTGTATTTTCTACATTCTCCCATTTTACAAGATGAATGTTTGCGTATTGAGCAACTATTTTTGTTTTAATTTCATTTACGATTTGAAAATTTTCCAATGATAACTTAAATCTAAAAAAAAGGATAGATTTTCGGATAGAGGCTGTTTGATATTTTACGGCTGAAGCAGTTAAAAATAGGACAAATCTATCCGTTAAATGGCTAAATTGGCATCACTGCATGTCAAAGTCCCAACACAACAACAACAATATGAGTATATAGGCAATCTGGTCAAATATAAAATAATATAATCAGCCAGACAACAACAACAATATGGCTGTTGAGACAAGAACAACAAGAATTAGCGGCTAAACCAAAACAACAAATTAAGCAACTACCAAATCACGTGGACACAGGTTGCGCAAGAAGCCACGAGCGCTGACCAAACGTTATCAGTAGCTCACCGTGGGACCGGCGGATGCAATCGGACACCCTCGCTCGCCAACGTTCTGCAATCAAAGAAATTTTCAAAAATAACGAATCCAAATATTTAAAAAAAAACAAGTGGGAAAGGCTATAGTCGAGATCCCGACCATAGGATACCCGTTACTTATTTCAATACATTATCGATTCAATTCTAATGTCATACTTGGGTTGCCAGAACTACTTGAGAATTTGAAGCATTCTAATAAGGTTTAACAATACAAAAACTATTGCATACTCTAGGGGGAACCTGTTGATCCAACAACTTAGACACGCAATTACTGCTGTTCTACTTGTCCGATCTTGTTGCGAATCAGTGGGATAATAGATAATAATAACAGATATCGGTTATTACCAAAAAATACGTATTATATGAAAAATTGTGGGTGAGGTGGTTTTTCGCGATTTGCGGGGGCGGAGGGGGGCGTGGCTTAAATTTGAAACAAACTTGATCTGCGTGAGGTATATGGAAATCTGTGTGACAAATTTGGTTATTCTATCTCTTATAGTCTCTGAGATCCTTGTGCTTATACAGACGGATGACCAGTTTTTCACGAATTACGGGCGTGGAAGGAGGCGGGTCCAAAATTTGAAACAAACTTGACCTGCTCCAACGCATTTCTGATCTACGTGTGAAAGTTTGGTTACTCTATCTCTTATGGTCTCTGAGATCTAGGCGCTCACACAGACAGACAGACGGACAGACGGACAGACGGACAGACACACATGGCTATATCGACTCGGCTATTGATGCTGATCAAGAATATATATACTTTATGGGGTCGGAGATGCCTCCTTCTGCCTGTTACGCACATTCCAACGAACACAATATACCCTTATACTTATTTTTTATAAGTAACGGGTATAAATACGAACTTTATAATTCTAAGTCTCGTCATTTGTTTACTTTTTATCCCAGCGATGTTTGAAAAAAATCACTAAAATTAGGGTATTTCTCAACTTTGATGGAATATAAAAAAAATTTGACACTTTTGGACACCACCGCACTACCACAGTACTATTAAGTAATCAATTCTCTAACAAAAATTGTTTGCGCCGATTTGCACCCTTTTTTAAAAAGTGCTAAAACTGATGCAACCTCGTAATAAAATTGTGAAAGAAGAAGTGCGCACTGTAGGTACATGCGTTATAGCTATGCCTGGCTGCCAGTATTATGAAATAACATCTTGTTCAACTTACACCTGTTTTATAACCCATTAAAAACGTTATTCTGAAACTCAGTTTTGGGAAATTTTTGGGCAGGTAATAAATAATCAGGTAAAAGTGATAGTGAAGGAAATCTATTCTGATTCTAAATGATGTACTATGAATTAAGGTAATTTTTTTAAGCAGGGCTTTGTTTTTTTACCTAGGTAAAAAGGAAATTCCCTAGAAAACAAGTCCGAAATTCCTTTATGGAAAGAAATGAACCGGTTCATTTGCGAACGCTACAGGGCATTAGAAGAACAAGAGAAGACAATCCATCTCCACTTAAGCAATCAAGGGCGACGCAAGAGCGTAATCCAGTTGGTTCTAGAAGAGTTAATTCCTTTGAGACCAACGTATCTGCCAAAGTCCGACAGTGTGATCTCTGCTCCAAAGAGAATCATCCCGCTCGAGTGTGTCCTCGTTTACTCCAAATGACGGTCAACGAACGGTCTGATTATATTAGGCAGAAGAAACTCTGCCTCAATTGTTTCGCTAGAGGACATCAACTCCGAGATTGCCCGAGTGCTCATAATTGTTACACGTGCAAAGGACGTCATCATACGTTACTGCACAAAAACGATTCCATAGCAGCGGCTTCCACTTCCAATTTTCAACCGAATATACAGTCCACTTCTTCCTCATCCCAGACACCGGAAAATGTACAAAATTTCTTTGCCACAAATACACAAGGTGTGCTTTTAGGCACTGCATTAATACAGATTTCACATTTGGGTGTCAATTATCCAGCTCGTGCTCTGATCGATTCCGGATCGGAGGCTACGTTCATTTCAGAACGCTTGGTCAAATTAATGAAGATGCCATACCAAACGGTAAATGCCCATGTTTCTGGACTCAACGAAGCTGTTGCAGCCCAGATACGTAAACTTTGTCATTTCCGTATCGTTCCGTCAGACAAACCCCGATTGCAAATTGAAGTATCCGCCTATGTCCTATCAAAGCTCGCAGGCAATTTGCCATCTTGTTCCATTTCAAACAGCGTTTTAGCAGATCTGCCGGACATTTGACTTGCTGACCCAACATTCTCGAAAAGCGCGCAAATTGATGTGCTCATAGGAGCAGATGTTCTACCATCTATTCTTCTAAGCGGATTTCAGCCAAAAATTTGTGGCACCCTCATCGGCCAAGAAACAGTCCTCGGCTGGATTCTGACAGGTCCAATTCCAGCTAATTCCCACATCGCGCTATCATCCTTCTCCACGCAAGTGGCGGTCTGCCCAGATCTAGCGCTTGACGAGCTGCTCACAAAGTTTTGGGAGGTGGAGGATCTGCCGTAGAATGTGCCCGAGGAATCCGAGACCCTTTGTGAGCAGAATTTTCAGAGGACAACAATAAGAGAGAATAACGGCAGATACACTGTGACTTTGCCATTCAGGGATCCAGAACATATTAAATTAGGACATTCCAGATCCATTGCTTTGGCTCAATTCATTAAGAATGAGCACCGATTACTAAAAACTCCACTTCTGAAAGAAGAGTACGACGCGGTAGTCAAAGAATATGCCGATCTTGGCCATATGAAACAGGTTCCTCCAAACTCGCAAGGCTCACAGAGTTTCTATCTTCCACATCATGCCGTTATAAAGCCAGAAAGCACTACTACGAAAGTTCGGGTTGTCTTTAATGCTTCGAGCAAATCCACAAATGGCCTGAGTCTAAACGATGTCTTGTATCCCGGTCCTATTCTTCAATCCGATTTGACCTTTCAATTATTAAAGTGGCGCTTCTTTCAGTTTGTTTTCAATGCCGATATTACGAAGATGTATAGACAAATCAATGTCGATCCGAAGCACACTCCTTTCCAACGTATCCTATTCCGTAATTCTGAAGGCAATATTCGCGATTATGAGTTGAACACCGTCACGTTTGGCGTCAATTGTGCGCCGTTTCTGGCACTCCGTGTTCTTAAGCAGTTGTCCATCGATGTGAAGACCCAGTATCCGCTTGCAAGTGACATTATTTCTCAACACATGTATGTAGATGATGTACTTGTCGGGGCAAAAGATCAAGCCGTTTTAGCAATCCGAGAGCTTCGCACGGCTCTGGAATCCGCTGGTTTCCCCTTGAGAAAATGGACAGCTAATAAGAAAGGCATGTTAGACCAGATTCCTACGGAACACTTGTTGCGAGCTGATTTTTTAGAAATTGAGGAAGCCAGCGTTGCAAAAACTCTCGGCATCCGATGGCAGGCCACTACCGATGAATTCTTTTTCGCTCCCTCTGACTTAGCCTCCAAATCCTCCTTTACAAAACGCGAGGTTCTTTCGCAGATTGCCCGATTATTTGATCCAGCAGGTTGCTTGGCACCTGTAATCGTCCGAGCCAAAATCTTCATGCAAGAAATTTGGCTTCACGAGCTTGCCTGGGACGATCTTTTACCAGACCAACTCGTCCGCCGCTGGCTCGAATTTCTCGAAAATTATCCTCGTCTCGGAGAAGTTCGCATTCCGCGATGGGTCCAGTTCAGTCCGAAGGCAAAAATTCAATTCCACGGGTTTTGTGATGCTTCACAGCGAGCTTATGGGGCGGCTCTTTATGTCCGCGTTGAAAGGGACGGTCATGTCTCCTGTCATCTTTTGACATCCAAAACTAAAGTTGCTCCAGTGAAGACGGTTTCCTTGCCGCGATTAGAATTATGTGGCGCGGTACTCCTCTCTGATCTCGCGTCCGTCCGAATTCCTCAGCTGTTTGACGAATACGTCGAAACGTTCTATTGGACCGACTCCACTATCGTGCTCGCGTGGTTGAGCAAAGCTCCATGCAAGTGGACGACCTTTGTCGCAAATCGCGTGGCGAAGATCACCCAATCCACCGGTTCATCTAATAACTGGTCGCATGTTCGATCCGAACAGAACCCAGCTGATTTAGCTAGTAGAGGTGTGACTCCTACAGAACTAATTAGCAGCTCGTTGTGGTGGCACGGACCGGAATGGTTGTTGTGTCCCCCGGATCAGTGGCCCGTATCCAACGCCGAAATCCCAGAGGCAATTCCTGAACAACGCCCAGTCAGGTGCAATGTTGCACAGCTGCCATCAGACAACATGTTTGAAAGATTTTCCAAATTCAACAAAGCGTTAAGGGTCACAGCTTATGTTTTGCGTTTTATTAGGCGCTCCCGAAAATTGATTCTTGTTTTTCCAAACGACCTCTCCAATCATGAACTCTCCGAAGCCCATGATCTATTTCTTCGTTGCACTCAACGCCAAGAGTATCCAAATGAATATGTCTGTTTGCAGAATAAGAAGCCAGTGGCTAGTTCGAGCAACATTCGTAACTTAAATCCTTATCTAGATCCGAATGGCATCCTCCGATCTTGCGGGCGACTGAAAGCCTCAGGATCACTAAGCTACGACGAACGGCATCCTATTCTACTCCCGTATAATTGCTATTTTACCCGACTTCTGATTCATTTTGTCCATGCAATCTCGCTTCATGGAGGGAGTCAATTAATGATGAGAATCATCCGAAGCAGATATTGGATTCCCAAATTAAGGACACTCCTTAAGTCCATAGTCCGTTCCTGTAAGGTGTGCATCATATATCGCAAGAAGCTCCAAGCGCAGATGATGGGTGATCTGCCAACTGAAAGGTCAACGTTCTCGAGACTACACGGGTGTTGACTTTGCTGGCCCTTTCGACATCAAAAATTACACCGGACGGGCTTGCCTCATCACAAAGGGTTACGTTTGTGTCTTCGTGTGTTTTAGCACCAGAGCAATCCACTTAGAGCCCACTTCGGATTTGACGTCCGAAAAGTTTCTGGCTGCGTTTGCAAGGTTCATTGCGCGGCGCGGCTGTCCTCTACGTCTGCATTCCGACAATGGTAAAAACTTTGTAGGGGCATCCAAGCTTCTCACACGCGATTTTCTCGAATCGACGAAATCTCTCGTTATCTCCAAATTCAGCCACCACCAGTTGTCCTGGCACTTTAATCCACCAGGCGCTCCTCACATGGGCGGCCTCTGGGAAGCGGGAGTTAAAAGCTTTAAGACTCTATTCCACAAAGCAACCTCCGTTTCCAAATATACATTCGAAGAATTCGCCACCTTGTTGAGTAAGGTTGAAGCATGCCTCAATTCCAGACCCATCTCTCCGATGTCAGAAGATCCCACGGATCTTTTAGCACTCACTCCCGGTCATTTCCTAATCGGTGCCCCTCTCCTATCCATTGCGGAACCCGAGATCCATGAGCCCGCTATGTCCATAATAAATCGATGGCAGCGATTGAAAGCCATCAATCAGCAATTCTGTAATCGCTGGAAGGAAGAGTACTTGAAGGAGCTGCATAAACGCAACAAATGGCAGTTTCCACATCGAGACCTTCAAGTGGGCGATTTGGTCATCGTCAAAGAAGAAAATCTCCCTTCTAACGAATGGCGTCTCGGACGTGTTCTTACTGCCTATCCTGGAGCTGATGACAAGGTCCGTGTGGTCGATGTCCAGACTGTCCACGGAATTGTCAAACGGCCAGTAGTGAAACTCTTATTCCTTCCTGCCGACCCGAGCACTCCTAAGCAGCAATAACTCCAAACGATCTCCTCCAAGCTCCAGTTCCATGTGTTGTCCAATTGTTTTTTCTCGAAAGAACCATACATTTCATAACGTCTTTCTTCTTCCAGACACAGCTACATTTTTTATTCAAGATGGCACCCCGCAGGACTCAAGCACAAGCCCTGGAGCAAAGACGTTCTCGAGGAACCTCGTCCTTTCGGTGTAGAGTGTGTCGTGGGATACATCCACTACGGAAATGTGGGCGCTTTCTGCGTCTTACAGCAGAGAAACGGCTCCGCGCAGTGTTGGTAAACAAGTATTGTGCCAACTGCTTAGCGCACCAGCACTCCGGACCATCCTGTCTGAGTCGCGACAGATGTCGCGTCTGCCGTGGGCCGCATCACACACTTCTGCATCTCCAAGAGCAACCCCATGCCGCCACTTCACAGGCCCAATCTCGCTCCAATTCCCAGTCTCGCGCCAATTCCCGGTCTCCCTCCCGTTCTCGGGACCCGCCTACGCTGACATCGCTGCTCCAATTAAAGAGCGTGATTGTGCTGCCCACTGCTGTGGTGCGGCTGTACAACGGGGAGAAAACCTTTGACATCAAGGCTCTGATTGATCCGTGCGCAACCGTCAGCACTATCAACGCTTCGCTGGCGATGACCTTCAAACTACGGTATATTAGCGTAGGCGAGGACCGGGTATGCTCGGCGATCATCAGCCCCATCACGAGCACGGAGCCCAGCTTTGAGGCTGTCCTCAAGATGGAGCCGGACTTCCGACTGCGGACGCCACTGCGGGCATTGGGGGATGGAGTGCGGGAGCGCTTCCAGAACTTAGCGCTCGCAGATGACCAATTCCACAAGCCATGCACGATCTCCTTGGTACTGGGATCCGACGTCTATCCCAGCATCATTCGCGAAGGCTTCATGCCCAGCCAAGGTGGTCTGCCAATTGCTCAGAGCACCATCTTCGGCTGGATCCTGTCCGGACCATGCAGATTTTGACTGCTCTCCCCCTCTCTCAATCTTCTTGCCACTCCGTGCAAAGGGGGGGGAGAATGTTTACGCCACTAATTAAGCGTCGTAAATGTTTTGTTCCATTCCCATGTTCCCTCCGACTAGTTATATTACAATCGAGTTCGAAGAGACGTTATCGAAATTTTATAGTTTTTATCGTTCTTAGAAAAAAATGTATTGTCATGAATTTTTATATACATACATACGCTTAACATACATAGATGAATAAAGAAGTGAAGTAAAACGAAGAATCCCGCCTACTTATTTACACAACATTCTACTGGATTTATCTGCCCTGCCCCCCGACGTAACAGAATTGAAGTAAATTTTGGTGTCGTTTATTATCTTTTTTACCTTTAAAAGAAAAAAAGCCTATTTAATGGTATTGAATGTGGTCAGGCAGTGCATTTTTGACTTCATAAAAGCCATTACACAGAGCTGCTTTTCTATTGAACAGTATTTTTAAATATAATTCAGAGAATAATCGTCAGTGCTAAAAGTGAAGTGTACTCATGGCTTTATTCAATTCAAAATGCTTCAAGATATTCAAAGCCACAGAAAACAAAATTGAATTTCAAATGGCAATTCTAAAAGAATTGCATATTTATCGAAAGTGTCAGACTTGGTATTGAAAGTTAGCAACATTTTTCGGCTAATAGAGATAAAATGGAAGATATCCCGACGATCAGCGGAAAGGTTTTAGGAATTTCATTCAGACTGGCTTGAAGACTACGTTATTTGAAGAAGATGGACAAACACCCATCTACCCGGGCCCATCTACTAGCCGAGGCAGAGAAAGACCGACAAAATCTTTGGAAGAGTGTTCAATCTACTCAAGGAAACGCAAGCTTGAGGAGGCTACAGGAGCAATATCCACGGAAAACTTGGCAGATGTGCTATCTTGAAAATATGTGAAAGTTCAGGAAAAGACCACAGCGGATATTACAAAAGCAGTAAAACAGGAAAAGAATTATCCAAGCAGAATTAACTAATTACTAAATTACTGGATTAAAGGTGGACTGTCCAAAACGCAATTATGGAATACCAATGATGCAAATACGTCCAGAAGATTTTTTGCTGATGATGAAGGAACCTCTCAAATAACAGGGGTAGACAATGACATTATTAAAAGGTTGGCTATTATCGTTTATGTCATAAATTCGAAGGAAATGATAAATTGCTCAAAATATGATGCGTATGCAACAAAAACAAAGCAACTTTTCATTGAAATGTACCCCAAGAAGTCCTGTTCCGAAGAACTTGTGGGATGGTTCGGAGGGGGCTTAGCTGAGGCCACCAGGCAGGTCGCGGGTTGCGGATAGCGAACGTCTATCGGGCCTACCTCGTAATAAGCAGTCCCGGACAAACAGCGGGTACGATACTGCTCATCGTACTGACAAGGCGTTTGTGTTGCCGCCTTTAAAGCATAGCGTCACACACCTCTCAACCCCCTCACAGTATACCTACCCAATCCTCTCCCCTACATCTCATCCCGGACTAAGGGTGTCACTCGAACCGTGCCGAGAGTCAGCCTGGTTGGGGGCCCGGGTCAAAAACTAGCTCAGTCGCTAACGGTGGGCTCAGGAAAGTGGCGACCGCCTGTTCTAACCAGCCTTATCCGGGCATGCGGACCTCTGCTCGGATGGACCTCATCCTTGTCGCGCTACTCATGGGACCAAAAGAATGGGAAAACATAATGTAAAGACCGCAGGACTGCCCTGCGGAAAGTGGTGTGAGGCACTTCGAGGACCGTCTCCTGGACAGGGAGCGGCCCTCCAACGTGGTAGACGCACCTCCACGTAGCCAAGCTCCGGCTTCAAATAGGAGAGTGTCACAGGCACAGCAAAGATAACCCTGTCTGCCAGCAACACGGCATACGCAAGGGAGCACCGTCGGACCCTCTCGACCAATGCGTCCCGCGCTAGCCGAGGATAGACGGCAAGGCCAGCAACGGCCTCCGTCGAAGAAGGACCTCCTGCCAGGTCAAGGGGAACCGGGTGGACGAGATGACCCCCACAAACGTAATCTCTGTGGATCAAGGGTCAAATGGTACATTCGGTACCTACAGCAAGGGATATCGCAGGAGGATGCGCTGGCCAAAGCGAAAGAGCCAAGACCAGCGACCACCCAAGGTAGGGCACCAGCCCACAAAAGATCCAGCAGTACGCTGACACCGCCAACCGATACCCCAAAAGGGTACGCGCGGCGGGGCCAAGTGCTGCACAAGGATCTGGAGTGGCCACACCTACCGGAGCAGAGCGGAAGTACGTTACAAAGGCGGACCATGGCACGCCAGGAGCGGCAGCAGCAGCAGGACGGCAGGAGGCTCTAGACGAGCGCCCCAGCACGTCAGCGGCGGCAGCAGCAGCAGCAGCAGCAACAACAGCAGCCAGGAAGTCTACCCCGCAGCGCCCACCGAGCCTCGCGCGTCCTACGCGTCTGTCGCGAAAAAGGTGAAAGTGGCCGTGTTACCTGCGGACTACCCCCAGGTAAGTCTCACGGGGACCTGTCCGCGCTTGAGGAGGCCATCCTGGATGAAGTCTTTTTCTGGCATCCATTTCCGGGTTGGACACCTGGTTATCGGCACAGATGAGAATTCGGCAGACTGGCTAATGACTGTAGCGTCAAGGCTACAGTCATGGAAGGGCGTACCCCTTGATAGTAGAATGGGGGATGACATCCCGTCACCCCACAACATCACCATCTACTGCCCGAGAAGTGCGAATCGGTCAACCGAATCCTTGTTGGTTATGCTGAGAAACCAGAACAAGATCGAGACCGACGCTTGGAGAATCCTATCAAGGAGGAATGATGGAGGAGCCCTGTTGGTGCTTGGCATCGACGAGTTGGCCAAAGAGGACATTGTGTCGCTAAGGAACGATACCCGTAAGCGGTTTGAAGAAGCTGGTAGAGAAGGCTGATCTAAAGACAGCACCCCCCTTAGGTGAGGAAACCACACCCGCGAGCGACAGCCCCCCTCCGGTGGATATTGTGGCATCTCCGGCTGTCTGCGGATCCGATGTTCAGCTGGCAGATCCTACCCACCCGTTGGAGGATCTGGCCGAAGATGAGGACTTGGCGGAGCTGACATTAGACCCCGCTGCGGCCCAGGAGTTGGAGGACCAAATGACCTTGTCGTCCCAGGAGCTCTCGGACGAGTTGGATGGAGCGGACGTCACCCTGACGCCACGCGATGAGGAGGGAATTTCCCGCCCCCCCTCGTCATGTAATATGGAGCCGCTGTTGTAGTGCGATGACGCAAGTCATCAGCACTAAGCTAGCCCAGGTAAACATCCACCGCGCAAAGGCAGCCTCGGCCGTCCTAGCCAGGATGTTTACCAACCAACAGCTTGGGCTAGCTCTAGTACAGGAGCCATGGTGCAACAACGGCATCAAAGGCCTGTACACAGCGGACTCGAAGGTAATCTGGGATCAAAGGGATCCAGTGCCTAGAACATGCATAATGGTAGGGAAATGTATTAACTATACTATCCTTTCAGAATTCCTGAGCAGGGACTGCGTGCCTATCGCCGTGCAGACGATCGGACATGCCCGCACCACCGTGGTAGCATCGGCGTACTTCGGAGAAGATGGAGTCTGTCCACCACCGGAAGTCGTCAAGCTTGTCGAGCACTGCTCCCGGGAGAAGCTCCCCCTAATCGTCGGATGTGACGCCAACGCTCATCATGAGGTATGGGGTAGCACGGATACCAACACAAGAGGTGAGTACCTTCTTGATTTTATATTTAGATATAACCTAGAAATTGGAAATGTCGGAAACACACCGACATTCATAACCAGAATCAGAGAAGAAGTCCTAGATGTCACTCTGATTAGCAAGGGTATTAAGCCGCACCTAAAAAACTGGCATGTCTCTTCGGATGAATCTATGTCTGATCGTAGAATCATTCTATTTGAGCTGCTAGTAAATATGGACATCAGCTTACTAACCCGCAATTCCAGGAAAACAAACTGGGAAAAATATAAAAAAAAACCCTGCAACTGAATCTGTCCAATGGAAGAACGGGCATACTCCGTTCACCACTGGAATTAGAGGAAGTTGTAGGCAATTTAAATAATAGCATAATTAATGCATTTGAAGAAAGCTGTCCTCTTGGGAGGAAGCGCAAAGAAACAGATGTTCCATGGTGGAGCGACTGCCTCGAAAGACTAAGACTAACCACCCGTCGCCTTTTCAACAGAGCGAAGAGGGACGGAATATGGGACTCATACCGTGAAAGCCTCACCTCCTACAACAGAGAGATTAGAAAGGCCAAACGGAAGAATTATCGCGATTTTTGCGAAAGCATAGGTAGTACGACTGAAGGTGCTCGGTTTCACAGGGCACTTTCTAAACGCACACCGGAAGCGAACTTAGCTTTGAAACGAAGGGATGGCACCTTCATTAGCAGTAGCTTAACGAGGCTAGAGCTATTATTTAAGACCCACTTCCCAGGCAGTATCCCGGTGAAAGAAGACACATTCGAAATAAGAAACATGATCAGGCCAACGTCTGCAGATTGGCAAACTGCCAAATTGACAGTCACATCGGAACGATTACAATGGGCAATTGGAACTTTCCAAGCCTATAAATCGCCGGGCCTGGACATGATATCACCCTCCTTCCTACAGCAAGGGCAGGACATACTCCTCCCTATCCTTAGGAAGATAATGATCAGCAGTCTCGCGCTAGGTTACATACCTAGTGCATGGCGAAGAGCGAGGGTGGTCTTCATCCCCAAGGCAGGGAAGAAAGACATCACCAGCCCCAAGTCCTTCAGACCCATCAGTTTTTGTTGAAAACGTTGGAAAAGCTGGTGGACTACAAGATAAGAAATACTCTTCTGATGCAAACTCCGCTGCAATCAACGCAGCACGCATCTACGGATACGGCACTATATCAACTACACCGCATTTTAAGCACAGCAGTTGAAAACAAGGAGGTGGCAGTATGCGCCTTCCTGGATATAGAGGGTGCCTTTGACAACACGTCCCATGATGCTGTCCAGGCTGCCCTGACCAGGAGGGGCCTAGACACAACCACAAGCAGATGGATTTCCTCACTGCTTGCGTCTAGACAAGCCATGGCAACAGTTCAAGACAGTACTGTTACAGTCACAACCACAAAAGGTTGTCCCCAAGGGGGTGTTTTGTCTCCACTACTTTGGAGCCTGTTAGTAGATGAACTACTTAGGAGACTTGCCAGCTATGGAATTCAATGTCAAGGATATGCCGATGATATTGTCATCATAGCACGAGGCAAATTCGAAGAAACACTCTGCGACTTTGTTCAGCTAGGTCTACAGATAACGAGTGAGTGGTGTGGAGAGGTGGGCCTGCATTGAGCAAAAGTTGCTCAAGAGCACTTTACACATGTCGCAGCATAGCCGGAAAATCATGGGGCACATCACCGAAGATAATTAGATGGCTATACCTTATGGTAGTCAGGCCAATGCTCACATACGGAGCAATAGCCTGGGGTGACAGGGCGCAGCTCGTCACCGTAAAGAAACAGTGGCTACGACTGCAACGAATGGCCTGCGTATGTATGACTGGAGCTATGAGCACCTGTCCGACAACGGCCATAGAAGTTGTAATGGAGCTCAGTCCACTCCATGTATTCATTGGATTACAACAAAGAGCGACTCTGTTAAGGATGGCGCGGGAGGGTTTTGGAAGCAGCCATATGCTTAGACACAGAGATGCAGAACTTCTTTCAGGTGTGCTCCCATTACTGGTGCAACCAAGGGACGAAATGACAGACGAGCTTATGTTCAAAAAGCATTTCGCAGTGAACCTAAGCAGCAAAAAGAACTGGACAACACTTGATGAAGTTCAGCCGATGGGTCAGCACACGATTAAATGGTATACTGATGGACCTCTCACAGACCAAGGCACAGGCCTTGGTGTACCAAAATGGTGTTTTATTTTTATTTTACACCTCAAATATGCACTGAAAATATTTTTCAACATTGGCCAACAATCATAAACCGCCCTGTGTACCAATTACCCTGTGCAAGCAGTCATTTGAAAGCCTGAAGTTTTCTATCAAATGCTTTTTTAATTTTGAAAATATCTTTACTGGTTCAAAAGACATAATTTTTGCAACGCAAAATGAGAAATGGCCCCACTGTGCACCGTGGGATAGACGAAAGGGATAAATCCGAGCCACCGCCGCGGGAATCGCCAATGTTGAAACTACTTCTGTAACACAAAGAAATTAAATTTAAGAAAAAAATTAAAATAGAAATAAGAAACCGAGAAAACATTTTTCAAATAGCAAAAAAAGCTATAGCCAACTCCACTTCATTGATTAACTACATAATTCTCTTTTGTTTTCGTTGAATAATTATCAGCAACATTTCCTCTTCAAAGAATTTACACCCAGATTTTTCGCAAGCTATTACCGAGCTAGGCTAAGCATTCTCTAAATTAAACATGGCGGACATGAGCACACCACGCTACAATTTACGATCAAAAGTAAAAAGGAAATTAATTTTCGACATGGTAAATACGGATGACGACAACTTGCCTGAAATTAATGTGGCCAATTGCAAGAGCAAATCAGACTGCTACAACGCCAAATTAAGTCTCTAGCTATCGGTACAGCTGCTGCACAGCCTGCAAATATCATTACTCCTCAGTGCATTAAACTACGTTTACCCAAATTTACACCGAACAACCCACATCTCTGATTCGTTCAAGTCGAGCAAGCTTTTCGTCTGCATGGAATCAACTCGGATGACGACAAATTTGGTCATCTCACGGTCATCATCACTCGCCTATTGGGAAAATTTGCAGAATCGGCCTAATCCAAACTACGTCGTTTGCTCCAAGGTGGTGGAACAGCAGGCTTAAAGCCCACAGAGGTTTTGTGCCACATGCGTCGTCTGGCTCCTGAGTCGAACAACGAAGAGATTATTCGCACCCTTTTTCTTCTTGAAATGCCGACACACATTCGCCCAATTCTGAGCATTTGGGAAGAACATGATCTTGACAAGCTGGCCAAAACAGCAGACAAGATGCTCGAGCAAGGTGATGCAAGTGCGAGTGCTTTTAGTGGACCCATTACCACACATGCCATTGGAAATTCTGTGAGTGCTGTTTCTTCATCCGACACTTTGAAAGAGTTAGCTTACAATCATAGAATCGCTCACGTAGTAAGTCTCGTGGACAATTCTGACGTCAATCTTCGAGTAACCGCTCGGATTCAGCAGCCCAAGCTCAGGATAATAGTCAGCAGCCAGAGCTTTGCTATTATCATCGTCGATATGGAAAAGACGCGCAGAAATGCAAAGCCCCATGCGCACAGGCTTTAAACTAGCGCAGCTGTCGCCTACAACGCTGTGTGGCGGCAATAATACAATCAACAGCGACTCATCCGTCCATCCCGAAGTTCTACAGGAACGCCGTCTTCACATCATCGATCGCAAGTCCCACATTAAGTTTCTGGTCGACTCCGGACCCGCAATCCCAGGAAAACAAACTGGGAAAAGTATAAAAAAAACCCTGCAACTGAATCTGTCCAATGGAAGAACGGGCATACTCCGTTCACCACTGGAATTAGAGGAAGTTGTAGGCAATTTAAATAATAGCATAATTAATGCATTTGAAGAAAGCTGTCCTCTTGGGAGGAAGCGCAAAGAAACAGATGTTCCATGGTGGAGCGACTGCCTCGAAAGACTAAGACTAACCACCCGTCGCCTTTTCAACAGAGCGAAGAGGAAAGCCGTGAAAGCCTCACTTCCTACAACAGAGAGATTAAAAAGGCCAAACGGAAGAATTATCGCGATTTTTGCGAAAGCATAGGTAGTACGACTGAAGGTGCTCGGTTTCACAGGGCACTTTCTAAACGCACACCGGAAGCGAACTTAGCTTTGAAACGAAGGGATGGCACCTTCACTAGCAGTAGCTTAACGAGGCTAGAGCTATTATTCAAGACCCACTTCAAAGGCAGTATCCCGGTGAAAGAAGACACATTCGAAATAAGAAACATGATCAGGCCAACGTCTGCAGATTGGCAAACTGCCAAATTGACAGTCACATCGGAACGATTACAATGGGCAATTGGAACTTTCCAAGCCTATAAATCGCCGGGCCTGGACATGATATCACCCTCCTTCCTACAGCAAGGGCAGGACATACTCCTCCCTATCCTTAGGAAGATAATGATCAGCAGTCTCGCGCTAGGTTACATACCTAGTGCATGGCGAAGAGCGAGGGTGGTCTTCATCCCCAAGGCAGGGAAGAAAGACATCACCAGCCCCAAGTCCTTCAGACCCATCAGTTTAACATCGTTTTTGTTGAAAACGTTGGAAAAGCTGGTGGACTACAAGATAAGAAATACTCTTCTGATGCAAACGCAGCACGCATACAGAGCAGGGCGATCTACGGATACGGCACTATATCAACTACACCGCATTTTAAGCACAGCAGTTGAAAACAAGGAGGTGGCAGTATGCGCCTTCCTGGATATAGAGGGTGCCTTCGACAACATGTCCCATGATGCTGTCCAGGCTGCCCTGACCAGGAGGGGCCTAGACACAACCACAAGCAGATGGATTTCCTCACTACTTGCGTCTAGACAAGCCATGGCAACAGTTCAAGACAGTACTGCTACAGTCACAACCACAAAAGGTTGTCCCCAAGGGGGTGTTTTGTCTCCACTACTTTGGAGCCTGTTAGTAGATGAACTACTTAGGAGACTTGCCAGCTATGGAATTCAATGTCAAGGATATACCGATGATATTGTCATCATAGCACGAGGCAAATTCGAAGAAACACTCTGCGACATTGTTCAGCTAGGTCTACGGATAACGAGTGAGTGGTGTGGAGAGGTGGGCCTGCATTGAGCAAAAGTTGCTCAAGAGCACTTTACACATGTCGCAGCATAGCCGGAAAATCATGGGGCACATCACCGAAGATAATTAGATGGCTATACCTTATGGTAGTCAGGCCAATGCTCACATACGGAGCAATAGTCTGGGGTGACAGGGCGCAGCTCGTCACCGTAAAGAAACAGTTGCTAAGACTGCAACGAATGGCCTGCGTATGTATGACTGGAGCTATGAGCACCTGTCCGACAACGGCCATAGAAGTTCTAATGGAGCTCAGTCCACTCCATGTATTCATTGGATTACAACAAAGAGCGACTCTGTTAAGGATGGCGCGGGAGGGTTTTGGAAGCAGCCATATCCTTAGTCACAGAGATGCAGAACTTCTTTCAGGTGTGCTCCCATTACTGGTGCAACCAAGGGACGAAATGAGAGCTAATGTTCGAAAAGCATTTCGCAGTGAACCTAAGCAGCAAAAAGAACTGGACAACACTTGATGAAGTTCAGCCGATGGATCAGCACACGATTAAATGGTATACTGATGGATCTCTCACAGACCAAGACACAGGCCTTGGTGTAGTGGGCCTTCAGGTATCATACCATGAATCCCTAGGAGCATACACCAGCATCTTCCAGGCTGAAGTATGTGCAATTAACTATCAGAACAGGGAAATAGCCATTCTTTCTGATAGCCAAGCAGCTCTGAATGCACTCAATAAGGCGAAAGTAACGTCTAAAGTAGTACATGAAGTGAGAAGGAAGCTAAACCAGCTGGGGTCATGCAATAAGCTAACCCTAGGATGGGTCCCTGGTCACAAGGAGATACCAGGGAATGAAGCAGCTGACAAACTAGCCAGAATGGGAGCAGGCAAGCCCCTGATAGGCCCCGAGCCGTTTTGTGGTATAGGAAGACGATTCGGGAGTACAACAGTCGTATTGGGCGGAGACCACAGGCCACCGACAAGCCAAACATCTCATAGGTAACTACAACCTAAATAGATTCAAACAAGTAATCTCATTGGGGAAGAATAGACTCAGGATACTCACCGGTCTACTGACAGGACATTGTAGACTGAAAAGTCACCTATCTAAACTAGGAATTGTAAGCAGCAGTACCTGCCGTTTCTGCGACTCCGAGGAGGAATCCTCAATGCACATTCTGGCAGAATGCACTGCTCTAGCAAGACGCAGGTGCAAATTTCTTGGGAAATATGTCATAGCGACGGAGGACATTGTAGATCTCAATCCGGCAAAAAATTCTCGACTTTGTGAGAGAAATAGGGTTGATGGAAGAGCTGTAAGCTCAGAAGGGGGCACAATAGATCCAGAGGGTCGCAGTGCATTTATCTCCATCTTAATAAAAAAAAAAATAAAACCCCAAGAAGTGGCTAACACCTACCGTTCACAGGATTCTGGATCATGACAGAGATTTAATTGAGTACCAATGCCTACCACTTGGAGAGCTGTCCGAAGAAGCACAGGAATGCAAAAACAAGGACTATAAGAGGTCTAGATACACGAATACTTGCAAGATTTCACGGGAGAGACAGAATGCAAACCTTTTCAATATGCTGTCGGCCTCTTCAGATCCACGTATTTCATTCTTTAAACATGTTAGATCACGAAAAGATTTAGAAGAATATAATTATAGTCCCAAATGTTAAGTTTATTAGATATTAATCCAAAACTTGATGAATATTTTACAGAAAATCAGCCATAAAGTAATTATATACTAAATTAAACTCATATAATATATAAAAAAAAATATTTTTTTATGTAATTTGCTTGTTTAAATTATTTAATAAATTAAAAAATATATTTAAAAATTGAAATAAGACTAAAATATATATACCGTACCCAAAAATGGTGTTTTATTTTTATTTTACACCTCAAATATGCACTGAAAATATTTTTCAACATTGGCCAACAACCATAAACCGCCCTGTGTACCAATTACCCTGTGCAAGCAGTCATTTGAAAGCCTGAAGTTTTCTATCAAATGCTTTTTTAATTTTGAAAATATCTTTACTGGTTCAAAAGACATAATTTTTGCAACGCAAAATGAGAAATGGCCCCACTGTGCACCGTGGGATAGACGAAAGGGATAAATCCGAGCCACCGCCGCGGGAATCGCCAATGTTGAAACTACTTCTGTAACACAAAGAAATAAAATTTAAGAAAAAAATTAAAATAGAAATAAGAAACCGAGAAAAAATTTTTCAAATAGCAAAAAAAGCTATAGCCAACTCCACTTCATTGATTAACTACATAATTCTCTTTTGTTTTCGTTGAATAATTATCAGCAACATTTCCTCTTCAAAGAATTTACACCCAGATTTTTCGCAAGCTATTACCGAGCTAGGCTA
Organism: Drosophila phalerata; assembly: GCA_951394115.2. Classification (NCBI taxonomy): domain Eukaryota; kingdom Metazoa; phylum Arthropoda; class Insecta; order Diptera; family Drosophilidae; genus Drosophila; species Drosophila phalerata. Next base: position 8,553,630 of record OX596006.1, on the reverse strand, counting down.
AGCATTCTCTAAATTAAACATGGCGGACATGAGCACACCACGCTACAATTTACGATCAAAAGTAAAAAGGAAATTAATTTTCGACATGGTAAATACGGATGACGACAACTTGCCTGAAATTAATGTGGCTCAATTGCAAGAGCAAATCAGACTGCTACAACGCCAAATTAAGTCTCTAGCTATCGGTACAGCTGCTGCACAGCCTGCAAATATCATTACTCCTCAGTGCATTAAACTACGTTTACCCAAATTTACACCGAACAACCCACATCTCTGGTTCGTTCAAGTCGAGCAAGCTTTTCGTCTGTATGGAATCAACTCGGATGACGACAAATTTGGTCATCTCACGGTCATCATCACTTGCCTATTGGGAAAATTTGCAGAATCGGCCTAATCCAAACTACGTCGTTTGCTCCAAGGTGGTGGAACAGCAGGCTTAAAGCCCACAGAGGTTTTGTGCCACATGCGTCGTCTGGCTCCTGAGTCGAACAACGAAGAGATTATTCGCACCCTTTTTCTTCTTGAAATGCCGACACACAATCGCCCAATTCTGAGCATTTGGGAAGAACATGATCTGGACAAGCTGGCCAAAACAGCAGACAAGATGCTCGAGCAAGGTGATGCAAGTGCGAGTGCTTTTAGTGGACCCATTACCACACATGCCATTGGAAATTCTGTGAGTGCTGTTTCTACATCCGACGCGCAGAAATGCAAAGCCCCATGCGCACAGGCTTTAAACTAGCGCAGCTGTCGCCTATCAGCAGCGACTCATCCGTCCATCCCGAAGTTCTACAGGAACGCCGTCTTCACATCATCGATCGCAAGTCCCACATTAAGTTTCTGGTCGACTCCGGACCCGCAATCCCAGGAAAACAAACTGGGAAAAGTATAAAAAAAACCCTGCAACTGAATCTGTCCAATGGAAGAACGGGCATACTCCGTTCACCACTGGAATTAGAGGAAGTTGTAGGCAATTTAAATAATAGCATAATTAATGCATTTGAAGAAAGCTGTCCTCTTGGGAGGAAGCGCAAAGAAACAGATGTTCCATGGTGGAGCGACTGCCTCGAAAGACTAAGACTAACCACCCGTCGCCTTTTCAACAGAGCGAAGAGGGACGGAATATGGGACTCATACCGTGAAAGCCTCACCTCCTACAACAGAGAGATTAGAAAGGCCAAACGGAAGAATTATCGCGATTTTTGCGAAAGCATAGGTAGTACGACTGAAGGTGCTCGGTTTCACAGGGCACTTTCTAAACGAACACCGGAGCGAACTTAGCTTTGAAACGAAGGGATGGCACCTTCACTAGCAGTAGCTTAACGAGGCTAGAGCTATTATTCAAGACCCACTTCAAAGGCAGTATCCCGGTGAAAGAAGACACATTTGAAATAAGAAACATGATCAGGCCAACGTCTGCAGATTGGCAAACTGCCAAATTGACAGTCACATCGGAACGATTACAATGGGCAATTGGAACTTTCCAAGCCTATAAATCGCCGGGCCTGGACATGATATCACCCTCCTTCCTACAGCAAGGGCAGGACATACTCCTCCCTATCCTTAGGAAGATAATGATCAGCAGTCTCGCGCTAGGTTACATACCTAGTGCATGGCGAAGAGCGAGGGTGGTCTTCATCCCCAAGGCAGGGAAGAAAGACATCACCAGCCCCAAGTCCTTCAGACCCATCAGTTTAACATCGTTTTTGTTGAAAACGTTGGAAAAGCTGGTGGACTACAAGATAAGAAATACTCTTCTGATGCAAACGCAGCACGCATACAGAGCAGGGCGATCTACGGATACGGCACTATATCAACTACACCGCATTTTAAGCACAGCAGTTGAAAACAAGGAGGTGGCAGTATGCGCCTTCCTGGATATAGAGGGTGTCTTCGACAACACGTCCCATGATGCTGTCCAGGCTGCCCTGACCAGGAGGGGCCTAGACACAACCACAAGCAGATGGATTTCCTCACTGCTTGCGTCTAGACAAGCCATGGCAACAGTTCAAGACAGTACTGTTACAGTCACAACCACAAAAGGTTGTCCCCAAGGGGGTGTTTTGTCTCCACTACTTTGGAGCCTGTTAGTAGATGAACTACTTAGGAGACTTGCCAGCTATGGAATTCAATGTCAAGGATATGCCGATGATATTGTCATCATAGCACGAGGCAAATTCGAAGAAACACTCTGCGACATTGTTCAGCTAGGTCTACGGATAACGAGTGAGTGGTGTGGAGAGGTGGGCCTGCATTGAGCAAAAGTTGCTCAAGAGCACTTTACACATGTCGCAGCATAGCCGGAAAATCATGGGGCACATCACCGAAGATAATTAGATGGCTATACCTTATGGTAGTCAGGCCAATGCTCACATACGGAGCAATAGCCTGGGGTGACAGGGCGCAGCTCGTCACCGTAAAGAAACAGTTGCTAAGACTGCAACGAATGGCCTGCGTATGTATGACTGGAGCTATGAGCACCTGTCCGACAACGGCCATAGAAGTTCTAATGGAGCTCAGTCCACTCCATGTATTCATTGGATTACAACAAAGAGCGACTCTGTTAAGGATGGCGCGGGAGGGTTTTGGAAGCAGCCATATCCTTAGTCACAGAGATGCAGAACTTCTTTCAGGTGTGCTCCCATTACTGGTGCAACCAAGAGACGAAATGACAGCCGAGCTTATGTTCGAAAAGCATTTCGCAGTGAACCTAAGCAGCAAAAAGAACTGGACAACACTTGATGAAGTTCAGCCGATGGGTCAGCACACGATTAAATGGTATACTGATGGATCTCTCACAGACCAAGACACAGGCCTTGGTGTAGTGGGCCCTCAGGTATCATACCATGAATCCCTAGGAGCATACACCAGCATCTTCCAGGCTGAAGTATGTGCAATTAACTATCAGAACAGGGAAATAGCCATTCTTTCTGATAGCCAAGCAGCTCTGAATGCACTCAATAAGGCGAAAGTAACGTCTAAAGTAGTACATGAAGTGAGAAGGAAGCGAAACCAGCTGGGGTCATGCAATAAGCTAACCCTAAGATGGGTCCCTGGTCACAAGGAGATACCAGGGAATGAAGCAGCTGACAAACTAGCCAGAATGGGAGCAGGCAAGCCCCTGATAGGCCCCGAGCCGTTTTGTGGTATAGGAAGACGATTCGGGAGTACAACAGTCGTATTGGGCGGAGACCACAGGCTACCGACAAGCCAAACATCTCATAGGTAACTACAACCTAAATAGATTCAAACAAGTAATCTCATTGGGGAAGAATAGACTCAGGATACTCACCGGTCTACTGACAGGACATTGTAGACTGAAAAGTCACCTATCTAAACTAGGAATTGTAAGCAGCAGTACCTGCCGTTTCTGCGACTCCGAGGAGGAATCCTCAATGCACATTCTGGCAGAATGCACTGCTCTAGCAAGACGCAGGTGCAAATTTCTTGGGAAATATGTCATACCGACGGAGGACATTGTAGATCTCAATCCGGCAAAAATTCTCGACTTTGTGAGAGAAATAGGGTTGATGGAAGAGCTGTAAGCTCAGAAGGGGGCACAATAGATCCAGAGGGTCGCAGTGCATTTATCTCCATCTTAATAAAAAAAAAAATAAAACCCCAAGAAGTGGCTAACACCTACCGTTCACAGGATTCTGGATCATGACAGAGATTTAATTGAGTACCAATGCCTACCACTTGGAGAGCTGTCCGAAGAAGCACAGGAATGCAAAAACAAGGACTATAAGAGGTTTAGATACACGAATACTTGCAAGATTTCACGGGAGAGACAGAATGCAAACCTTTTCAATATGCTGTCGGCCTCTTCAGATCCACGTATTTCATTCTTTAAACATGTTAGATCACGAAAAGATTTAGAAGAATATAATTATAGTCCCAAATGTTAAGTTTATTAGATATTAATCCAAGTCTTGATGAATATTTTACAGAAAATCAGCCATAAAGTAATTATATACTAAATTAAACTCATATAATATATAAAAAAAAATATTTTTTTTATGTAATTTGCTTGTTTAAATTATTTAATATATTAAAAAATATATTTAAAAATTGAAATAAGACTAAAATATATATACCGTACCCAAAAATGGTGTTTTATTTTTATTTTACACCTCAAATATGCACTGAAAATATTTTTCAACATTGGCCAACAACCATAAACCGCCCTGTGTACCAATTACCCTGTGCAAGCAGTCATTTGAAAGCCTGAAGTTTTCTATCAAATGCTTTTTTAATTTTGAAAATATCTTTACTGGTTCAAATGATATAATTTTTGCAACGCAAAATGAGAAATGGCCCCACTGTGCACCGTGGGATAGACGAAAGGGATAAATCCGAGCCACCGCCGCGGGAATCGCCAATGTTGAAACTACTTCTGTAACACAAAGAAATAAAATTTAAGAAAAAAATTAAAATAGAAATAAGAAACCGAGAAAAAATTTTTCAAATAGCAAAAAAAGCTATAGCCAACTCCACTTCATTGATTAACTACATAATTCTCTTTTGTTTTCGTTGAATAATTATCAGCAACATTTCCTCTTCAAAGAATTTACAAAATACGGATGACGACAACTTGCCTGAAATTAATGTGGCTCAATTGCAAGAGCAAATCAGACTGCTACAACGCCAAATTAAGTCTCTAGCTATCGGTACAGCTGCTGCAAAGCCTGCAAATATCATTACTCCTCAGTGCATTAAACTACGTTTACCCAAATTTACACCGAACAACCCACATCTCTGGTTCGTTCAAGTCGAGCAAGCTTTTCGTCTGCATGGAATCAACTCGGATGACGACAAATTTGGTCATCTCACGGTCATCATCACTCGCCTATTGGGAAAATTTGCAGAATCGGCCTAATCCAAACTACGTCGTTTGCTCCAAGGTGGTGGAACAGCAGGCTTAAAGCCCACAGAGGTTTTGTGCCACATGCGTCGTCTGGCTCCTGAGTCGAACAACGAAGAGATTATTCGCACCCTTTTTCTTCTTGAAATGCCGACACACATTCGCCCAATTCTGAGCATTTGAGAAGAACATGATCTTGACAAGCTGGCCAAAACAGCAGACAAGATGCTCGAGCAAGGTGATGCAAGTGCGAGTGCTTTTAGTGGACCCATTACCACACATGCCATTGGAAATTCTGTGAGTGCTGTTTCTTCATCCGACACTTTGAAAGAATTAGCTTACAATCATAGAATCGCTCACGTAGTAAGTCTCGTGGACAATTCTCACGTCAATCTTCGAGTAACCGCTCGGATTCAGCAGCCCAAGCTCAGGATAATAGTCAGCAGCCAGAGCTTTGCTATTATCATCGTCGATATGGAAAAGACGCGCAGAAATGCAAAGCCCCATGCGCACAGGCTTTAAACTAGCGCAGCTGTCGCCTACAACGCTGTGTGGCGGCAATAATACAATCAACAGCGACTCATCCGTCCATCCCGAAGTTCTACAGGAACGCCGTCTTCACATCATCGATCGCAAGTCCCACATTAAGTTTCTGGTCGACTCCGGACCCGCAATCCCAGGAAAACAAACTGGGAAAAGTATAAAAAAAACCCTGCAACTGAATCTGTCCAATGGAAGAACGGGCATACTCCGTTCACCACTGGAATTAGAGGAAGTTGTAGGCAATTTAAATAATAGCATAATTAATGCATTTGAAGAAAGCTGTCCTCTTGGGAGGAAGCGCAAAGAAACAGATGTTCCATGGTGGAGCGACTGCCTCGAAAGACTAAGACTAACCATCCGTCGCCTTTTCAACAGAGCGAAGAGGGGCGGAATATGGGACTCATACCGTGAAAGCCTCACTTCCTACAACAGAGAGATTAAAAAGGCCAAACGGAAGAATTATCGGGATTTTTGCGAAAGCATAGGTAGTACGACTAAAGGTGCTCGGTTTCACAGGGCACTTTCTAAACGCACACCGGAAGCGAACTTAGCTTTGAAACGAAGGGATGGCACCTTCACTTGCAGTAACTTAACGAGGCTAGAGCTATTATTCAAGACCCACTTCAAAGGCAGTATCCCGGTGAAAGAAGACACATTCGAAATAAGAAACATGATCAGGCCAACGTCTGCAGATTGGCAAACTGCCAAATTGACAGTCACATCGGAACGATTACAATGGGCAATTGGAACTTTCCAAGCCTATAAATCGCCGGGCCTGGACATGATATCACCCTCCTTCCTACAGCAAGGGCAGGACATACTCCTCCCTATCCTTAGGAAGATAATGATCAGCAGTCTCGCGCTAGGTTACATACCTAGTGCATGGCGAAGAGCGAGGGTCTTCATCCCCAAGGCAGGGAAGAAAGACATCACCAGCCCCAAGTCCTTCAGACCCATCAGTTTAACATCGTTTTTGTTGAAAACGTTGGAAAAGCTGGTGGACTACAAGATAAGAAATACACTTCTGATGCAAACGCAGCACGCATACAGAGCAGGGCGATCTACGGATACGGCACTATATCAACTACACCGCATTTTAAGCACAGCAGTTGAAAACAAGGAGGTGGCAGTATGCGCCTTCCTGGATATAGAGGGTGCCTTCGACAACATGTCCCATGATGCTGTCCAGGCTGCCCTGACCAGGAGGGGCCTAGACACAACCACAAGCAGATGGATTTCCTCACTACTTGCGTCTAGACAAGCCATGGCAACAGTTCAAGACAGTACTGTTACAGTCACAACCACAAAAGGTTGTCCCCAAGGGGGTGTTTTGTCTCCACTACTTTGGAGCCTGTTAGTAGATGAACTACTTAGGAGACTTGCCAGCTATGGAATTCAATGTCAAGGATATACCGATGATATTGTCATCATAGCACGAGGCAAATTCGAAGAAACACTCTGCGACATTGTTCAGCTAGGTCTACGGATAACGAGTGAGTGGTGTGGAGAGGTGGGCCTGCATTGAGCAAAAGTTGCTCAAGAGCACTTTACACATGTCGCAGCATAGCCGGAAAATCATGGGGCACATCACCGAAGATAATTAGATGGCTATACCTTATGGTAGTCAGGCCAATGCTCACATACGGAGCAATAGCCTGGGGTGACAGGGCGCAGCTCGTCACCGTAAAGAAACAGTTGCTAAGACTGCAACGAATGGCCTGCGTATGTATGACTGGAGCTATGAGCACCTGTCCGACAACGGCCATAGAAGTTCTAATGGAGCTCAGTCCACTCCATGTATTCATTGGATTACAACAAAGAGCGACTCTGTTAAGGATGGCGCGGGAGGGTTTTGGAAGCAGCCATATCCTTAGTCACAGAGATGCAGAACTTCTTTCAGGTGTGCTCCCATTACTGGTGCAACCAAGGGACGAAATGAGAGCTAATGTTCGAAAAGCATTTCGCAGTGAACCTAAGCAGCAAAAAGAACTGGACAACACTTGATGAAGTTCAGCCGATGGATCAGCACACGATTAAATGGTATACTGATGGATCTCTCACAGACCAAGACACAGGCCTTGGTGTAGTGGGCCTTCAGGTATCATACCATGAATCCCTAGGAGCATACACCAGCATCTTCCAGGCTGAAGTATGTGCAATTAACTATCAGAACAGGGAAATAGCCATTCTTTCTGATAGCCAAGCAGCTCTGAATGCACTCAATAAGGCGAAAGTAACGTCTAAAGTAGTACATGAAGTGAGAAGGAAGCTAAACCAGCTGGGGTCATGCAATAAGCTAACCCTAGGATGGGTCCCTGGTCACAAGGAGATACCAGGGAATGAAGCAGCTGACAAACTAGCCAGAATGGGAGCAGGCAAGCCCCTGATAGGCCCCGAGCCGTTTTGTGGTATAGGAAGACGATTCGGGAGTACAACAGTCGTATTGGGCGGAGACCACAGGCCACCGACAAGCCAAACATCTCATAGGTAACTACAACCTAAATAGATTCAAACAAGTAATCTCATTGGGGAAGAATAGACTCAGGATACTCACCGGTCTACTGACAGGACATTGTAGACTGAAAAGTCACCTATCTAAACTAGGAATTGTAAGCAGCAGTACCTGCCGTTTCTGCGACTCCGAGGAGGAATCCTCAATGCACATTCTGGCAGAATGCACTGCTCTAGCAAGACGCAGGTGCAAATTTCTTGGGAAATATGTCATACCGACGGAGGACATTGTAGATCTCAATCCGGCAAAAATTCTCGACTTTGTGAGAGAAATAGGGTTGATGGAAGAGCTGTAAGCTCAGAAGGGGGCACAATAGATCCAGAGGGTCGCAGTGCATTTATCTCCATCTTAATAAAAAAAAAAATAAAACCCCAAGAAGTGGCTAACACCTACCGTTCACAGGATGCTGGATCATGACAGAGATTTAATTGAGTACCAATGCCTACCACTTGGAGAGCTGTCCGAAGAAGCACAGGAATGCAAAAACAAGGACTATAAGAGGTTTAGATACACGAATACTTGCAAGATTTCACGGGAGAGACAGAATGCAAACCTTTTCAATATGCTGTCGGCCTCTTCAGATCCACGTATTTCATTCTTTAAACATGTTAGATCACGAAAAGATTTAGAAGAATATAATTATAGTCCCAAATGTTAAGTTTATTAGATATTAATCCAAAACTTGATGAATATTTTACAGAAAATCAGCCATAAAGTAATTATATACTAAATTAAACTCATATAATATATAAAAAAAAATATTTTTTTTATGTAATTTGCTTGTTTAAATTATTTAATATATTAAAAAATATATTTAAAAATTGAAATAAGACTAAAATATATATACCGTACCCAAAAATGGTGTTTTATTTTTATTTTACACCTCAAATATGCACTGAAAATATTTTTCAACATTGGCCAACAACCATAAACCGCCCTGTGTACCAATTACCCTGTGCAAGCAGTCATTTGAAAGCCTGAAGTTTTCTATCAAATGCTTTTTTAATTTTGAAAATATCTTTACTGGTTCAAAAGATATCATTTTTGCAACGCAAAATGAGAAATGGCCCCACTGTGCACCGTGGGATAGACGAAAGGGATAAATCCGAGCCACCGCCGCGGGAATCGCCAATGTTGAAACTACTTCTGTAACACAAAAAAATAAAATTTAGGAAAAAAATTAAAATAGAAATAAGAAACCGAGAAAAAATTTTTCAAATAGCAAAAAAAGCTATAGCCAACTCCACTTCATTGATTAACTACATAATTCTCTTTTGTTTTCGTTGAATAATTATCAGCAACATTTCCTCTTCAAAGAATTTACACCCAGATTTTTCGCAAGCTATTACCGAGCTAGGCTAAGCATTCTCTAAATTAAACATGGCGGACATGAGCACACCACGCTACAATTTACGATCAAAAGTAAAAAGGAAATTAATTTTCGACATGGTAAATACGGATGACGACAACTTGCCTGAAATTAATGTGGCTCAATTGCAAGAGCAAATCAGACTGCTACAACGCCAAATTAAGTCTCTAGCTATCGGTACAGCTGCTGCACAGCCTGCAAATATCATTACTCCTCAGTGCATTAAACTACGTTTACCCAAATTTACACCGAACAACCCACATCTCTGGTTCGTTCAAGTCGAGCAAGCTTTTCGTCTGTATGGAATCAACTCGGATGACGACAAATTTGGTCATCTCACGGTCATCATCACTTGCCTATTGGGAAAATTTGCAGAATCGGCCTAATCCAAACTACGTCGTTTGCTCCAAGGTGGTGGAACAGCAGGCTTAAAGCCCACAGAGGTTTTGTGCCACATGCGTCGTCTGGCTCCTGAGTCGAACAACGAAGAGATTATTCGCACCCTTTTTCTTCTTGAAATGCCGACACACAATCGCCCAATTCTAAGCATTTGGGAAGAACATGATCTGGACAAGCTGGCCAAAACAGCAGACAAGATGCTCGAGCAAGGTGATGCAAGTGCGAGTGCTTTTAGTGGACCCATTACCACACATGCCATTGGAAATTCTGTGAGTGCTGTTTCTACATCCGACACTTTGAAAGAATTTGCCACCACTCTACGCTCGCTCTCTCAAAAGTAGATAGTATTCAATCGGATGTCAAACGCTTACAATCATAGAATCGCTCACGTAGTAAGTCTCGTGGACAATTCTCACGTCAATCTTCGAGTAACAGGTCGGATTCAGCAGCCCAAGCTCAGGATAATAGTCAGCAGCCAGAGCTTTGCTATTATCATCGTCGATATGGAAAAGACGCGCAGAAATGCAAAGCCCCATGCGCACAGGCTTTAAACTAGCGCAGCTGTCGCCTATCAGCAGCGACTCATCCGTCCATCCCGAAGTTCTACAGGAACGCCGTCTTCACATCATCGATCGCAAGTCCCACATTAAGTTTCTGGTCGACTCCGGACCCGCAATCCCAGGAAAACAAACTGGGAAAAGTATAAAAAAAACCCTGCAAATAAATCTGTCCAATGGAAGAACGGGCATACTCCGTTCACCACTGGAATTAGAGGAAGTTGTAGGCAATTTAAATAATAGCATAATTAATGCATTTGAAGAAAGCTGTCCTCTTGGGAGGAAGCGCAAAGAAACAGATGTTCCATGGTGGAGCGACTGCCTCGAAAGACTAAGACTAACCACCCGTCGCCTTTTCAACAGAGCGAAGAGGGGCGGAATATGGGACTCATACCGTGAAAGCCTCACCTCCTACAACAGAGAGATTAAAAAGGCCAAACGGAAGAATTATCGCGATTTTTGCGAAAGCATAGGTAGTACGACTGAAGGTGCTCGGTTTCACAGGGCACTTTCTAAACGCACACCGGAAGAGAACTTAGCTTTGAAACGAAGGGATGGCACCTTCACTAGCAGTAGCTTAACGAGGCTAGAGCTATTATTCAAGACCCACTTCCCAGGCAGTATCCCGGTAAAAGAAGACACATTCGAAATAAGAAACATGATCAGGCCAACGTCTGCAGATTGGCAAACTGCCAAATTGACAGTCACATCGGAACGATTACAATGGGCAATTGGAACTTTCCAAGCCTATAAATCGCCGGGCCTGGACATGATATCACCCTCCTTCCTACAGCAAGGGCAGGACATACTCCTCCCTATCCTTAGGAAGATAATGATCAGCAGTCTCGCGCTAGGTTACATACCTAGTGCATGGCGAAGAGCGAGGGTGGTCTTCATCCCCAAGGCAGGGAAGAAAGACATCACCAGCCCCAAGTCCTTCAGACCCATCAGTTTAACATCGTTTTTGTTGAAAACGTTGGAAAAGCTGGTGGACTACAAGATAAGAAATACTCTTCTGATGCAAACGCAGCACGCATACAGAGCAGGGCGATCTACGGATACGGCACTATATCAACTACACCGCATTTTAAGCACAGCAGTTGAAAACAAGGAGGTGGCAGTATGCGCCTTCCTGGATATAGAGGGTGTCTTCGACAACACGTCCCATGATGCTGTCCAGGCTGCCCTGACCAGGAGGGGCCTAGACACAACCACAAGCAGATGGATTTCCTCACTGCTTGCGTCTAGACAAGCCATGGCAACAGTTCAAGACAGTACTGTTACAGTCACAACCACAAAAGGTTGTCCCCAAGGGGGTGTTTTGTCTCCACTACTTTGGAGCCTGTTAGTAGATGAACTACTTAGGAGACTTGCCAGCTATGGAATTCAATGTCAAGGATATGCCGATGATATTGTCATCATAGCACGAGGCAAATTCGAAGAAACACTCTGCGACATTGTTCAGCTAGGTCTACGGATAACGAGTGAGTGGTGTGGAGAGGTGGGCCTGCATTGAGCAAAAGTTGCTCAAGAGCACTTTACACATGTCGCAGCATAGCCGGAAAATCATGGGGCACATCACCGAAGATAATTAGATGGCTATACCTTATGGTAGTCAGGCCAATGCTCACATACGGAGCAATAGCCTGGGGTGACAGGGCGCAGCTCGTCACCGTATAGAAACAGTTGCTACGACTGCAACGAATGGCCTGCGTATGTATGACTGGAGCTATGAGCACCTGTCCGACAACGGCCATAGAAGTTGTAATGGAGCTCAGTCCACTCCATGTATTCATTGGATTACAACAAAGAGCGACTCTGTTAAGGATGGCGCGGGAGGGTTTTGGAAGCAGCCATATCCTTAGTCACAGAGATGCAGAACTTCTTTCAGGTGTGCTCCCATTACTGGTGCAACCAAGGGACGAAATGACAGCCGAGCTTATGTTCAAAAAGCATTTCGCAGTGAACCTAAGCAGCAAAAAGAACTGGACAACACTTGATGAAGCTCAGCCGATGGGTCAGCACACGATTAAATGGTATACTGATGGATCTCTCACAGACCAAGACACAGGCCTTGGTGTAGTGGGCCTTCAGGTATCATACCATGAATCTCTAGGAGCATACACCAGCATCTTCCAGGCTGAAGTATGTGCAATTAACTATCAGAACAGGGAAATAGCCATTCTTTCTGATAGCCAAGCAGCTCTGAATGCACTCAATAAGGCGAAAGTAACGTCTAAAGTAGTACATGAAGTGAGAAGGAAGCGAAACCAGCTGGGGTCATGCAATAAGCTATCCCTAAGATGGGTCCCTGGTCACAAGGAGATACCAGGGAATGAAGCAGCTGACAAACTAGCCAGAATGGGAGCAGGCAAGCCCCTGATAGGCCCCGAGCCGTTTTGTGGTATAGGAAGACGATTCGGGAGTACAACAGTCGTATTGGGCGGAGACCACAGGCCACCGACAAGCCAAACATCTCATAGGTAACTACAACCTAAATAGATTCAAACAAGTAATCTCATTGGGGAAGAATAGACTCAGGATACTCACCGGTCTACTGACAGGACATTGTAGACTGAAAAGTCACCTATCTAAACTAGGAATTGTAAGCAGCAGTACCTGCCGTTTCTGCGACTCCGAGGAGGAATCCTCAATGCACATTCTGGCAGAATGCACTGCTCTAGCAAGACGCAGGTGCAAATTTCTTGGGAAATATGTCATACCGACGGAGGACATTGTAGATCTCAATCCGGCAAAAATTCTCAACTTTGTGAGAGAAATAGGGTTGATGGAAGAGCTGTAAGCTCAGAAGGGGGCACAATAGATCCAGAGGGTCGCAGTGCATTTATCTCCATCTTAATAAAAAAAAAAATAAAACCCCAAGAAGTGGCTAACACCTACCGTTCACAGGATGCTGGATCATGACAGAGATTTAATTGAGTACCAATGCCTACCACTTGCAGAGCTGTCCGAAGAAGCACAGGAATGCAAAAACAAGGACTATAAGAGGTTTAGATACACGAATACTTGCAAGATTTCACGGGAGAGACAGAATGCAAACCTTTTCAATATGCTGTCGGCCTCTTCAGATCCACGTATTTCATTCTTTAAACATGTTAGATCACGAAAAGATTTAGAAGAATATAATTATAGTCCCAAATGTTAAGTTTATTAGATATTAATCCAAGTCTTGATGAATATTTTACAGAAAATCAGCCATAAAGTAATTATATACTAAATTTAACTCATATAATATATAAAAAAAAATATTTTTTTATGTAATTTGCTTGTTTAAATTATTTAATATATTAAAAAATATATTTAAAAATTGAAATAAGACTAAAATATATATACCGTACCCAAAAATGGTGTTTTATTTTTATTTTACACCTCAAATATGCACTGAAAATATTTTTCAACATTGGCCAACAACCATAAACCGCCCTGTGTACCAATTACCCTGTGCAAGCAGTCATTTGAAAGCCTGAAGTTTTCTATCAAATGCTTTTTTAATTTTGATAATATCTTTACTGGTTCAAAAGATATCATTTTTGCAACGCAAAATGAGAAATGACCCCACTGTGCACCGTGGGATAGACGAAAGGGATAAATCCGAGCCACCGCCGCGGGAATCGCCAATGTTGAAACTACTTCTGTAACACAAAAAAATAAAATTTAAGAAAAAAATTAAAATAGAAATAAGAAACCGAGAAAATATTTTTCAAATAGCAAAAAAAGCTATAGCCAACTCCACTTCATTGATTAACTACATAATTCTCTTTTGTTTTCGTTGAAATATGATAATTATCAGCAACATTTCCTCTTCAAAGAATTTACACCCAGATTTTTCGCAAGCTATTACCGAGCTAGGCTAAGCATTCTCTAAATTAAACATGGCGGACATGAGCACACCACGCTACAATTTACGATCAAAAGTAAAAAGGAAATTAATTTTCGACATGGTAAATACGGATGACGACAACTTGCCTGAAATTAATGTGGCTCAATTGCAAGAGCAAATCAGACTGCTACAACGCCAAATTAAGTCTCTAGCTATCGGTACAGCTGCTGCAAAGCCTGCAAATATCATTACTCCTCAGTGCATTAAACTACGTTTACCCAAATTTACACCGAACAACCCACATCTCTGGTTCGTTCAAGTCGAGCAAGCTTTTCGTCTGCATGGAATCAACTCAGATGACGACAAATTTGGTCATCTCACGGTCATCATCACTTGCCTATTGGGAAAATTTGCAGAATCGGCCTAATCCAAACTACGTCGTTTGCTCCAAGGTGGTGGAACAGCAGGCTTAAAGCCCACAGAGGTTTTGTGCCACATGCGTCGTCTGGCTCCTGAGTCGAACAACGAAGAGATTATTCGCACCCTTTTTCTTCTTGAAATGCCGACACACATTCGCCCAATTCTGAGCATTTGGGAAGAACATGATCTGGACAAGCTGGCCAAAACAGCAGACAAGATGCTCGAGCAAGGTGATGCAAGTGCGAGTGCTTTTAGTGGACCCATTACCACACATGCCATTGGAAATTCTGTGAGTGCTGTTTCTTCATCCGACACTTTGAAAGAATTAGCCACCACTCTACGCTCGCTCTCTCAAAAGTAGATAGTATTCAATCGGATGTCAAACGCTTACAATCATAGAATCGCTCACGTAGTAAGTCTCGTGGACAATTCTCACGTCAATCTTCGAGTAACCGCTCGGATTCAGCAGCCCAAGCTCAGGATAATAGTCAGCAGCCAGAGCTTTGCTATTATCATCGTCGATATGGAAAAGACGCGCAGAAATGCAAAGCCCCATGCGCACAGGCTTTAAACTAGCGCAGCTGTCGCCTACAACGCTGTGTGGCGGCAATAATACAATCAACAGCGACTCATCCGTCCATCCCGAAGTTCTACAGGAACGCCGTCTTCACATCATCGATCGCAAGTCCCACATTAAGTTTCTGGGCGACTCCGGATCAGTGATTTCCGTCATGCCACGCTCATTGGCCAATCACGATCTCAGAAAAAGCGATCTTATTCTGTATGCGGCTAACGAGACTGAAATTCACACCTATGGAAGATTAGTTTTAGAGCTGGATCTAGGACTCCGTCGTTGTTTCTCCTGGCCATTTATAATTGCAGATGTTCCGACAGCTATAATTGGCGCTGATTTCCTGTCACACTTCAATTTGCTCATTGACTTAACTAAAAAACAGCTAAATGACTCCATCACTGGTCTCACAACTTCAGCTTGTATGTCACAAGCAAAGCATTCCTCGGTCTCGACAATCCAAAATGTAGCCAGGTTCCAAACGCTTCTCCAAAAATTTGTGGATGTCACAATATCATCACGGAAGACAACTGGCCAGCACCAAGTGCGTCACTTCATCGAAACCACCGGCAGCCCAATTTCGGATCGACCACGTCGCCTCGCAGGTCAAAAACTTGTCACCGCAAAGGCCGAGATCAACTATATCACCAAGGAAGGCATATGCAGACCTTCAAAAAGCCCTTGGTCGAGCCCGCTGCACATGGTCAGTAAGAAGGATGGTAGCTGCCGTTCGTGCGGTGATTATCGCAAACTTAATGCAGCGACTGTACCGGATCGCTATCCAATAGCTCATATCCATGACTTCACTGATCAGCTTCACGGGAAAAAGGTTTTTTCAACCTTGGATTTGGTCAAAGCTTATTACCAGATTCCCATGGCAGATGAAGACATTGCCAAAGCCGCCGTTTGCACACCATTCGGGCTCATTGAATTTCTATTCATGCCCTTTGGCTTAAAGAATGCCACTCAAAATTTCCAGAGGTACATGGATGACATTTTTCGAGGGATTGACTTCAATCGCCGAACATGAAGAGCATTTGCGCACAGTCTTGCAAATCTTGCGCCAACATGGCCTTTGCATCAACTTAAGCAAATGCCAACTCGCAAAGCAAGAAGTGCAATTCTTGAGCTACATTATCAACGAGCATGGCATCAAAGCACCCAACAGCCGAATAGACGCAATCCAAAAATATGAGCGACCATCAACCAGTTGGGACGATTTCTTGGCATTGTCAACTATTATCGCAGGTGCCTACCTAATTGCTCACATATCCAAGCACCGTTAACGGAACTCCTTAAAAACGTTAAGAGAAACGACCAACGTGTAATCGACTGGACACCTGATCGTACAGCTGCTTTTGAAGCATGCAAAAGAAGTGTCTCTAATGCGACATTGCTGGCCCATCCACTTTCCGACGCAAAGCTAGTTCTTGTGTGCGATGCATCCGATGTCGCTATTGGAGCTGCTTTGGAACAGCAAGTCAAAGAGACATGGCAACCAATTGGGTTCTTTTCCAAAAAACTGAGCAACGCCGAAAATAACTACAGTACGTATGACCGCGAACTTTTAGCGGTATACGAAGCGATCAGATATTTCAAACACTGGCTCAATGGACGTACATTCGTCATTAAAACGGATCACAAACCGCTCGTCTACGCTTTCAAACAACGTCCGGAGAAAGCGTCACCACGACAACTTCGCCATTTGAGTTATATGTCACAGTTCTCAACAACAATCCTGCATGTCAAAGGATCAGACAATATCGTTGCAGATGCGTTCTCAAGACTTTGCGCAATCACCATGCCTGTTAGCGTAGAGCTTCATACCATCGAGGAGGAACAAGCTTCGGATTCAGAACTGTCAGAGGTCCTGAACGGCACTTCGTCTTTACAACTGCAAAAAGTGCGCTATGACGCCATGGTCCATATGTACCAGTTAACCTACGCAAGAAAATCTTCTCTTTTATCCACTGCTTGTCTCATCCAAGTGGCAGATCGACTCGTCAACAGATACGACAAAAATTTGTGTGGCCACTAATGAACAAAGATATCGTCGCCTGGTGCAGGGAGTGCCTTCCGTGTCAACGCGGCAAGATCAACAGGCACAACCACTTCACACCTGAGAAAATCGCTTTACCTAATGGCAGGTTTGATCATGTACATCTCGACATAGTAGTCATGCCATAGTCAGAATTTTCGATACTGCCTCACTATGATCGACCGGTACACCCGTTGGCCAGAAGTTGTACCACTTGTTGACATCTCTGCCGAAACTGTCGCCTATGCCTTTTGGTCACAGTGGATTGCACGTTTTGGAACACCGAAGACCATCACTACAGACCAGGGTACGCAATTCGAGTCCGCCTTGTTCAAAGAACTGACACAGCTCGTCGGCAGTGAACATATAAGTTAAATTCTTATAAGTTTTTGTTTTATAAAAAATTAATCTTTATTATGTCCAGTAGGACTGTTCTTGTTGGATACAAATTTTAGACTAATTAAACTAAGCTAATAAGAACCCTAAGAGAGCTTGGTGAATTGGGAGCGTCGTTGGCAGAGGCAGCAGCGGCGTTGCGACATTTCTGGATCACCTGACTTGTTGCCAAATACTCCACGAATTTTGGCAATTGGGTTGCGCGTGCGGGAAGTTGTCCAGACGCTGGGCTCAGCAATATTGGGGCTACTGCAGCTAGAGGCCGGATGTTGTTGCAGTTTGGAGCTTTTGAATATTTTTGTTATTAACTTATACAAACAACTGGAAATCACCCCCAATCAAATGGTTTGGTTGAAAGATGGCACCGGTCATTCAAGGCAGCAATAATGTGTCACTCTTGGACGAAACTATTGCCTGTTGTCCTTCTTGGATTGCGGTCATGTTTTAAGGAAGATTTGAAATGCTCTGCATGAATTTTTCAACGACCTCGACAGCGGAATCAGTCCTGCAAGCTTCATTAGCAGTTTCCGTGAGCATATGCAGCTGATTCCTCCAATGCCTACAGCACATCATATAAAACCCAAAATGTTTTTTTTTTAAAGGCATGGATAAATGCAGCCACGTCTTTGTTCGCACGGATTCTGTAAAAAAGCCGCTCGAACCACCATATACTGGACCGTTTGAAGTTATCCGTCGGGACAGCGACCGTGTTTTCACACTCCGAATCAATAACAAAGAAGTTGCTGTTTCAGCTGACTGCCTAAAACCTGCTTTCCTTGCTAACAATGACCAGGACATGGATGAAAAACCTGCAAGCGCACCCCGAACATATGGAAAACGGATCAGTTTCTCAAAATCGTAACGTCGTTACTAGAGAAAGAGTACTTTGGCGGTCCGTCGATACGCCTTCTGGCAGATTTTCTGGCGATATCTATCGATAATGAAAACTTATCCAACACTTTGACTTTTGATCTTGCACCGGCAAAGCTCGCCTCGTGATCTTGTAAACCAATAATTAAATTCAATAAATTAAGTGAATAATATAGAAAAGTAATAAGCGTATTTCTTCAAGACTACCACAAATCAATATTTTTTTTCGAAAGTGGCAACCTTTTTACTGTCAAAATCATATGTTAATCCGACCATTTGTTTACAAGTTACAGTGCTTTGAGTGACGCTACTTTTGAGTTTAAAAAAAAAATTAATTCAAAGCAATTCCGTGTGCTGATTTATCATTGTATTTTAATGAAAAAAAATACTGTTAATGCCAGGAATGGCAAACGTGGTCGTATAGATACCGATGACATTCCATCTACTGGAAGGCCAAATAACGCTATTATTCCGGAAAGCGTTGAAAAAACACTGAAAATGATTATGTCCGACCGTAAAGTGAAAGTCAGGGAGATTGCTGACATTCTAAATGTATACACGAACATTTGGGTATGAAAAAGGTGTTTTCCAAATGGGTGCCGCGTTTGCTCACACCGGACCAAAAACAACAACGAATCCATGAATCAAAGAGCTGTTTGGACATGTTTACGCGCAATAAGTCGGAGTTTTTGCGTCGGTACATCACAATTTTGAAGGCAAAGAAAAATCGTTTTACAAAGGCAGTATTGAAAGATTGGAAAAGCGTTGGAATGATTGTATCTCCCTAAAAGGGGAGTATGTTGATGAATAAAAACGAATTTTGGAAAAAAAAAAATGTGTTTTAATTAGTTAGTCACACACATTATTGAACGAAGTGTTACTTAAACCCATGAATACCCAAGTCCGTAGGGTAATCCTCTTTTATCTTTTATCGACATCCATTGAAAACCCCGTTGAAAGGTATCTTAGAAAATACTACAGGAAAAAGGCATCGAAATACTATATTCAAACGCAAACACTTACCAGAGCATGTGGGAAAAATTAGTGAGTTAGATAGACTGCCAGACGTAGTAAGAATTCTAAAAAAAATTTCCGGTAACAAAGCTGAATTCACCTCATGGCGCAAAAGTGTGGACAGAGTATTTGAAGTTTACTCCGCTCACCAAGGTACCCCAAAACATTATGCGATTTTACTGGTAGTGCACAGCAAGATAGTAGGGGAAGCTGATGCCGTACTGGAGGCATATAACACCACATTAAATTGGAAACCAATTGCGCAGTGTCTTACAGATCATTTTGCAAAGGGACAAAGCCCTGGACACTTTCATAAGAGGCCTAAATAGAGATTTGCCTAGATTGCTTTCTATCAAAGAACCAATTGATCTAAAACATGCCCTTCACTTGTGCCGACTAATCGAAAACCAGTTTATCAGGAACGCCGTTAATCCCATCAAGGCTCCTTTGCTACCACTGAGGAACAACCAACAGCCTTAAAGATTCATGATTGGGCTTTGCAGAGCCTTCGAACATACCTATACGGTAGAGCCAAGGTCATAATCTTTACAGACCACCAACCTCTTACATTCGCCCTAAGCAACAAAAACCATAACGCTAAATTAAAACGTTGGAAAGACTTTTTAGAAGAATTTAATCGCGAACTTAAATACAAACCAGGAACCTCCAACGTAGTGGCAGACGCTTTATCCAGAAACCCAATTATCGAGTTAAACAGTACCGAGGCCACAGTAATGAGCGACGAAAGTTCGTTACACAATTTAATCCTTCAATGTTTTTAAAAACCAACACTTTATTTTAATCGGCGAAAAATCAAACTACCGATTCGAAATATTATTTCCAGCATACCATAGATACATAGTAACTCGACCAAGCTACACAGAAACCGAATTAATTCAAATCTTTAAGAATGACTCGATCCAAGAATAGTTAACGGCCTATGCACTCCAGAACACATCATGGGACGGATTCAAGAATTCTAAACAGTCCATTTTTCATCTTATAAAATAAGATACACCCAAAGACAAGTAGAGGACATTAACAAACAAAGTGAAATAATAGCCCAAGAGCACAGACCAGCACATAGGAATGCTTCAGAAAATAAAGCTCAAATCTTAGAAAAATACTTTTTCCCACAGCTATATAAAAAATTTAATGAGATTGCGAAGTCATGCTTACATGCAAATAATCCAAATATGACAGACACCCTCCAAATTCTGAAATTCAGCCAACCCCGATTCCCCAATCCCCAGGTGAAATCATCCATGTCGACATCTATATTACCGAGAAACACACCATATTAACAAGCATCGATACATTTTCAAAATATGCCCAAGTAAAAATTTTAAAGTCAAGAGCCGCAGAAGATATAAAAATTCCACTGAGAGAAACCCTAATAGCATTCGGTATTCCAAAAATAATAGTCATTGATACTGAAAGAGCTCTGAACTCAGCATCAATTAAATTCCTTCCAACTAGGCATTCAAGTATTTACCACACCCCCTTACAGTTCAACTAGTAATGGCCAGATAGAAAGGTTTCACTCCACCCTATCAGAAATAATGGTATGCCTCAGAAAAGACAACAGTGACATGAATTTCACCGATGTTCTTTTCAAAGCAGTTCAAGAATATAACTCGTCCATTCACTCTGTAATCGGAAAAAAAAAACAAGAGACACATTCTTCGGTATGGCAGTCTGTAACGACCCGGATAAAGCAGAAGAAAATAGGAAAAAAAAAAAATAGTGGAAAAACTTACAGAAAAACAAAAAGCTGACTTAGAATACCACAACGAAGACAAGAACGAGGTAAAGAATTACGAGCAAGGGGAGGTATATTTCGTCAAAATCGACAAAATATTGGGTTTAAAGCTGACACCCAGGCATAAAAAAAATAGCAGAAAATAGAAACTCAACCATCAAAACACAGTCAGTGAAAATAGTACACAAAAATAATATTAGAACTTAATTTACAGGATCATTTTACCAACATGCTTGGGGATAACGACAGTCCTCGACTACTCAAATTCACAAGTCATTTCAATCGACACTGGACTAGTAGATAAACAGGACGGCACCTTTAAAATAATCCACATTTTTGATTTAGAGAAATATGCAATTTTCTATTCATCATTGGAAAACTCACTTCAATCACTCAACCTATCTCACCCATTATACCCATACCTCTCCTTTGAGCTGTCGCAAGTCAAAAATTACTCAAAAAAAACTCAGACCCTCAACTAAAAACAAAAGAGCAATTAAAGCCTTTTGCACAGCGTGGAAATGGTTGGCAGGAACAACGGACCACCACGATCATGAGGTTATAATTAATAAAATAAATGATCAACTAGAGAATAATAATAAAGAAGTTGTCATAAACCGAATAATAAATAATAAAATTAATCAATTGACACATGTAACTAACGCAATTCGAAAAGTAACTTTAAGTTCAGAAGAAATTGTTAACCAAAAAGCAAATATTCTTAGAAACAAAATACAATTGGTAAAAGAAGAATTAATCAATATTTTACATGCAATTACATGGGCAGAGTCAAATACTGTAAATTCATTTATTTTCTCAGCAATTGAAACCAACATTATAGAACAAAGTTTTAAGAAAGAAAACAATTTATTTTTTAACATAGAAGAACTTTTAGAATTCTCTAAAGTAAAACTTGCCACAAACGGTAAAGACTTAATTTACATAACTAGCATTCCAACCATTAGCTTAAATAAATGCAGAACACTTAAAGTTAAAGCCGTAAGGAAAGTTCAAATTATCAATGATATTAAATACGAAAATTTACTAGAATGTAAGAACGAGCTATATGCCATAAAAGAAAATTGTGAAAATCATAATGACAGGACAATATGTAGTAGAGATAAGTTAATTGATTTAAGTAATGACACTTACCTACACGCACTGCTTAACCTAAAAAATCCAGAATGCACCATAATCAACAATCAACACATTCCGCACCTTGAGGAGATACTCCCAGGCAGCATAATGCTGAACGGATCGACGGTTTCGTTACATTAGACAAAAAAAAGCTGCAACTCCGGAGAACATACATCATCCAATACCGAAACTCCACAGTAAGAATCGGCGACAGGAGCTACAAAACAGAAGAAATCCAACCCGCGGAGCCAGAACCACCCCTGTTCCAGCTAGCAGTGGAAAGAACTAGACTGGACGAAGTACTCTCGCTGCATATGATCAAAGAGCTAAACATAAACAACACCAAGACACTGGAGAAACTCGGAGCCAAAGAAACTACACAGGCAACTCTCAGCTACACCTCGCTCAGCATCCTATTACTAGTAATAGTAGATCTAGCCATCGAGCTAACCAGAAGAATAAGAGATGCAGCCTCAGAGAAGAGAAGAACAGGTGAAGAAAACGCACCAGTCAATATAACTCCAGTAGGGGTTTATGTGACGACCGAGGACGCTCGCACTTAAAGGGGGAAGAGTTAACACCCTGCATGTCAAAGTCCCAACACAACAACAACAATATGAGTACATAGGCAACCTGGTCAAATATAATATAATATAATCAGCCAGACAACAACAACAAATTGGCTGATGAGACAACAACAACAAGCATTAGCGGCTAAACCAAAACAACAAATTAAGCAACTACCAAATCACGCGGACACAGGTTGTGCAAGAAGCCACGAGCACTGACCAAACGTTATCAGCAGCTCAAAGTGGGACCGGCGGATGCAATCGAACACCCTCGCTCAGCAACGTTCTGCAGGTGCGAACGGCAGAGGGTACAGAGACGTAGCCACGTGCGCTGAGTGCGCACTCTTAAGGCCAGTGTCCGTGGGACGAGCGGATGCAAGACGACACCCAACCAAACCCAAGTGTTAAGGTACGCAGCCCCAACAACAGCAGCGGTAGCAACGACCAATGGCAGCCCAAGACGACAGCAGCGGCAGCATAAACAGCGACGCCGGCAGAGGGTAGATTAAGTGTATAATTATAAGATTTATTAGTTTCAGTTCTAATCAAACCATCAATTAATACTAATGTATTTTTTTTTAAAGAAATACCACTATTTCTTAATTAATGTAATGATGGGGAATTATTTCGCTTCAAAAATCGCTATTATCGTATTTTTATACCCTGAGCCCATTGAAAATGGGCAAAAAAGGGTATAATGCATTTGGCAGAATGTATGTAACAGGCAGAAGGGGGCGTGGCAGACCCCAAAAAGTATATATATTCTTGATCAGGATCAACAGTCGAGTCAATTGAGCCATGTCCGTCTGTCTGTCCGTCTATTTGAACGCGTCGATCTCAGAAACCATAAAAGCTAGAGACTTCAAACTTGGTATGTAGGTTCCTGGATACCGTACGCAGATCAAGTTTGTTTTTATTTTTGGATCGGACAACTATATCATATAGCTGCCATAGGAACGATACATCGAAAACGAAGTTTTTGTATGAAAAGCTTCTTTAATTTTTAAGATATCTCAACCAATCTCACACGATATATATTTGGGTTGGTATTATACATCCTGACCAAATTTGGTCCAAATCGGCCCACTATATCATATAGCTGTCATAGAGACGCTCTGCCGAAAATCAAGTTTTAGTACGAAAAAGTTTTTTGTTTTTTGAGATATCGTAACCAAACTAATAGAATATGTATCTGGGTTGGTGTTATACATCCTCACCGAATTTGGTCCAAATCGGACCACTATATCATATAGCTGCCATAGAGACGCTCAGTCGAAAATCAAGTTTAAGTAAGAAAAAGTTTTTTGTTTTTTGAGATAACTTAACCAAACTGATAGAATTTGCATTAATGTTGGTTTTGTACATTCTGACCAGATTTGGTTCAAATCGGTTCCATATATCATATAGCTGCCATAGGAATAATTGGTCGAAAATCAACATTTATAAAAGTGTACCTGGGCTCAGGGTATCCTACTGTCGAGCGTGCACGACTGTAGCCGCACCTCACCGCGAGCGAAGCGAGCACGGGGTAGGCGAGCGAAGCGAGCAGGGGGCGGAGCCCCCTTGTTTTAATTAGGATAATGTCAAAAGCATCTGGCATTTCAAGAATGGATAATTTAATAATGGAATGGAATGGATGACAGCTAAGAAAGGGCGGTTAGAATTGAAGCTAATGCACTAAAATAGCTTTAAAAAACGCAGATAATAAAGAAACTGTTAATGTGTAAAACTCCAACTTAAGCATTACACTGTGTTACAAAAAAAAATCAAAGCAAAACTTAGGTTAGGAAAAATACAAATTTTTTGCATACTAGAATTTTTTGGATCACATCGAATTTTTAAATTACGGTAAAAAACCGTTTTTTCATACTTGCGCTCACTTACCACTTGCGCTTTTTTACCGGTTTTGGAAAGAAGAAACTTAGGTGCTTAAATGGTCTATACTTGACTTAAGCGGTTTTAATTCCCTTATTAGAGTATTTGATAAATCAAAAAATTTTTTTTGGTTTTTTTTTTTTAATTTTTTGACTCTAGTGATGTTTTTCAACACTAGTTTGCTTCAAACCCTCTAACTTTGATATTTTATTTAAAAAGAACACATTTTCACGAGTATAACGTTTTTTAATTTTCCTAAATCGGTCAATAATTAGCAGAGCTAAAAAAGATTTTCGGAAACCATATGTTGGGCAATATGTTTATGAGGCGCGCCAATTTAACACTGTTAAGCGTAATAATGTTGATAACATTATAGTAAGAATGAAAATGGATCTTATTACTGTTAAATAAAATAAAACATATCAAGCTTCTTAAATATATAAATTTTTTCTTTATTTTTGAACTTATAGAAAAAAGTCAAAAATGTTTAATTGGTCTTTTTCTTTTCAACTGATTATCATCGGTTTCTCGCTTAAGTGACCAGCAGTAATTTGCAATTATGTTAACTTATTTTTTCCATCAAATCGCTGTTCAATAGCAGCGATCTCTTGGTGAAAACGTTCCCCTTGTTTATCGCTGAACTGGCCCAAATTTTCTGGGAAAAAGCTTAGGTGGGAATGTAAAAAATGAATTTTTATCGACATGTTGCAGCCCATGTCATTGTTAGAATTTACTAAAGGGATGTTTTGGACATTTTGGTACCAATTTGAGGTAACGCACGTGATGACCATTCTTCACGTTCATAGCGTTTTGATGCTCGGCTGTCCCATTCACAAAGATAACATGGATACTTCGTGTTTCCACCTTGCATGCCAATTCCAATCGGCATTTTATTTATATAATGTTTATTTTATTGTTAGCAACAAATTCAAACAATACTGACAAATTGAATTAACGCGAAAGTTAAAACACATCATAAAACTTAAATATGGACAAATGGCTTTTTTCCCAGAAACTTGAATAACTCAGTGAATTATTACTCTATTTTTAAAAAATAAATTGCATAAGACGCAGAATTAAATGTATTTTGAAACTGCATACCAAAAAATTATGGTCTTTAACCAGTTTAACTTAGCCATTTTCGTTCAAAGTACGTTGAAGTTGCAAAAAACTGAAAAAATCCATATATTTTGACACGTAACTCCCTCAATTTTTATCTGAGCTTTTAGTGAAATACATCGTTGGAAAGGTGTTACAATTCTCTTATACGTATTATATTATAAGGTAGGATGCCTAGCTTAAGGAATATGATTGATTAACTCTATCAACCTCGAAAAAACGGTTTTTTTACCGTAATTTAAAATTTCGATGTGCAACAAAAAAATCTAGTATGCCACAATGTTTCATTTAACATTATCTACAACCTGCGCTATATCGCATCCCAGGAGTTTTTGGACTGTTACACCGTGTTATAAACAAATTAACTATTATTCTAAAAATACTATTCTGTAACCAAACTATTAAAAAAAAGTCTAAGAAAAACAGTTTTCACACTTTCATTTGTCAATTTGTGTTTTCCCGCCATTTTTTTAAATTTTCGAAATCAAAATCAAATCAGTGTGCAAAAAGGGTCGTTCCTGAAACTGATTCAGATTTGCTTAAACGAAAGCAAAATCAAATCTGAATCGGTTACAGGAATCTCACTACTAAAATATGCCAAAAATACTAATTTTCGATTGTAATAATCATTATACCCGTTACTTATAAAAAATAAGTATAAGGGTATATTGTGTTCGTTGGAATGTATGTAACAGGGAGAAGGAGGCATCTCCGACCCTATAAAGTATATATATTCTTGATCAGCATCAATAGCCGAGTCGATATAGCCATGTGTGTCTGTCCGTCTGTCCGTCCGTGTGAGCGCCTAGATCTCAGAGACCATAAGAGATAGAGATACCAAACTTTCACTAAAAGACTTCTATATACCCCACGCAGATCAAGTTTGTTTCAAATTTAAGCCACGCCCCCGTCCGCCCCCGCAAATAGCGAAAAACCGTCTAAACAAGGAAATCTCAGAGACTAAAAGAGATGAAGTAACCAAATTTGGCACACAGATTTCTATATACCTCACGCAGATCAAGTTTGTTTCAAATTTAATCCACGCCCCCCTCCGCCCCCGCAAATCGCGAAAAACCACCACACCCACAGTTTTTGAGATAATACGTTTTTTGTGATTATTAGCGTTATCTATTAGCGTTATCTATCATCCCATTGAATCGCATTAAGATCGGACATGTAGAACGACAGTTATGGCGAATTAAAGTTTTCAGATCAAAACAAGTATTTTCTTTAAAGTACTTTTCAATATATTAAAGTAAGTAACGGGTATCATATGGTCGGGATCTCGACTATAGCCTTTCCCGCTTGTTTTTACATGAGCATATGTGAAATACTTTTCGTAGTCAAGGGTCTGGGTCTATAACCCTAGCAAGAAATTTTTCAGTACAAGTGCTGCCTGCAATGCTGCTACTGTATAGTGAAAGCCCTAACTGTGAAAATTTTCTGGTGTAAAAAGAACATAAACATAATTAAAAAAAAAAGGTAAAATAAATGTAAAAGTCTATTAGGCTGGACCAACTCCAAATTAAAAAAAAAAACAAGTGGGAAAGGCTATAGTCGAGATCCCGACCATATGATACGCGTTTCTTACTTTAATATATTGAAAAGTACTTTAAAGAAAATACTTGTTTTGCTCTGTAAACTTTAATTCGCCATAACTGTCGTTCTACATATCCGATCTTAATGCGATTCAGTGGGATGATAGATAATGCTAATAGATAACGTTAATAATCACAAAAAAGGTATTATCTCAAAACCTGTGGGTGTGGTGGTTTTTCGCGATTTGTGGGGGCGGAGGGGGTCGTGGATTAAATTTGAAACAAACTTGATCTGCGTGAGGTATATAGAAGTCTTTTAGTGAAAGTTTGGTATCTCTATCTCTTATGGTCTCTAAGATCTAGGCGCTCACACGGACGGACAGACACACATGGCTATATCGACTCGGCTATTGATGCTGATCAAGAATATATATACTTTATGTGGTCGGAGATGCCTCCATCTGCCTGTTACGCACATTCCAACGAACACAATATACCCTTATACTTATTTTTTATAAGTAACGGGTATAAAAACCCCAAATAGAGGGCAATTTATCATGAATTTAGCCGAAAAAATTGGTTTGGGGTCTCAACTAGTTTTTTTTGTTTTTAAATGTTTGAAGTTTCCATACAAAATTGCCTATTTTTGTTGTTGCTTGTACAACTTATCACTGTTATGGCCCGTTTACCAACACTACTTTTCTTTGACTTGTCCATTTTATGGCCAGTTTATCAAGTATATAAAGGATTTGTGAGTTTTGATTAGAAAAATCTCAATCAAATATTCCAAAAGAAGTTCGAAGTGCACTGGAGAAGCATTTATAAGATATATTTGTTCATGAAGTGTGTTTGCTAGAGTAAAAATCAAGCGCCGCAAGCCAAATCACGCAATTTAAAAAAAAAATGTTTGTCTACGGTCCTTTATTTACACTCCTCAACTCCTCTAGAATGAATTTTTAATAGATGTTTCACAACCTATTTGTGACCGGGTGACCAAATCAGTGTTAGTAAACGAGCTGTAAAGTGTATGGAACATTTTTTAAAAATAAACTAGTAGAGACCCCAAACCAATTTTTTCGGCTAATTTCAAGATAAATTGCCCTCTATTTGGGTTTTTTTTTTTTTTTAATTTTTTTGGTCCAGCCCAATAGACTATTACCAAAATAAAAGTGCGTCAAAAATGAATTAAAATTATTTTTCCCGCAATTAAAGGAAAACACACATACGCAATCCCAATTACAAAACAAAAACTAATTAAAAAAGATTAAAACAAAAAATATAAAGAGCCATACACTGTTAAAATCTTTGTTGTGTCAAAAATATATATATATTTTTTTTCTCTCGCGAAGTAAAAAAAAACATAAATAAAAAAATAATAAAATATCATGCATCAAAAATCTTAGTTGTGTTAAACAAAAAATAACGCAGCAGCCCAATTGAACCACATTAACAAGCGACCGTGCCGTGCCGTTAGGAACAATTAGAACAGAAAAATAAAAGGATGTCCTTTGTGCAACAGAAGACAACATTTCGAGCAGAATTAGATGCTCTAAGGAACTAAAGGGAAGAAAATACGGTAGGCAACACAGAGAAAGATTTTCGAGACGTGCTCATTACCGGGGACGTCTGATGTGACGAGCCCCTAGACGCGTTAAAATCGGTGCCAGAATTTGACGGCAATCAGGCAAATTACGTCTCTTGGCGACAGGCCGCCCAAGCAGTGTATATAGTAGGTTGCTTGGGCCATACGGTAGAAGCGGCAGGCACTATCAAACGGTTCTCATCACACAATACGGCGCTGAATTTCAGAACTATTATAACAAGGTTAGACGACTCATACGCCGACAAGACACCCATACAGGTGTTAACTCAGGAACTCAATTTCCTGAGACAGGGAGAACTTACCCTCACTCAGTACTAGAACAACATTCAACAAAAGCTCACGCTTCTGCCAAATAAGACTATTATGATTCAGGATGCTGCATCGGCTATTTTGAACAAAAAATTCAGAGAAGACGCTCTGCATATTTTCATCTCGGGACTTAAAAAATCCCTGAGAACTGCGGTTTTCCCCGCACAACCTCGTGATTTACCATCTGCTCTAGCCCTAGCACGAGCGTAAGTGGGGCGTATTCGCGGCAAGTTTTGCCAAGCACTCGGAAGACAGGTCGCAGAAGCCAATGAGCCAGAGAAACTCATCCTGGCGCAACGGTCCCCAACAAAGCGGTACCGAAACCCAGGCTGTAAACAAAAGAATCCTCGATTTGCTAAATTTTTTAGGAGTCACTCCCTGCGCGCAATTAAATTGCTTCTGGATACGGGATACAGGCTTCTGGATACGGCCTCGAAAAATTATATTAAACCCCTTCCAGAGCAAAATCACATAGTGCCTCATTTAATGTAAAATCTATTCACGGCAGTACTGAAGTTAAACATTGAAGTTAAGCCCCATCCACCTGTTTGAAACAAAACCCTTTTTAGACCCCGTACTTAATAATACAGGGGTCTATTGGGTTTGTTTTAACGAAAATGTGCGTAACAGGCAGAAGGTGGCGTGGCAGACCCTATAAAGTATATATATTCTTGATCAGCATCAATAGTCGAGTCGATATAGCAATGTCCGTCACCTAGATCTCAGAGACTATAAGAGCTAGAGACACCAAACTTGGTATGTAGGTTCCTCTATATTGCAAGCAGATCAAGTTTGTTTCAAAATTTGGCCATGCCCCCTTTACCGCCTAAAAATTCACATAGAAAATTTCATATCCAAATTATAAGAGCAATTTAAAAAGCTAGAGATTCAAGAACTTGCTAGACGACATTATTTAAATTATGAAATAGATTACTGTAAAAGCAATATGGCAATTTGGCATCTTGTACGCAACACCCTGTGTGGCTCAATTGGTTGTGCCACCGAAGTTTTAAACTTTGTTTAAATTAAGATCGTGGGTTCGACTCAAGGCTCCAT
Source organism: Drosophila phalerata (assembly GCA_951394115.2). NCBI lineage: Eukaryota > Metazoa > Arthropoda > Insecta > Diptera > Drosophilidae > Drosophila > Drosophila phalerata. Next base: position 8,523,268 of record OX596006.1, on the reverse strand, counting down.
CAACAATTTTTTTTTTATTTTATAGTTTTTGTTTAAGCTTTTTGTTTTTTTGATATTTTTTTTTTGTCATTTTAATCACAGTCATTTTTCTTCCCAGCGTTACCATATGGTAACAAGCAATAGGCACTTACTAAAACTTCATCTTTAGACAACATATTAACATTAGATTAACTTTTTTTTGATATTATAAAAGTAAATTGTTGTCTCTAACTGATAAAAGTTGATTGAAACAATCTCTCGAAGTAAGCTTATCAAAAAAAGCGAATTAAGTTGCTCAATATATTCTGCAGTGCAAGAAAACGGCATTTGGCAATTCGTCGTAAGTAAATTTAAACCGTTTAACTAATTTAAGTACCGAACTATATGCAATGCACACATCATTAGAAAGTTAAAAGAGTGCTGTTTTTATTTGTAAAAAAAATGTTGAAAAAGAAACACTTTCTTTCGGTAAATTTACGCTTTTAATTTTCGTGTTACCATATGGTAACAGCCGAAAAAATGGTCCTGTCGATTATCCTGACAAGGACGAACAAAGTGAATGTGTTTTTCGGATTCAGCGACCTCAAATCTATAAATCCTGAAAGTTTCGTGAAGAAACTCGAAAATCAGTTGCTCAGGACGATTCGGGCTAACCAAACTAACAGCATTTGCATGTGGGTTATTCTTTTAATTCATGACCGAAGTTGGTGCAAATCGGACAACTTTATCATAGAACGCCCATAGGAGGAATCAGACGAAAATCAAGTTTTAGTATGAAAAATTATCAAATAAAACATAAAATTTTTTGATACTAAAACTTGATTTTCGCCCGAGCGATCCTATGGCAGCTATATAATATAGTGGTCCGATTTGAACCAACTTTATCAAGGATATGTAAAACCAAGTTATATGCGTATTTTATTACATTGGTTGAGATATCTCATAAAACAACAAAGTTTTTATACCCTGAGCCCATTGAAAATGGGCAAAAAAGAGTATAATGCATTTGGCAGAATGTATGTAACAGGCAGAAGGGGGCGTGGCAGACCCCCAAAAGTATATATATTCTTGATCAGGATCAACAGTCGAGTCAATTGAGCCATGTCCGTCTGTCTGTCCGTCTGTCGGTCCGTCTGTCTGTCCGTCTGCTTGAACGCGTCGATCTCAGAAACCATAAAAGCTAGAGACTTCAAACTTGGTATGTAGGTTCCTGGATACCGTACGCAGATCAAGTTTGTTTTTATTTTTGGATCGGACAACTATATCATATAGCTGCCATAGGAACGATACATCGAAAATGAAGTTTTTGTATGAAAAGCTTCTTTAATTTTTGAGATATCTCAACCAATCTCACACGATATATATTTGGGGTGGTATTATACGTCCTGACCAAATTTGGTCCAAATTGGCCCACTATATCATATAGCTGTCATACAGTCGCTCTGCCGAAAATCAAGTTTTAGTATGAAAAAGTTTTTTGTTTTTTGAGATATCGTAACCAAACTGATAGAAATTGCATTTATGTTGGTTTTGTACGTTCTGACCAGATTTGGTTCAAATCGGTTCCATATATCATATAGCTGCCATAGGAATAATTGGTCGAAAATCAACATTTATAAAAGTGTACCTGGGCTCAGGGTATCCTACTGTCGAGCGTGCACGACTGTAGCCGCACCTCACCGCGAGCGAAGCGAGCACGGGGTAGGCGAGCGAAGCGAGCAGGGGGCGGAGCCCCCTTGTTTTAATTAGGATAATGTCAAAAGCATCTGGCATTTCAAGAATGGATAATTTAATAACTATATTTTTAATTCAGAATAATTACTAAAAATGTCCCAGATGGATGACAGCTAAGAAAGGGCGGTTAGAATTGAAGCTAATGCACTAAAATAGCTTTAAAAAACGCAGATAATAAAGAAACTGTTAATGTGTAAAACTCCAACTTAAGCATTACACTGTGTTACAAAAAAAAATCAAAGCAAAACTTAGGTTAGGAAAAATACAAATTTTTTGCATACTAGAATTTTTTGGATCACATCGAATTTTTAAATTACGGTAAAAAACCGTTTTTTCATACTTGCGCTCACTTACCACTTGCGCTTTTTTACCGGTTTTGGAAAGAAGAAACTTAGGTGCTTAAATGGTCTATACTTGACTTAAGCGGTTTTAATTCCCTTATTAGAGTATTTGATAAATCAAAAAATTTTTTTTGGTTTTTTTTTTTTAATTTTTTGACTCTAGTGATGTTTTTCAACACTAGTTTGCTTCAAACCCTCTAACTTTGATATTTTATTTAAAAAGAACACATTTTCACGAGTATAACGTTTTTTAATTTTCCTAAATCGGTCAATAATTAGCAGAGCTAAAAAAGATTTTCGGAAACCATATGTTGGGCAATATGTTTATGAGGCGCGCCAATTTAACACTGTTAAGCGTAATAATGTTGATAACATTATAGTAAGAATGAAAATGGATCTTATTACTGTTAAATAAAATAAAACATATCAAGCTTCTTAAATATATAAATTTTTTCTTTATTTTTGAACTTATAGAAAAAAGTCAAAAATGTTTAATTGGTCTTTTTCTTTTCAACTGATTATCATCGGTTTCTCGCTTAAGTGACCAGCAGTAATTTGCAATTATGTTAACTTATTTTTTCCATCAAATCGCTGTTCAATAGCAGCGATCTCTTGGTGAAAACGTTCCCCTTGTTTATCGCTGAACTGGCCCAAATTTTCTGGGAAAAAGCTTAGGTGGGAATGTAAAAAATGAATTTTTATCGACATGTTGCAGCCCATGTCATTGTTAGAATTTACTAAAGGGATGTTTTGGACATTTTGGTACCAATTTGAGGTAACGCACGTGATGACCATTCTTCACGTTCATAGCGTTTTGATGCTCGGCTGTCCCATTCACAAAGATAACATGGATACTTCGTGTTTCCACCTTGCATGCCAATTCCAATCGGCATTTTATTTATATAATGTTTATTTTATTGTTAGCAACAAATTCAAACAATACTGACAAATTGAATTAACGCGAAAGTTAAAACACATCATAAAACTTAAATATGGACAAATGGCTTTTTTCCCAGAAACTTGAATAACTCAGTGAATTATTACTCTATTTTTAAAAAATAAATTGCATAAGACGCAGAATTAAATGTATTTTGAAACTGCATACCAAAAAATTATGGTCTTTAACCAGTTTAACTTAGCCATTTTCGTTCAAAGTACGTTGAAGTTGCAAAAAACTGAAAAAATCCATATATTTTGACACGTAACTCCCTCAATTTTTATCTGAGCTTTTAGTGAAATACATCGTTGGAAAGGTGTTACAATTCTCTTATACGTATTATATTATAAGGTAGGATGCCTAGCTTAAGGAATATGATTGATTAACTCTATCAACCTCGAAAAAACGGTTTTTTTACCGTAATTTAAAATTTCGATGTGCAACAAAAAAATCTAGTATGCCACAATGTTTCATTTAACATTATCTACAACCTGCGCTATATCGCATCCCAGGAGTTTTTGGACTGTTACACCGTGTTATAAACAAATTAACTATTATTCTAAAAATACTATTCTGTAACCAAACTATTAAAAAAAAGTCTAAGAAAAACAGTTTTCACACTTTCATTTGTCAATTTGTGTTTTCCCGCCATTTTTTTAAATTTTCGAAATCAAAATCAAATCAGTGTGCAAAAAGGGTCGTTCCTGAAACTGATTCAGATTTGCTTAAACGAAAGCAAAATCAAATCTGAATCGGTTACAGGAATCTCACTACTAAAATATGCCAAAAATACTAATTTTCGATTGTAATAATCATTATACCCGTTACTTATAAAAAATAAGTATAAGGGTATATTGTGTTCGTTGGAATGTATGTAACAGGGAGAAGGAGGCATCTCCGACCCTATAAAGTATATATATTCTTGATCAGCATCAATAGCCGAGTCGATATAGCCATGTGTGTCTGTCCGTCTGTCCGTCCGTGTGAGCGCCTAGATCTCAGAGACCATAAGAGATAGAGATACCAAACTTTCACTAAAAGACTTCTATATACCCCACGCAGATCAAGTTTGTTTCAAATTTAAGCCACGCCCCCGTCCGCCCCCGCAAATAGCGAAAAACCGTCTAAACAAGGAAATCTCAGAGACTAAAAGAGATGAAGTAACCAAATTTGGCACACAGATTTCTATATACCTCACGCAGATCAAGTTTGTTTCAAATATTCACACGATATATATTTGGGGTGGTATTATACGTCCTGACCAAATTTGGTCCAAATTGGCCCACTATATCATATAGCTGTCATACAGTCGCTCTGCCGAAAATCAAGTTTTAGTATGAAAAAGTTTTTTGTTTTTTGAGATATCGTAACCAAACTGATAGAAATTGCATTTATGTTGGTTTTGTACGTTCTGACCAGATTTGGTTCAAATCGGTTCCATATATCATATAGCTGCCATAGGAATAATTGGTCGAAAATCAACATTTATAAAAGTGTACCTGGGCTCAGGGTATCCTACTGTCGAGCGTGCACGACTGTAGCCGCACCTCACCGCGAGCGAAGCGAGCACGGGGTAGGCGAGCGAAGCGAGCAGGGGGCGGAGCCCCCTTGTTTATACTAAGACTTGATTTTCGCCCGATCGGTCCTATGGCAGCTATATGATTTAGTGGTCCGATTTGAACCAACTTTGGACAGCATATATATAAAACCAAGTTGTATGCATATTCTATTAGATTGGTTGAGATATCTTATAAAACATATAAGTTTTTCATACTAAGACTTTATTTTCGCCCGATCAGTCCTATAACAGCTATATGATTTAGTGGTCCGATTTGAACCAACTTTGAACAGAATATATAAAACCAAGTTATATGCATATTTTATTACTTTGGTTGAGATATCTCATAAAACAAAAAAGTTTTTCATACTAAAACTTGACTTTCGACCGATAGTTCCTATGGGCGCTATATGATATTGTTGTCCGATCCAAAAAAGAAACAAACTTGATATGCCTGCTTTATAGAGGAATCTACATACAAAGTTTTGTGTCACTAGCTTTTAAATGGTTCTCATAAAGGGGGCGTGGCCGAATTTTGAAACAAACTTGATCTGCTTGCAATATAGAGAAACCTACGTGCCAAGTTTGGTGTCTCTAGCTCTTATAGTCTCTGAGATCTAGGTGTTCATACAGACAGACAGACAGACGGACATTGTTATATCGACTCGACTGTTGATGCTGATCAAGAATATATATACTTTATAGGGTCTGCCACGCCTCCTTCTGCCTATTACGCACATTTTCGTTAAAACAAACCCAGTAGACCCCTGTACTTTTTTAACTACGGGGTCTAAACATACTTTTTTATTATAAACACTCTAAAGAATTTCGACGGCATAATAGGCCTAGATCTTCTCAAAAAGGTCAACGCAACGATTGACATTACCCTTAACATTATTAAAACAGATCACGGTTCAGAACCTATCTTGTTCACACGTTCACCAGTCGTGAACTTTATTCAAATCGATGACACCGATGTCCCAATCGCAATTAGGGAACCCTTCAATAAAAAGATTCAACAAAGAATTAAAGCATCCGCAGACCCCAACGAGGTTCTGTCGTATAATATTAATACCATTGCAAAAATAAGAACCAACGGGGAGCCAGTATATTTAAAGTTATACCCTCACCCTATGGGAGTGGCCGATTTTGTCAATACAGAAGTTAAACAACTACTAACGGACGGCATTATTCAACCCTCGAAGTCACCTTACAACAACCCAACTTGGATGGTTGATAAAAAGGAGTTTACGAACACGGTTTTCGAAAAAGTGATTGGTGATAGATTTCAGGAAACTGAATCAAAATACCATCGACGACAAATACCCCATTCCCACAATCTCGACGATCCTCGCAAACATGGGTAAGGCCCAGTATTTCACAACACTGGACCTAAAGTCTGGCATTCACCAAATACAATTGGCTGAAAGCGACAGGGAGAAAACAGCATTTTCTGTTAATAACGAAAAATACGAGTTCAGTAGATTACCCTTTGGGCTGAAAAAATGCCCCCAGTATTTTCCAAAGAAGCATAGACGATGTCCTTATGGAGAAAATAAGTAAATCATGCTATGTTTATGTAGATGATGTGATTATCTTCTATGAAACCAAAGAAGATCACATTAAGGATATTGATTGGGCTCTCATTATTCAAAGAAAAAGCCAGACTACAAACTCTGCTAGACGTGGTAAAAGCCGATGTAGTCAATGCAATTCATTGCGAATTACCAATTCTAGCGTTCATTCAATATAATTTAATCGAAGCATTTCCCTCAACAACTTTCAAACATTTTACATTTTTTGTGAACGACATTAGCGACCTTTCTGAGCAAAGAGAGATTATGACAACAGAACTTAATCGTTCCCATAGGGCAGCTCAGGAAACATAAAGCAAGTCCTAAGGGACAATTTCTTCCCAAAAATGAACCGTTTGGCTACGGAGGTAGCATTAAATTGCAGAACTTGTTCGATGGCAAAGAACAATCGCTATCAAACAAGACAGGCACTCGGACAGACCCCTATCCCAGCATACGCTGGGAAAATACTTCACATCGGACAGGAAATTTTTTCTCACTTGTACTGACAAGTCTTAAAAATTCGCCATAGAATAGAATCTCGGACAATAATATTACAGCTAGTTAAACTAGTTAAACTTTTCCAAAAAGTAAAGACAATTTATTGTGACAACGAGAATTCCCTGAATTCGGAAACAACTAAATCTATTTTACTAAGCAATTTCAACATTCACATAGCAAACTCACCGCCTCTCCATAGTACCTCTAACGGTCAGGTTGAATGATTCCATAGCACCATAACAGAAATAGCTCGTTGTATTAAAATCGATAAACATCTCGAAGATACAGTAGAACTTCTAATGGCTACAATAAAATATAATCGGACAATTCACACAATAACGAACAAAAGCCCCATCGAAATAATACACTCTGCCTCCTCAAAATGGAATAAAATATAATCGATTGAATCCTTAGAGCCCAGGAAAAACTCTAGAACAGGTAACTAAGACTAGAGAATATAAGACCTATCAAATAGAAGACAAAGTCTGGGTAAAACAAAATAAGCACCTAGGAAACAAGCTTACGCCCTTATGCTCTGAGGAAACAATAGAAGCGGACCTCGGGACGACGGTCCTTATTAGGGGGAGGGTGGTCCACAAGGACAACACTCGTTAAAACCGGCATAAACACTCTCGTTACCGCCGTGACTAAACTGAATGACTACTCACACGTTCGACACATACCCATAGAGGACGGAAACGTGACAATCTGGTACAAATTCGGATACCTGGGACACACCACAAACATTTCTTTATACAAAGATTACGCAAAAAAGACCAAGACAGCACTAGACACTTTTACCATGGACCACATGACGAAGGTACTTAACGCCGACCCTAGAAGAAGAAATACTCTTATAGCTACATAGACAGGCTCGCAGAATAAACCTAATAGGTACTGCCCTGAAGGTTGTTGCAGGAACACCATACTTCGACGATTGGGAACATGTTAAGCTCAGACAGGAGCAATAAACAGAGGCAGAAAATAGACAGGTAGAAATAAACTCAAAAATTCAAGAACAACTAAATACAGTTACTGACACACTCAATAGGATCTATAAGTCGGACGAGACAGACACTAAGCATTTATACAAAACGATTCTGGCAGAAAATAGAATAATAATCACGGGCTTGGAAAATCTTCTTTTGACCCTTACGTTAGCAAAAATTTACCTAATCAGTCCAACTCTTCTCAACATAGTCGATATAAAAGATCTGCTCAATGAATATCTCACCAATGTTAGCATAACAAATATATTAGAAGTAGCTAGTATTAAGGCTTTTCAAAATAACGGATTATTACATTTTTTTAAATTAAGTTCCCAATCCCTCAGCAAGTTTGCAAGAAAATCAATATCTACCCCGTACAAACTTATAAGGTAGTCTTAGATTTTGAAGATGGCAACACGGTCGCTTACTATGGTACACACACCTTCGCCGTGTGAAACTGCCGGGACCACTTTCTGCTGGAAAATCGAGACAGGAACTTGCGCTCAACAGTTGGTATCTGGAGCCACAACCACATGCGGTACGCCCACAGGACACCTAGAGCCTATCACGCAACCACCTCGGCGTTCTAAAAAAGAATCCAGTTGTCTCTGCCATGTCAAAAATCATCGAGAGAAACTCAGCCTACCGTTCCTCCACGAACTAAGCATAAGGAATCTCCAACACATTGGCGACTTGAAACATGAGCTGCTATCAAAGCCCTTCCTCAGCAGCTGCCCCTCGGCAATCGCTATTTTTGCCTGTGTCGGACTTATCTGGTTAACTCTACGTCGCCCTACGTCGAGCGGAGCATTGGACCTAGAGACTCCTGTAAGAAGTCCCGAGTACGGCCCTCACTTATCCGTGGGAGGAGTTAATACGAGCAACACAGTTGCAGTCAACGAAAACAAAGTTGTAGTGAGTGGCAACTAAGTTGTAGCTGACGGCAACGCTGGGCCGGATGCGGTGTACGCAACGGTCAGCACATTTTTGGAGTTGAACGGTCGACGGTACCCGTTGACGTCGCACGCGCGCCCTATGTGACCAACGAAGAGCGGTCACTAAGCGCTGACGCTGCAGTCGACTGGGAACAGAATCGATACAGCAGTCTTTAAGTCAACGATCTCTGGAGCTGACATCCGATACCCTTGCATGCGCACTGCAAGTGATCAGCGATGAACGGTCACGAGGTGCTGACGCTGCAATCTGCCGGGAACGCCGATACGCCGAAACGCCGGTACGACGAAATCACGAGGAATAGCTTAAGCTTAGATATAATTTGGATTTAATTTGGATCTACAACGGCCCTCACGGGTGTTGCTTATAAACTCACAGTTAATAAAGCCCTCACGGGTTATAACCTATAGTCTAAAATCTAAAATTTATATAAATACTTTATACCTTGAACTTATAAATAAAATCAATTGTATCGAAAACAGAGTCTGGTTAATTTATACAATAAGGAAAAAGGAGTAATCTCCCTCCAAATAAGAAACATAGAACAATAAGTAGATAAGAGCCAGGTATACTTATCGAATATCGAACTTTTCTGTCAAATTTAGCAACGTGCATACAATTATTCGTTTCTTCTACAAAAAATGTTATCTATATAATAACAATTTTCTATCAGGTTTATTTAAAAAAATAAAAATACTTTATTAAACTGACTTGGGACTCATCGACCAATTGCTCACAAGCAGGGTCATAACGTCCACACTTGGCTCTTCAACACTCACCAGGTTCGTGAGTAGGGGAACACCTCAAGGAGGGGTTCTATCTCCTCTCCTATGGAACCTAGCAGTCAACAGGCTGTTATGCGACATAGAGGGTGGAGGCTGCCAGGTTGTTGCCTACGCGGATGACGTAGCACTAATATTCACGGGAAAATTCACTCAAACACTATGCGACCTGATGTCAGTCAAGCTACAAAAACTGGTCACCTGGGCCGATGAGTGTGGCCTGGGAGTAAACCCAGCCAAAACGGAACTTGTACTTTTCTCTAGAAAATACAAAATCCCAACTCTAATACCCCCAAAAATAAAAATCTCCGTCCTCTCCTTCAGCGAAAGCGCCAGATACTTGGGTTAAATTCTGGACAGGAAGCTGGACTGGAAAATTAACACGCAAGATAGATGTAGAAAGGCAACAGTTGCACTCTAGACTTGCAGGAAAGCGATCGGCCTGAAATGGGGCATGTCGCCATATATCGTCCACTGGCTATATATAGCTATAGTCAGACCGATACTTCTATATGGTATAGCAATATGGTGGCCTGCCTTAGCAAAGCAGTCCATAAACAAACAGCTCAACAAATTTCAAAGGATGGCCGAAATCTGCATCACAGGTGCTCTCAACACAACACCTGGCGAAGCTCTAGACGCCATTCTTAACATACAGCCAATCAGGCAAGTTAGCAAAAAAATATTGCCACCATGACAGCAATTCGACTGAGAGACTCTAACTCTTGGACAGAATGCTCAACAGGGCACTCCGCTATCCTTAAGTATAACCAAATAGTTCCTTCTAGAACCGACTACTGTATGCCAATAGAGCATATTGAAACTCCCTTTCAAACAACCATTCCGCACAGGGAGGAATGGTCATCACATACCCCAGGACAAAATGGGGCCATATCCTTCTACACAGATGGTTCAAAGCTGAACAATCAAGTGGGTGGAGGGGTATACTCTGTAACGAAGCTTTTCCAGCCGAGGTCGACGTCTCAGTCTGTCCAGGGCCATTTACAGAAAATTTGTAAATTTCTGGAACAACTAGAGGAGCTACGGGAGCGCAAGAGGGTATGCGTGCGCTCTCGTAAGGATCGGCATAGTTCCCTATTTGTATTTGCCCTATCACCACTGGTTGGCCCGGATGGGCGCGGTACCCTACCGTCGGGCGCAAGGGAGGATCCCCCAGACTTGAGTCCGTGGAGACACCCCATTGAGCCTCCCGGCAGGGCACGCACGCTGCATCCGGCCCAGGTCCCGGTCCGACCGGTACCAAGGATGACCGTGGAGGGACGTAGGGGCAACGCCCTTTATTGTCCCGACCACGACACCCTCAGCGCCGTGTCAGGCCGGGCTCCGGACCGGACTCCTCCGAAGGCTGGCCCAGTGGTTCTACCGAAGCCTACCGTCGGGCGCAAGGGAGGATCCCCCAGACTCGAGTCCGTGGAGACACCCCATTGAACCTCCCGGCAGGGCACACACCCGTTGCATCCGGGCCAGGTCCCAGTCCGACCGGTACCAGGAGGCGACCGTAGAGGGACGTAGGGGCAACGCCCTTTATTGTCCCGACCACGACACCCCTGGCGCCATGTCAGATTGAGCTCTGGACCGGATGCCTCCGAGTGCTGGCCAAGATCCGGCAGTGTGGTAGGACTATCACGGGAGACGTAGGGGCAATGCCCTTCATAATCTCGCCATGATGCCGCGACCACCCTGCCCGATCCCAGCCAGGTCGTGCTCCATTGTGCTGCCACCTGAAATCCCCTAAACCCAGGAATAGAAAATATTTGCACGCATCGTTATAAATTTATTTCGTTCTAGAAAAGTAAGTCAGGGAGATCGCAGCGCATGGGGGTTTTTCTTTTGGTGCTCCCGATGCGAAAAGGCCAGGTTGATTTCGAATTTACAAAACGCTTACCGCAGATCGAATTTGCCCTAGGGGCGGGAAATACTTTTCAAAAACTTCTCCGTGGCAGCACCAGCCACTGTGCCTCTCTGGTTGTTGTGCGGCGCGGTAGCGGTCGTCGCGTTGGCGGCGAACCGTGCGGTAGCTGTTGTTGTTGCTGTTGCAGGGGCGGCTGCCACCAAGCAAACACACACGCACTTACGTGTCGAGACGGCGTGCTGTTTTGTCGGACACGGCGTCTCTCAAAACGCACAGCCACTCACACACACTTGCACTTGCACTTTTATCCCTCGCCGCAGTCGTGGTTTGCACTCTTGTTTACACTGCCACCGCACACTTGTACGTTTCTTCTGTCGTTGTTTTCACTGTTGTTTGTCCTGCACCACTTGTATTTTACCGCACCCTTGTGCGTTGTTGTCCCTCGTTGTCGCTGTCTGGTTTCCGTCTCTTTTATGCACTTGCACCACTTGCTTTTTGTTTTTCACTGTCACTTGGTATTTTTCAGCACGATGCGTCTGCACTTGCCGAGTCCGCCAGAAAAGTGACGCTCCCGCCGCATGATGGCCGCCGATCGCCGATATCAACCCTCCTGATATCGATAATGTTATCAAGGTTGCCACCCTTGCAAAATGAGCGAAATGTGGCTCATCGTCCTAAAGGTGGACGATGACCTAAAGATCGAAATGAACTATCGGCTCCATGCCGAATGACTAGTTCTCGATTATAGTTCGTTTCCTACGAACTATTGGCTCCGTGCCGAAATTAAAATGTGGGTGGCTTCATGCCATAAAAATAATGTGTGGCTTCGTGCCTTTTAAAAAATCAAATTTGTGGGGTCAGCGGAATGCTGCCTCACATCCCCCTCTTACTTCGGGGGAGAAAAAGAGACCCGGATGTTCCCCGCCCGGGAAATCTTGACGTGGAAACGTTTGTTGTCGGCCTCCACGAGAAACTTCGTTGTGGTTTGTACGATAGACGGGCTCCAATTTACCGCGTCTATCATCCCAAACCTCGACGTCCAACGCGTCGTTCAAAATGGCGCGGATGCCGCTCGAGGAAGGTGCGTCCTCGTCGATGTCGCCTCGTGGGTCCGTTGCATCGCTGTCGTCGGAATTGTATGGGCTGTGCACCACGTAACGCGCATTCCGGGGACGCCGAGGATATTTTTGGCTATGGCCAGCGCGGTCCCCCAAGATAATGCCTTCTGCCTCGGAGGGGTCATAAATTTCCGCATGGCGGGGTTGGAACGGATCGTTCCGGTCTCGCGGCTGCGGGAAGAACAATCGCCCTTGGTCCATCGTGGGTTCGTCTGTGGAAAAATAAGGAAACAAAAGGAACGCAGGTTTAGTCGTCGAGCTTACGCACCGCTTGCGGATACTTAGGTTTTAGTATCTGGAGACGTAATGATTTCGGACGGAGACGGATCAAGGGAATGCTCGTTAGTTTCGGGCTTTCTCTTCCCTGGGGTCTTCGCTCTCAGACTCCGCATGGAAAGCTTTGAGGTCTGCGAGGTCGGCAACCCGCCGTCGAGTTGAGTCCAGGCGTTGTAGTCGTACCACGTTCGGAGAGATGAATTTCCGAACAACGTAGGGGCCTTCATACTTCGGCGCTAGTTTCGCGGCGAAACCCTCAGCAGCATTGGACAGAACGTGGTTTTTGACGAGGACGAGGCTTTGTAGCTCCGGGCGCCACTCGCGCCGTCGGAGGTTGTAATGCCGAGCTTGGTCGATCGTGGCACGTTGAGTATTTTCTTTGACGATCTTGAAGATATCCAGCAGCTGTTTCGCCTTATCGTCGGGCGCTGCGGGTTCTCTTCCGATGCTCGGGGTGACTTCGTCGTAGAGTGCTCCTGGTAACCGAGGTTCTCGGCCTTGGACGAGGAATGCCGGGCTGAATCCTGTTGTGTCTGAGATGCTGGTGTTTATGGCGAGCATCATCTCAGGCAGCAACTCATCCCAAGTGTTTTGATTTCCTTGGATTCCCTGTGCCAGCATCGTCTTGATCGTCCGGTTAGCTCGCTCCGTCGGGTTTTGTTGTGGACTGTAAGGTGCGGTGTGCTGAAGATCCATACCTGCGGTCTGGCAGAAGGTACGGAAAGAACGGCTGGTAAACTGCGTTCCGTTGTCACAGACAAAGCGCTGTGGTACTCCAAACCGACACAAGATGGTCTCGCGGAAGGCTCGCTCCAGATGTGCGGCTGTGGCTTTCCTCAACGGGACGAGCTCGACCCACTTGGTGAAAGCGTCGAAGAACACGAGTAGCATCGTGTTTCCATGCTTGGAACGTGGTAGCGGGCCGATGAAATCCGAGCAAAGTGTACCGAATGGCTCGTCCACCTGCCGCGTCAGCATCTTTCCAGCCGGTTTCAGTTGGCTCACCTTGAACTTTTGGCACGTCTCACACTTCTTGACGTAACGGGCTACATCGCGGAATAAACCAGGCCAATAGTAGCGTTGGGTTATCCGCGCTATGGTTTTCCGGATACCCAAGTGTCCTGCAGTCGGGTGGTCGTGACATTCGGCTAAGACCCTTGGTCGGTAGTCCAGTCCGACGCACAGTTTCCACGGCACGTACTCCTCTTCCTCCGGGCGGTGGCCCAAGTGCCGGTACACTTGGCCTCCTTCGATGGTGAAATCCGGAAACTGGTCCGGTGCCTCGAGGATTCGTTTGCTAAGGCGAGCGATCCATCTGCACTGTGTTGCCTCCTCCTGTGTAAGCTGTGCGATGACCTCCATTGGCTGGCGAGATAAGGCGTCTGCCAAGATATTTTGCTTCCCACGGCGGTAGTGCACGTCGAACTGGTACTGCTGTAGTTCCAGTGCCCAGCGTGCGATCCGTCCGGTCGGATTATCGATGCTATTAAGCCACTTCAGAGCAAGATGATCGGTTATTACGTCGAACCGGTAGCCTTCCAAGTAACAACGAAGTTTTCGAATAGCCCAGACTATTGCCAGGCACTCCTTTTCGGTAGCGGAATAATTCGCTTCAGCCTTGTCCAACCGGCGGCTCACGTAGGCGATGACTCGCTCGGCTCCTTCGTGTTCCTGGGTGAGAACTGCTCCTAGTCCGCAGTCACTGGCGTCGGTCTGTAACGCGAACTTCGAGTTAAAATCTGGGCAAGCCAGAACGGGGGCCTCGGTCAATCGTTTCTTCAGCTCCTCGAATGCACTCTGTTGCTCGGGCTTCCATTCCCACTTCTGGCCTTTCTTGAGCAACGTCGACATGGGTTGAACGATGGCTGCGAAGTTCGGCACGAAGCGACGATACCAGGAAGCGATCCCCAGACAACGACGGAGCTCTCGGCACGACGTAGGTGGCTGTAACTCTCGTACGGCTGCGATTTTATCCGGGTCTGTGTGGATCCCTTCTCCACTGACTACATGGCCAAGATACGCCAACCGACGCCGAAAGAATTTGCACTTCGCTTTGTTGAGGCGTAGGTTCGCCTGCCTTAGTCTTCGTAGCACCTCCCCCAAGTTGTGTACGTGCTCCTCCAGAGTAGACCCGATAACGACAATGTCGTCCAAGTATGCAAAGGCGAATGGTTCCATTTCGGGCCCGATCACGCTATCCAATGCCCTCTGAAATGTGGCGGGAGCCGAATGAAGGCCAAAGGGCATGACTTTCCAATGAAACAGTCCCCTCCCGGGTACTGTGAACGCTGTAAAATTCCTGCTGCTAGCGGCCATGGGGATCTGCCAGTACCCGCTCTTCAAGTCTAACGTCGATATATATCGAGCGTTACGGAGCCGTTCCAGTATGTGATGAATCCGGGGCAATGGATACGCGTCGGGGATCGAATTCGCGTTCAGCTGTCGGTAATCGATGCACATCCGAACGTCACCAGTCTTCTTTCCCACGAGCACGATAGGAGCACTATGGGGACTTTTTGACGGTTCGATGCAATCGTTCCTTAACAGCTCATCGACTTGCTCGTCGATTATCCGCTGCATGGCCGGGTTCTTCGGAAAGTACCTCTGCTTGATTGGACGGTCATCCTTCATGGTGATCACGTGCTCGGCGATGTGGGTGACCCCCGACAAGGTGTCAAAACCTGCCAGTTCCCGGTCTAGGAACTCCTGTACCCAGGGTTCCAGATCGGTTTCCACCTCCTGGCTATCTTTGCCTTCGTCAAAGCCGTCGTCCTCGGCCTCATTGACGTGAAGAATCTGCTCCGGTGCCTTTGTTATGCCACAGACCTCTGTTGTGGTTCCCCCGAAGGGGCGAGGACGTTGAGATGGCACGCCATCTTCAAGTGGCCCTCGTGAACATAGCTGGGCATGCTCCTCCGTCACCTGTGTACTGCCCGTGGTCGCGGTCGGGAAGACGCCGACTTCTCCGGAACAGCCCGTGGTCGCAGTCTTCGTCCTGTCGTTGACGCATGCCTCGTCGGCATCGCCTGGGGTCATTGCTGATGAGACGCGTGCCTCGTCGGCACCGCCTGTGGATCTCTGCTGGGTCTTCGTATGCTTAGCGCATGCCTCGTCGGCATCGCCTGGGGTCATTGCTGATGAGACGCGTGCCTCGTCGGCACCGCCTGTGGATCTCTGTTGGGTCTTCGTATGCTTAGCGCATGCCTCGTCGGCATCGCCTGGGGTCATCGCTGATGAGACGCGTGCCTCGTCGGCACCGCCTGTGGATCTCTGCTGGGTCTCCGTATGCTTAGCGCATGCCTCGTCGGCATCGCCTGGGGTCATTGCTGATGAGACGCGTGCCTCGTCGGCACCGCCTGTGGATCTCTGCTGGGTCTTCGTATGCTTAGCGCATGCCTCGTCGGCATCGCCTGGGGTCATTGCTGATGAGACGCGTGCCTCGTCGGCACCGCCTGTGGATCTCTGTTGGGTCTTCGTATGCTTAGCGCATGCCTCGTCGGCATCGCCTGGGGTCATCGCTGATGAGACGCGTGCCTCGTCGGCACCGCCTGTGGATCTCTGCTGGGTCTCCGTATGCTTAGCGCATGCCTCGTCGGCATCGCCTGGGGTCATTGCTGATGAGACGCGTGCCTCGTCGGCACCGCCTGTGGATCTCTGCTGGGTCTTCGTATGCTTAGCGCATGCCTCGTCGGCATCGCCTGGGGTCATTGGGACGCGTGCCTCGTCGGCACCGCCCGTGGTCGCGGTCGGGAGAACGTCGACCTCTCCTGAACCGCCCGTGGCCGCGGTCCTCGTCATCGTTCGTGGAGTATTAGCGTTGTCCACTTCGCTAGTCGCTGTCCTACATCCGGGAAATGCATCCTGCCCCGCCGTTGTGGCGCGGATGGTGGATCGACGACCTATGGGACTGGTTAAAGAAGATGGGGACAACTGCAAAAAGTCGGTGCCGCAGTGTAGGGCGGCTTGGATAGCACACAAGAAGTCGATACCCAAAATCACGTCATCGACGACGGTAGGCAATACTAGGAAAGGTATACACGCAACCTTCTCACCCAATTGCACCGCCGCGATAAGTGACTTGCAGACCGTAGTGTGACTTCCATCCGCCATCCTGACTCTAGCGCGCACATCCCGAAGGCATGAATCGCCGAGCTGACCAACTACCCCCTCGCTGATGAAACTCCTAGTCGCTCCAGTGTCGATGGTAGCTAGTCTCTCCTGTCCCTCGATTACGACTCTTGCCACGATGCGCGCCCGCTCCACTCTCATAGCTGGACCTAATCCCAGGACTGGTTGCCGGCTGTTCCCACCTGGTCCTGGGGCAAGTGGGGCCGTTGTCCGTTTCCCGATGGCAGACCGCAACAGTGGATTGTCCTCACGTCTCTCTTACCACAACGCCAGCAGAAATAAACCTGTCTGTTCCGACACTCCCGCATCATATGACCGATCTCAGCACACCGCCTGCAAGCCCGTTGCACGTCGATCGGAGGTCCGGTTTCTTGCATCATTCGGTTGACTACAGGTGCTTCACCAGAGCGGGGGCCGGTCGGTTGGTCCCGGAAGGGGTTACGCGGCCTGGTCGTCGACTGCGCATTGGCTGCCATAGCCCCTGGCGAGGTTGCTGTGAAAGCTGGCGCCGCGGATTTAGGTGGAAGGCTTTGACGCTCCCGATCCCGTACGAACTCGAAACTCGTGGCGAACTGCATCAACTGGTTTAGAGAAATCGCCTCGTGTCGGCGAATATACAGCTGATATTCTGGCAACAAGTTTTCGTAGGCTCGGTCCAGTTCCTGTGCTCCTGTGTATTCTGCTCGCTTCATAAGCAAGCGCAGCTCCACGATGTAAGTCTTGAATGGCTCGCCGGGTCTCTGTTGTCTTGCTCGTATTTGGTCTTCGAGCCGTTGGAAATATCGAGGGGGTAAAAAGAAATCGAAGAATTCCCTTTTAAATTTGGCCCAACTCGCCCCTTGCAGTCGACTAACCCGGAACCAGTCACTAGCACTCCCTGTGAGTAGTTCTGGAATAGCTTTTGACAGGTGGGCCAAGTCGATTACATGGGCAGCTGCTCTCTCCTCCACGCGCTCAATAAAACTTAAGGGGTCAGACTCGCCGTCAAAAAGAATTCCCCAACGATGCACTTTCTCCGCGATGGTACGATAGGGTGCTTCTGTGCGGACCGTGACGTTAGTGGTGGGGGACGGGCTACGATTTCCTCGTGGGTCTCGGGTAACTGTCGAAGTGTCTGGCGGCTTCTCTCCCGGGGCCGTAATGACTACTTGAGGAGTACCACCGGTTTTCGGTGAACCGCTACGCGAACGTGGTTTCGGCTCTCGATCGCCTTGTTCGGACCCGGAACCATCGGCGAATTTTTGCTCCAACTCGGCCAACTTTTCCCTGACATGATCGGCATGCGCGCTCTGCGAAACGAAAGACGCCAAGCGGCTCCGAAGCTGTACTACCGTGCCGTCTGTGTCGAGGCCAAACTCGCCGAGTATGGGCAACAACTCCTCCTTCTTCCGGTAGTAGACCCAACTGACCCCAACCATGTTGTTATTGAAAATCTATAAGACAACCCAACTCGAAATTGCTCGGTAACTATTTGGGCGGAAACTGTCGCAGCGAAAAACGAAAGGAGGTGTGCACTCAAAAAATGTGCGCGAGGATTGTTCTTCGGTGTGGAAACTGTACTTCGAAACTTTTCACTAAATGCCGCTTTGGTTTAATTCTGTAGGACGGATCGTTGAAGGTCTGTACCGAAGTGTCACTTTAGCCTAGCTATGTAGGTTCTGCTATCGTTGAAGGTCTATGCGTCCCTGTTCCTTAGGCTCAGCTATGTAGGTTCGATCGCGTTGAAGGTCTATGCGTGACTGTTATTTAAGCTTAGCTATGTAGGTTCGATCGCGTTGAAGGTCTATGCGTGACTGTTATTTAAGCTTAGCTATGTAGGTTCGATCGCGTTGAAGGTCTATGCGTGACTGTTATTTAAGCTTAGCTATGTAGGTTCGATCGCGTTGAAGGTCTATGCGTGACTGACTACTCGGTGTCCTCGCGGGCCGCTTTTATGCCTATCCTCGCAAGCGTCGACGTCGGCAGAGGTTGTTGGCTGCGCTGCCCGACGTGTAGCGACAGAGCTCGTTTGTAGCTCTGCTCGCTCTTGTGACGCCAGAACTCGCGTATGTAGTTCTGCCCGCCCTTGTAGCGACAGAGTTCGCTTGTAGCTCTGCTCGCTCTTGTGACGCCAGAACTCGCGTATGTAGTTCTGCCCGCCCTTGTAGCGACAGAGTTCGCTTGTAGCTCTGCTCGCTCTTGTGACGCCAGAACTCGCGTTTGTAGCTCTGCCCGTCCTTGTAGCGACAGAGTTCGCTTGTAGCTCTGCTCGCTCTTGTGACGCCAGAGCTCGCGTTTGTAGCTCTGCCCGTCCTTGTAGCGACAGAGTTCGCTTGTAGCTCTGCTCGCGTTCTTAGCCCGCGATGTAGCTTTGTAGCCGCGTTGTACTTGCTGCTTCTCTGCTGCCGTTGTATTTGTCGCTCTGCTCCTTCGTTTTCGATGGAAACAACAAAAAAATATATGCCCCCAAGATGCGATCCCCAAACGAAAACGCCGAGCACGTGGCTATATAAAAATATACCTATTGGGTCAAAAAAAAATTCTGGTTGCGTGCTCGGATGCAATCTCTACGGGATTTAATGTTTCCCCGTAGCTACCTAGGACAATTCTTTTGTTGGCGTCGTGCCGCGTCTTGGACTTTTCTGGACGAGATCGGGGTGGTTGTGACTTTTCTGGCGGCTCCCTATCTAAGCTCCAAATCTTGTTAGTAAAAAAATGCCGAATTCGGGAAATATATATATAGGTATTTTCCTATGCGTAGGTGGGAATATATATGCAATCAAAAAAAATCGAAAATTATAATATATATATATATATATATTAGTAGCCATATAACAAAATCTGAGCTAAGAAAGGAATATTAACGATGCGTGCGGGGCGTGGCTTTGGTATCTCTGGTCTATAACAAAAATAAAAAAATGCCGATCTTTATGCTCATGATGGATAATTCTGTCTCCAGTGTCCCTGCTCGGGCGCCATCTGTAACGAAGCTTTTCCAGCCGAGGTCGACGTCTCAGTCTGTCCAGGGCCATTTACAGAAAATTTGTAAATTTCTGGAACAACTAGAGGAGCTACGGGAGCGCAAGAGGGTATGCGTGCGCTCTCGTAAGGATCGGCATAGTTCCCTATTTGTATTTGCCCTATCACCACTGGTTGGCCCGGATGGGCGCGGTACCCTACCGTCGGGCGCAAGGGAGGATCCCCCAGACTTGAGTCCGTGGAGACACCCCATTGAGCCTCCCGGCAGGGCACGCACGCTGCATCCGGCCCAGGTCCCGGTCCGACCGGTACCAAGGATGACCGTGGAGGGACGTAGGGGCAACGCCCTTTATTGTCCCGACCACGACACCCTCAGCGCCGTGTCAGGCCGGGCTCCGGACCGGACTCCTCCGAAGGCTGGCCCAGTGGTTCTACCGAAGCCTACCGTCGGGCGCAAGGGAGGATCCCCCAGACTCGAGTCCGTGGAGACACCCCATTGAACCTCCCGGCAGGGCACACACCCGTTGCATCCGGGCCAGGTCCCAGTCCGACCGGTACCAGGAGGCGACCGTAGAGGGACGTAGGGGCAACGCCCTTTATTGTCCCGACCACGACACCCCTGGCGCCATGTCAGATTGAGCTCTGGACCGGATGCCTCCGAGTGCTGGCCAAGATCCGGCAGTGTGGTAGGACTATCACGGGAGACGTAGGGGCAATGCCCTTCATAATCTCGCCATGATGCCGCGACCACCCTGCCCGATCCCAGCCAGGTCGTGCTCCATTGTGCTGCCACCTGAAATCCCCTAAACCCAGGAATAGAAAATATTTGCACGCATCGTTATAAATTTATTTCGTTCTAGAAAAGTAAGTCAGGGAGATCGCAGCGCATGGGGGTTTTTCTTTTGGTGCTCCCGATGCGAAAAGGCCAGGTTGATTTCGAATTTACAAAACGCTTACCGCAGATCGAATTTGCCCTAGGGGCGGGAAATACTTTTCAAAAACTTCTCCGTGGCAGCACCAGCCACTGTGCCTCTCTGGTTGTTGTGCGGCGCGGTAGCGGTCGTCGCGTTGGCGGCGAACCGTGCGGTAGCTGTTGTTGTTGCTGTTGCAGGGGCGGCTGCCACCAAGCAAACACACACGCACTTACGTGTCGAGACGGCGTGCTGTTTTGTCGGACACGGCGTCTCTCAAAACGCACAGCCACTCACACACACTTGCACTTGCACTTTTATCCCTCGCCGCAGTCGTGGTTTGCACTCTTGTTTACACTGCCACCGCACACTTGTACGTTTCTTCTGTCGTTGTTTTCACTGTTGTTTGTCCTGCACCACTTGTATTTTACCGCACCCTTGTGCGTTGTTGTCCCTCGTTGTCGCTGTCTGGTTTCCGTCTCTTTCATGCACTTGCACCACTTGCTTTTTGTTTTTCACTGTCACTTGGTATTTTTCAGCACGATGCGTCTGCACTTGCCGAGTCCGCCAGAAAAGTGACGCTCCCGCCGCATGATGGCCGCCGATCGCCGATATCAACCCTCCTGATATCGATAATGTTATCAAGGTTGCCACCCTTGCAAAATGAGCGAAATGTGGTTCATCGTCCTAAAGGTGGACGATGACCTAAAGATCGAAATGAACTATCGGCTCCATGCCGAATGACTAGTTCTCGATTATAGTTCGTTTCCTACGAACTATTGGCTCCGTGCCGAAATTAAAATGTGGGTGGCTTCATGCCATAAAAATAATGTGTGGCTTCGTGCCTTTTAAAAAATCAAATTTGTGGGGTCAGCGGAATGCTGCCTCACAACTCTCAGGACCTAAATATACAGGTCTCTTTAAGGCTACCTGACCATTGCAGCGTCTTTCAAGCCGAAATCCTGGCTATAAACGAATCCTTAAAACTTCTAGGGGAATCTCTAGTCAATTCGGGCCGTATTAACATATACAGTGACAGCCAAGCAGCTATCAAGTCTATAGAATCGACCACAACAAATTCCACCTCAGTTTCGAATTGCCGTAAATCTCTACATGAGATGGCTGAGCATTTCGACATTTCCCTAATATGGGTACCAGGGCATCAGGACATTACAGGAAACTGTATAGCTGATGAACTAGCCAGGAAAGGTACAACAGTACACCTCCTTCCTGATACCGTATGCCACTGGCGACCTGCAAGCTACTACTTCTAGCTCAATCCATAACAGTTAGTGAAAACCGATGGCAAAACACGCACCATTGTCGTGTCGCGAGGCAAACCTGGCCTCACCTGAATAAGGCTCGTTCTAGTATTCTATGTAAACTAAGTAGAACAGATTGTTCTGCAGTAGTAAGAGCACTGACAGGACATTGGCTGGTAGGTATCCACGCCACAAGGCTGAATGCCCCATACAATGACTTCTGCAGGAGCTGTAGAGACGAAGAAGAAATTGAATCACCTGAACATTTCTTCTGCTCCTGTCCCGCATTGAGTAATAGAAGACTCCACACCCTGGGAAAATCTTTTCTCTCCACTTTAGGTGAACTTGCCTCAATTACACCGCGCAAAATCGCTAAATTTATTCAGCTATCAAACTGGACGCCCTACTGATTGACATGTCACTACAAAGGTAGAAAGGAAATCTAGATCCGCGGTACCACAATGGGCCCAACTGTGGACTAAGTGAGTCGTTGAATCGACAGCCGCCCTAACCTAACCTAACCTACCTTATTAAACTGAATAGTTGAACATTCGAGTTAAAGAATAAAATCTAGAATAATCATAAAGTGTGTTGGCGAAGCTTAGCAAGCCTCAGCTGTGATATTTTGGAGACAGAGTTTGCTCTTAAGTAAACAGAGATCTTTGGGATCGCTCTCTTGAGATTACGAACGTTCAGGGTGCTAAGCAACAGCTTGGATTTGTGCCGCGTCGACAGAATTGACCCTTAGTGAGCTAGCGGATGCTTATGTCAACATTTGGATCGTGGGAGCACTTGAAATGTTATTTTCACTGGACTGTTATTCTTATTGATATCTTATTACATGATAAGAGAATGTGGCTGGGAATACATAAGTGGGTTTCGTATTATATAAGTGGGTATGTGTACTGCATATGTTTCTTTCCCATCCATAAAAAATTAGCCTGTCCTCAGGCGGTGATCTTGGGGTATAAGGTTGGGTTGGATTCTATTACATTATTTGTGTTTTCATTTTCTTTTTCAATTGATATTGGATTTGAATTTACATTATTTGGTTGTGGGGTTGTTTCTGTTTGTTTCTTTTAATTAACAATTATTTTGCGTGGTATGCTTTTAAACTTATAGCTGAAATATAGTATTAGTGTGATTACAATAATTACACTAGGCAACAGCAACAAATTACACTAGGCAACGCCGAAAAGGATTTTTTTTTTTCTATGGCAGAATTTTTTTTTAGAATTTTTTGAAATTTGGCTTTTTTTTCATGCCGTTTTTTAGAGGTACGCCCACTTTTGTCATCATTACACCCGAATGCCAAAACCGATATTCAAAAGCTTTACTTTTCCTGAAAGCTAATGAATATACCTATAGTTAATATATAATATTTTTATATATTTAATTAATATTTCTTCTAGTTGAAGTGAACAGTTAAATTCTTTTATTATATTATTGTCTTCAATCGTTATTTCTCTATCTAAACAGTTTTGATTTAAAATAGTTCTAGGTAAGTTCCATGTCAACATTATATTAGGTTCTACATATTTAGTTTCAAAAGTTTTGTGTGTCTTTGAATATCTACATTCGGTTGTTACTTGATTTAATATGTAATGCATTTATTCATAATTAGGTCTTTAGTTTTTTCTGTATAAGCTTGGTTATTTTGTATGTAATATTTGTCATGTATAATTTCAGTTAAAATGTTGTTGTTATTGTCTGGATATGGAATAATTTCGAAAACTGGCGTATTGACAATTTCACGAGGAATATAGGAAATTATCAAAATTTCATTTGTGGTTGTTTTAAGTCACGTTGAAGTTTTAATGCTTAAAATCTTTTCAGAATTAACGTGTAATAATGGACTATATTTTAGTAATTTAGGATTAAAAATACCTAGTCTTGTTAATTGCATTCCTAGCTCTATATTTTCTATGTATGCAGTAAATTCTTGCAAATTAAATGTAACTATTGCTAATTTCTGGTCTCCTTAATTGATTAGGCTTAGTGTGTTTGTAATTTTTATTCCTCTATTTACTGCTTCTATTACTTGGTTTAATTCGTTTGCTTGAACACTGTTTTCGGATAAGTAATTTATTTTTAATTCTAATTCTACTTTATCTTCTTGATTTAATGTACCGAAAAGGTATTTGTAAAATGTTCCTAAAAAATTGATAAGACCTCTTTTATTTCGTTTCGCTAATCTTATACCGTTCATTTCTCTTTCTAATTTTTCTGTTAAATATTGAATTTGTGTTAATGTTTCAAATTCCTTTGCTTGTTTTATCAAGTTGTTGTATGTATCTTCAATTTTTGTTAAGTTAATAGTTAAGTAATGATATTCGTAGTTGATTGGTAAGTTTTTAGTTCCTGTAGTGAATATAAGATAACCATTTTTTTATTGGATTGGGTTTACTTCTAAGCTTTGGCCATTGGCTGGTTGAGTCAGATATGTTATCAGGAATAGTATTAGGAATAGTTTTATTTTATGTTGTGGTTTCCTGATTTGAGTTTTCGTTTGATGTTGATCTGGAATTATCGTTTTTGCTTTTGTTAATTTTCTTCTTCTTAAATTTAGATTTGTAATGTATAATTTTCCTACCTCTATTTGTCACTTCGTAATGTTTCTCATCTATTTGTTTTAAATTACCTTTCTTTTTAAATAGATTAGTAGATTTCGAACGTACCAAAGGTGATTGCCTATAATTAGTATCAATTTAGAAATTTTTACGTTTTTCATTTAATTTTTCTTTTTGATTGGACTTGTTTGATTGTGTGTTATATTCCGGGGTTCCTGCGTATATAAAAATGTCTGCTGGTGTTCTCCCTGTGGTATTATGTTTAGTTTTGTGATTATATGTATAAAGTATTATTTCAAACCTAGTTAGCTTATTTTCTGGATCTGGTTCGCTGTTTATAATTCTTAACTTTTCGTTAACGGTTTTATGAAATCTTTCGACATCAGAGAGACCATTTTTGCTTGTAATATTTATGTCCACGCCCTCAGATCTTAACCATATTTGTAATGCTGAGCACATACATGCTGAATCTTTATCTGCTTTAATTTCTTTCGGTTTACCCATTTCATTGAATATTTTAAGTAATGCTCTTTTGGCTTCTAGTTTAATTCTTGAAAAAGCGCCTGCAACATAATTTTCTTTACCTGGGACATATTTAATGTGATAATCGAATTCGTTAAGTTTTATTTTCCATCTTTGAAGTTTCATGTTTGGTTCTTTAACATTGTTTAACCAAACTAAAGGTTTATGGTCACTGAGAATTTCAAAGTTTCTCCCAAAAAGATAAGACCTGAAGTATTTGGTGGCCCAAACAATTGCTAAGAGTTCTTTTTCAATTGCGGAATAGTTTATTTCGTGTTCATTTAATGTACGGCTTGCATAACATATCTGTAGTTAATGAAAACGGTTTTTCAAAATTGGGGTAAATTAATATTGGGTCCGAAGTTAT
This sequence comes from Drosophila phalerata, assembly GCA_951394115.2. Lineage (NCBI taxonomy): Eukaryota > Metazoa > Arthropoda > Insecta > Diptera > Drosophilidae > Drosophila > Drosophila phalerata. The sequence continues at coordinate 8,497,934 of OX596006.1, read as the reverse complement.
AGGTTAGGTTAGGTTAGAGCGGCTGCCGATTCTACGACTCACTTAGGCCACAGTTGGGCCCATTGTGGTACCGCGGATCTAGGGTTCCCTTCAACCTTTCTGGTGACATGTCACTCAGTAGGGCGTCCAGTTTGATAACTGAATATTTTTAGCGATTTTGCGCGGCGTAATTGAGGCAAGTTCACCTAAAGTGGAGAGAAAAGGTTTTCCCAGGGTGTGGAGTCTTCTACTACTCAATGCGGGACAAGAGCAGAAGAAATGTTCGGGTGATTCAATTTCTTCTTCATCTCTACAGCTCCTGCAGAAATCATTGTATGGGGCATTCAGCCGTGTGGCGTGGATGCCTACCAGCCAATGTCCTGTCAGTGCTCTTACTACTGCAGAACAGTCTGTTCTGCTTAGTTTACATAGAATACTAGAACGAGTCTTGTTCAGGTGAGGCCAGGTTTGCCTCGCGACATGACAATGGTGCGTGTTTTGCCATCGGTCTTCGCTAACTGTTATAGATTGGGCTAGAAGTAGTAGCTTGCAGGTCGCCAGTGGCATACGCGTATCCTCCTTGTCAGGAAGGAGGTGAACTGTTGTACCTTTCCTGGCTAGTTCATCAGCTATACAGTTTCCTGTAATGTCCTGATGCCCTGGTACCCATATTAGGGAAATGTCGAAATGCTCAGCCATCTCATGTAGAGATTTGCGGCATCTCGAAACTGAAGTGGAATTAGTTGTGGTCGATTCTATAGACTTGATAGCTGCTTGGCTGTCACTGTATATGTTAATACGGCCCGATTTGACTTGAGATTCCCTTAGGAGTTTTAAGGATGCGTTTATAGCCAGGATTTCGGCTTGAAAGACGCTGCAATGGTCAGGTATCCTAAAAGAGACCTGTATTTTTAGATCATGAGAGTATATTCCTCCACCCACTTGATTGTTCAGCTTTGAACCATCTGTGTAGAAGATATGGGCCCACTTTGTCCTATGGTATGTGATGACCATTCCACCCTGTGCGGAATATATGTTTGAAAGGGAGTTTCAAAATGCTCTATTGGCATACAGTAGTCAGTTCTGGAAGGAACTATTTGGTTATCCTTAAGAATAGCGGAGTGCCCTGTTGAGCATTCTGTCCAAGAGTTAGAGTCTCTCAGTCGAATTGCTGTCATGGTGGCAATATTTATGCTTACTTGCCTGATTGGCTGTATGTTAAGTATGGCGTCTAGAGCTTCGCCAGGTGTTGTGTTGAGAGCACCTGTGATGCAGATTTCGGCCATCCTTTGAAATTTGTTGAGCTGTTTGTTTATGGACTGCTTTGCTAAGGCAGGCCACCATATTGCTATACCATATAGAAGTATCGGTCTGACTATAGCTATATATAGCCAGTGGACGATATATGGCGACATGCCCCATTTCAGGCCGATCGCTTTCCTGCAAGTCTAGAGTGCAACTGTTGCCTTTCTACATCTATCTTGCGTGTTAATTTTCCAGTCCAGCTTCCTGTCCAGAATTTAACCCAAGTATCTGGCGCTTTCGCTGAAGGAGAGGACGGAGATTTTTATTTTTGGGGGTATTAGAGTTGGGATTTTGTATTTTCTAGAGAAAAGTACAAGTTCCGTTTTGGCTGGGTTTACTCCCAGGCCACACTCATCGGCCCAGGTGACCAGTTTTTGTAGCTTGACTGACATCAGGTCGCATAGTGTTTGAGTGAATTTTCCCGTGAATATTAGTGCTACGTCATCCGCGTAGGCAACAACCTGGCAGCCTCCACCCTCTATGTCGCATAACAGCCTGTTGACTGCTAGGTTCCATAGGAGAGGAGATAGAACCCCTCCTTGAGGTGTTCCCCTACTGACGAACCTGGTGAGTGTTGAAGAGCCAAGTGTGGACGTTACGACCCTGCTTGTGAGCAATTGGTCGATGAGTCCCACTAGCCGGCTTTCAATCCCAAAGTTTGTCAGTGCTCCAGTGATAGCTTCCGGGACGACGTTGTTAAAAGCTCCCTCGATGTCTAGGAAGGCTATGAGGGAGTATTCAGTGAGCGAAAGGGATTTTTCTATAGTGGCGACTACGGAGTGCAAGGCTGTTTCCGTCGATTTGCCTTTCCGATATGCGTGTTGAGAATTGGATATGAGATGGGGGGGAATGGTTGCTCTTAGGTGAAGAGCCAAGAGTCGCTCGAAGGTTTTTGAGCATAAATGACGACAGGCTGATTGGTCTAAAATCCTTTGCTGCCGTATGGGATGATTTACCCGCTTTTGGTATGAAGACTATTTTTGAGACTCGCCATGTATCAGGGATATGGCCATTTTTTAAAACTTCTGCGAAGATAGATTGCAGCCAGTTTATGGCAATGTGCCCTGCTTGTTGTAATTGGGAAGAAAAAATGCCGTCTGGTCCAGGTGACTTGTACGGTTTAAAGCTGTTTATAGCCCAGGTTATGTTACGTCTGCTTAGAAGAGAGGGGCTGCTTGGCATCTCAGTAGGGCCCGGAAAGTGCTTTTCAGCGATTCTTCGCTAGATGTAGTCCAGGTGTCATCCTCTTTTTTGAGGTACCCTAGTGTGGGGGCAGATTTCGATAAAATCTTCCTCAGTCTGGCCGCATCCGGTGTTGATTCTATGTCAGAGCAGAAAGCTCTCCATGAATCTCTGTTGGCTTGTCTTGTCGCCTTTTTGTATGTTAATAGGGCGTGTTTGTAATTGAGCCAAGATTCTTCTGTGTAAACAGCCTTGGCTTGACTGAAGAGGTTTCTCGAGCTCTTGCGAAGTTCTTGTAGGATGGGATTCCACCATGGTGGTTTCTTTCCCCTTTTAGGTCTGCTGATTGGACAAGCTGCCTTGAAAGCAGAGTTGCAAGCCTTATAAAAGGTTTTTACTAGGTAACTTAGTCGCTCTGTAGAGTGAAGTCCTTCTCGTGCTACCTCTGGGATAGCCTTTTTAAGGATAGCAGTGAATATTGGCCATTTGGTCTTTCTCAAATTGGTAAAGGGTATTGGTTTAGAGTGCCTCAAGTTGAGGGAGAAATCGATGTATCTGTGATCAGAGAAGGAGTGATCGTCTGCCATTTTCCAGTCTCTGATTAGATCATATAGAGGATAGGATACCAGGGTAAGGTCAATGACCTCCTTCCTGTCCTTGATTATAAAAGTATGTTAGCAACCTTTGTTGCCTAGAACTAGGTTAGTGCTGAGGAAATAGTTTAAGAGTGACTCACCCCTTGTGTTTGTATTTGTGCTACCCCACTGGGTATGGTGTGCATTGGCATCGCATCCAATGATAAGGTTGATACTTCGCGTTTCGCAGTCTTTTATTAGACTTCTCGTGACGTCTTCTGGAGGAGGGCCCGGGTGGTCGTAGGCCATATAGCAGGACAGCAACCTTATCGGAGCTGATTGGAGTTCCAGGCTTGCTGCCGTATTGTCCTCATTGCTAAAATGATGAAGCAAGAAAATATTCATGTGTTTTCTGACAAGAATACAGGTACGGGTTTTACCTTGTGTTTCAGCAACTACTAGCTTGTAGTCTGGTGTCCCTAGTCCAGAAACCTTACCACCAATCAACCAGGGTTCCTGGACTAGGACGATGCCAGCTCTGTCTCCAGCCAGACGGAGTAGCAGTGCAGCGGAGGCTGCTTTACAGTGGAGTTGGAGGTTTATCTGCAGAATCTTTACAGACATCTGAAGACTGTCCCTCCACCACTGTCACGTTCGCGTCCTCGACGTCTGACGCTACATCAGAGGTGGCCTCTCCTTCACCCAGTTGGCACAGAAGTATAGCCGTGTTCAGCGTCGCTATGCTCCGGATCCTCTGGCTCTGCCGTTATATACTCCTCGTGGTGTGTCGGAAGGATCTATCCCGGCCGCGGTATCCGATCTGTATACCCGGATGGAAACAGAGCTGAAACCGAAGTTTAGCTCGTTACCAGCGGCCTCAATTGGGGCGTTGGTCCCTTCATCTCCTCTACCTTCACAACTTTCCAGTCGTGAGTGGGGAGACTCGGGTTGCAACGTTGGAGCATCTTTACGATTCTCTCCGGTTCCTTGATGGAGGATGGAATCCACAATCTGGCCCTGGGCCGGACTGGAATATCGCTCCACTTAACAGCCTCCAATTTGGCTCCTGGATATACCTCGCCGATATTTGAGACTGCCGCTCTGTAGAGCTCTGCAGATCTCTCATCGTCGCAAGCTATAACCTTTACACTTCCCTGGTACCATCCGACATCTTTGCATACCGGTGGTGGTCCAGGTTCCTGCTCTAGCATCGCGAAGCAGCGGATGGCCAGTGCCGTCTCCACCCACATCCACTGGTTCCTGGGAATTCTCCCGCCCGAATCACCTCGGTCAACGACCCCAATGAGGATCCTTTCTTTGGCGATCTGGGCGAAAGATTTTCCCACCTGAACCCTCGACTTCTTGGCAGATGGGCCAGGAGTCTCCTGAGATCGTTGTCTCTTGGCCTGAGCCTGTGCTTGCGCCCTAGGTGCCTGATCCCTGTAGACGGGAGCACACTCTTGGCCCATGCCACCTTCTCCAGCCACTCCGCTGAAGGACTGGATTCTGCTCCCGCGTTTTGACGCTGAAGGATGTTGCCAGCACTTCTTTTCTCAGCATATGAAAACTTCCTTGCGACGCTGGCTGTTGGAGGTTTCCCCATCACACCTGCACCTGAAAGTGGCACTGCCGCACTAGTGCTCTGCTGTGCCTCCTTGGTGACAGGAGATGGTGGAATCACTCCATCTACCCCAAGGCCCGGGTGGAAAACGTGTTTGCTTGGACCAGCTTCGCAAGGTCCACCGGCTGGCATGGTGACCATCTCCGGCGTCTGTGTTAGGCTTTGGCCAGGCTTTGAAGCCCCTGCCGCTGCCGAAGAACTTGGGATTCCGTCGTCTTTATTGTTTTGTTTTTTTTTGTGGTTTTTTATGTTCTTGTTATTGTTTTTGTTTGTGTTTTTATTGTTTATTGAGTTCATGTTTTGATTTCCACGAGTTGCGGAGAAAGGGTGGTCCGCCTGCACAGAGATCCGCATTATGCAGGTAAGGCTATCACGACCGGAGGGCGCCAGGTATCCGGCCGCTCCGTTTGCGACTGGGCTATTTTTGGTAAGAGCCCCCAGCCAGGCTGACTATCGGCACGGGTCGCATGACACCTTAGTCCAGCCCTTGTTACCTCAAGACCATGACAGGAGCTTCAGGCATGCGTTAAGTCTATTGAGGAGCCATTACACATGTCTTCGACAAATGTCTTAGCTAACACCAGTTCCCAGAGGAACCATTGAAGTGTTATTACCAGTCGGCACCCTCGTGGAGGGTTCAGAGGGTTTTCGCCGACCTCCGAAGTTATAAGTAATTTTAGCTTTTCAAATGCTGAAATAAAGTCTTTGTTTTTTATGCCAATTCCTGCATTTTTCTTCAATTTTAATGTCATAGGTTTTACTATATTTGCAAAGCTTGGTATAAATTTTCTGTAGTATCCGCAAAGTCCTAAAAATGATTTGATTTCTTTAGTTGTTTTTGGTATTGGGAAATTTTCAATTGCTTTAACTTTTAATGGGTTTGGTTTTATACCCTCGGTAGTAACAATGTGCCCAAGAAATTCAGTTTCTTTTTTCATGAAAACTTTTTTCAATGACAATAATTGTTCTTCCAATGAAGTGGAATACACTATTATGTCGTCGTAGACCAAACAACCTTTATAGATTAGATCTTCTAAAAGGTTGTTCATACAACGTTGAAAAGTTGCAGGAACATTTTTAAGTCCAAAGGGCATTTGAGTATACTCGTAATGGCCATTTTTTGTTGAAAATACGGTCTTCGGAATTGAATCAGAATCCATTTGAATCTGATGAAAGCCTTTTGCTAGATCAATGGTAGTGAAATATTGACATTTTCCATTACCGGAATAGGGTATTTATCGGGTACTGTGATTTCGATAGTCAATGACTATTCTAAATTTTTGTTTTCCTGGTGCATCACTCTTTTTTGGTACAATCCATATTGGTGAGCAATAAGGAGATTTTGATTTTCGGATTATTCCTTGTTCTATAATTTCCTTGATTTCTACTTCTTCGTCATATGCTTGTGGATATTTGTAAGGTCGTTTATAAATAGCATCCTCATGTTTGGTTTGAATGACATGTTTAATAGTACTTGTGAAAGTCAAATTTTCACTTTCTTTGTACTGTATGTCGCTAAACTCAAATAGGATTTTGGTTAATTAATTTCGTTCTTCTTCATTGAGATGTTCTAACCTATACTGATTACATTCTTTAAGTTCGTTTTCAATTGCGAAATTAAAAGGCCTATCCTCTGTAAGAGGTGGGTAAAGGCAATCAATTGCGGTATCTTCTGTAAGAGGTGGATCAAGGCTATTAAGAGCGGTCTTGTCCGGTTGGTACCAATGTTGTTTTTTTTTTTGTTTTCATTGTTGAAAAGTGGCCTGGGATATTAATTAGTGGTCAGAAGAAATACAATGTTTTATTACGTTTCAATAAGCACAATCACTTTTGTTTAACTGAGATTCAATTATCTTTTAATGGTTAAATTCTTTTATTGTAACTTATTTACGCACATAAATTCTTCAGCGGATGTATATATAACTTGATTCGCTTTATTGAAGTTCAACGTTTTATTATAAACTTTGGATATCGCGAATCCTTTAATTGTTTATGAGGTTGATCAATTTGCAAAACTCTTTAACACATCCTACCGGCTGCGCCAATAACAATGTTCTATCAGGTTTATTTAAAAAAATAAAAATACTTTATTAAACTGAATAGTTAAACATGGTTCAAAACTTTTCAACCGCGAAATTAATTTGAAAAAGGGAATTATGCATAGATCACCACCGAATGGCACACAAGCAAGGCAAATAGGAGCTAGAACGCATCAAATCACGAGCCAGATAATGCAAAATGAAAAACGGCGGCGCGCGGATATGTCCCCAGATTTGTCTCTTGCCGATTTAATGGAGGCACGCAAATCCTCTAACAGAGCTTTGGCAGCAATTACTGAGAATATGGCTACAAAGAATGATATCGCAGCGCTAAAAGGAGAAATCTTTGAGGAGATAGAGGTACTAAAAGGAGATGTCAATATTATGAACGGAAAAGTCGGCAAATTGGCGGATAAAGTCGAGCAGCTTGCTGGGGAGAACCAACAGTTGAGAATGCAGGTGAAACTGTTAGAAGAAGGAAGGGAGGAGGCGAACCGGCGAATGCATCAGCTAGATGAGGAAGCTCGGAGGAGTAAAATCGTTATAAAGGGCATAGACGTGTGTCAGTCGCCATATGAAGCGTTTGCGAAATTTTGCACCGAAAAGTTGAAAATCAAGAACCCGATAGACGTTGTTTTTGCCAAAAAGATCTGGGAAAGAAGCGGAAAAATGACGCTGTTAGTGGAAATAGCCTCTGTAAAATCTTTACAGGAGATTTTCAAATGAACTACAAATCTGGCTGACAGCAGGATCTCAGTGGAACCAGATCTAAGTCCGAAAAGACGTGCAAATAAGCGAGCGATGTTGGCACTACGAAAAATATTGATCGGCTTAGAAAGTGGCAAAAAAATTCAAGTGCGCAACGATAAACTGATCATCGATGGAGTTAATTTTTACTGGAACGCTCAAAATGAGCTAATATCAGGACAGAGAAAAGGGAACGAGTTCATAAAGGAACTTTTTGTAGTCGATATCAAAACTGACTACAGTACCAAAAAACATATAAGCGTCAGTCGAGAGGGTCAACGAGTCAGCAATACAAAGAATAAAAAACAAAAAAGCTTAGAATTAAATAATGGTCACCTTATACTAAATAATAGCGTACTCACAGTTATGTCTTACAATATAAATGGTTTACAAAAAAAAGGTCTTATACCCGGATTTCTTCACATACATACAGTCTGCCGATATTTTTTCTCTAACGGAATCGCATGTGGCGGAGGAGCAAACAGAGAGATATCTGAAATATTTCAGCGAGTTTAACTTAACCTGGAGTCCAGCCCGAAGACGCAGTGTATATGGTAGAGCAATTGGAGGATGTTTGGTGGGAACGAGGAAATGTCTGGTAGAGAGAGCAATAAAATGTCAAGTAGATTTCTGTGGAGATGTGCAGTGCATCAATATCTTAACGAAAAGTCAGTGCTGTAAAATCTATCCAGCTTATATAAGAGGAAAGGACTGGAAAGCAGAATTTGAAGTTTACCAAAAGCATTACGCGGAGAAGGACCCGAAAAACACTATTCTTATGGGAGACCTAAATGTGCGTATTGGAGAGCTGAGTTCAAGTGTAGAACAATGCATGGAGTATCCCTGTTTCGCGAAAAATGGCATAAGGTTTTCAGAAGATAAGGAGGTTAACGTCTACGGGAGACGCTTCATGGAGTTCTGTGAGGACTATGGGCTTGTGGTGCTAAATGGCTTAACAAATGGAGACTGCTCTGGAAAACTGACATTTGTTGGATCAATGGGAAGCTCAGTAAATGATATAGCAGCTGTAGCGTACGAATTACTTCCGTTAGTAAAGGATTTTGCAGTAGATGCTAAGATTTGGTCGGATCATATGCCCATAACAATCAGTCTAAGGATGGGATCCATAGAAGAAACTAGCACAAGGATGAACCTGTTACCGAAGCTGCACTGGAATGACCAAAGGGCAATTAGGTACCACGAGAAGCTAAGCTCTATCATAAGAGAAAAATTGCAATGTACCTGCTTTTCTATAGAGGACCTACAAACGGGAATAAGAACAGCGACACCTCTAGAATGCGGAAGGAAAAGTAAATTTCAAAAAAAAAGAAAAATGGTTTGATAGCGAATGCCAATATGCAAGAGAATTATCGATGCGTATGCTGAAGAATTTCAGACTAAATCAAACGGAGGCTGCCAGAAGTGCTTACATCGAAAAAAAACAAGGGATACAAATTACTCTGCGAAACAAAGAAATTCTGCTACCTTAGAAGGAGAGAGGCAAGCTTGGATGCAATAAAAGACAGCAAAGATTTTTGGCGATTAGCACGGGAAAGTTTTCCAAAGAGGCATAAGTATAGCAACGAGGGATTTTGAGCAGTATTTCACATCCTTGTTAAGTCCATCGCTAACGGCGCCAGATATTCAGTATCCAAGACTGTGGATTGCTGACGAAAATTTAGACGCACAAATTACGGCAACTGAAGTAAAAAATATGCTGAAAAGGGTAAAACTAAATAAAGCTCCAGGGGAAGATAGAATACCATATGAGTTCTACATTCATGCACCAGATGTTTTTTTTGAATGTCTGGCCAAAACGAACACTGATGTATACGAAAAAGGAAAGGTAGATTAATGTTTTAATAGAAGCATTGTCTTTCCTATCTTCAAAAAGGGCAATGCCGATGAGCCATCAAATTATCGTGGAATATCTTTTATTAACTGCATTGCAAAAATATTCATCGAAATTCTTAATACGCGGCTGGCATCTTGGGTGGAAGAAAATCGGACTCTAAATGAGTTCCAAGCGGGTTTCAGAGCTAATTACTCGACAGCGGACAATGTATATAATCTGGCTTCCATAGCACACTTGACATGGCTCAAAAATAAAAAATTATATGCGTTCTTCGTTGATTTTAGTTCTGCCTTTGATACTGTCGCTAGAAGATCCCTGATTTATAAGCTGAACACGATGGGAGTATCATCTAAACTGACAAATGTCATTGAAGACTTGTACAAATCAACAAAATCAGAAGTGTGGACAGGAAAAGAACTTTCAAATTTCTTTGATACTCAAATGGGTGTACGTCAAGGCTGTCTATTGTTGCCATTACTTTTTGCTTTGTACCTTAACGATCTGCATGATTCTCTCGGAGAAGGCATAGACGTGATGGGAAAAAATATTAAATTGCTGATGTATGCCGATGACATCGTCATATTAGCAGACAGCCCAGATGTGTTACAGAGAATGATATACAAGCTGGAAGACTATTGCAAGCTGTGGAACATGAGAGTCAACCTAACCAAATCGATGATAATGGTGGTTAGAAAAGGCGGACGACTTTCGAGCTCAGAGAAATGGACCTTTGAAGGCAATTGTATACAAATAGCGCCGGAGTATAATTACTTAGGAGTGGTGCTTACACCTAGACTAACATTCAGGCAAAATTTAATAAAAAGAAATGGTGAAGCAAAAAACTCCATGAATTTTTTGTGGCAAAGCTTTATTCGGAACTCCAATATTTCGAAGGACACCAAATGGAATATTTTTCAAGCGGTAAGCAGAGCCATACAGACTTATTGTGCGCAAGTGTGGGGCTTTACTTTATTTGAGGAAGTGGACAAACTTCAATGGTATTTTGTAAAGAAGATGTTAAAACTCCCAGTTGCAACGCCGACCTATGCGCTAGCTTTGGAGACAGGTCTGGAATGCAACCACTTATATACGCTGGAGCTTCATTTGAGGTACATTCAAAAAACTTTGTATGTATACAAGGAACACCGGCTTCATAACTTCCTCTCCAAGCACATCCTAGGAAAAAAAATATTTTGTGCCAAGGAATTAAACGGATTGGGAGGAGATTTGGGCTTAAGATGGATTGATGGACTTTCGCAACAATCATGGAACTCACAGATAATTGAATTACGCGGTTACCTGAAGCAAGCCTCACACAACAAGTTTCTAAAACGCAAGGAAAAAAGTAGTACCAGGATTTATAAACATCTTGACCACACAGTTTGCCTTAAATATAAAAACCTCCCGTTAAACAAAATTACCTGGATTATGAAAGCTAGATGCGATCTTATATATCTGCAGACTACCTGATTTACGTCAGAACAGGATAAAAGGTGTACGCTGTGTAATACAGGAGAAACGGAGAATATGTGGCATTTTCTGGGCAGATGCCCAGTGCTGAAGGAGATTAGCCCGCTCTATTTCATTAAGGTGCAGCTCACCGAAGAGGACGTAATAGGAACTCTAAATGATACAGATGGAAACAACTGGCAAAGGCTTACAGAATATCTACAACATGCTCTAAACATCCGAAAGAATATATTAGAAGACAATTTTAAGACTTTTATAATAAATAATGATTATGAAAATAATGTATAATACAATATAAGTAAGTTAAGTTTGCAACTCAACCACCGACTGACGACTAAATTAGTCATGGTCGTATCATTCTTTGTTTATATGTATTTCTATACCTATGTACATATCAAAGAATAAAATTATTATTAGTTGAACATTCGAGTTAGAGAATAAAATCTAGACTAATCATAAAGTGTGTTGGCGTCGCTTAGCAAACCTCAGCTGTGATATTTTGGAGACAGAGTTTGCTCTTAAGTAAACAGAGATCTTTGGGATCGCTCTCTTGAGATGACGAACGTTCAGGGTGCTAAGCAATAGCTTGGATTTGTGCCGCGTCGACAGAATTGACCCTTAGTGAGCTAGCGGATGTTTATGTTAACATTTGGATCGTGGGAGCACTTGAAATGTTATTTTCACTGGACTGTTATTCTTATTGATATCTTATTACATGATAAGAGAATGTGGCTGGGAATACACAAGTGGGTTTCGTATTATATAAGTGGGTATGTGTACTGCATATGTTACTATATTAATAAAGTTGTTTGTCCAACTGATTCACTGACTGATTTAGCATTGTACAGGCCATTGTCTGTTAGATTCAGATGCAGAAGCTCCGAGTTTGAATCTTGCTTGATCATAGCTTTTTTAAAATCGAGTTGACAAAACAAAGATATACATTTATTTGAGGTGCAAACTGCTGGGAAGCGCAGGTTCGTCTCCCACACCAGTCAAAATTTTTAGACCCCGTACTTAAAAAAAGTACAGGGGTCTATTGAGTTAGGGTTAGGTTAGGTTAGGGCGGCTGTCGATTCAACGACTCACTTAGGCCACAGTTGGGCCCATTGTGGTACCGCGGATCTAGATATCCTTTCTACCTTTGTGGTGACATGTCAATCAGTATGGCGTCCAGTTTGATAGCTGAATAAATTTAGCGATTTTGCGCGGTGTAACTGAGGCAAGTTCACCTAAAGTGGAGAGAAAAGGTTTTCCCAGGGTGTGGAGTCTTCAATTACTCAATGCGGGACAGGAGCAGAAGAAATGTTCAGGTGATTCAATTTCTTCTTCGTCTCTACAGCTCCTGCAGAAGTCATTGTATGGGGCATTCAGCCTTGTGGCGTGGATACCTACCAGCCAATGTCCTGTCAGTGCTCTTACTACTGCAGAACAATCTGTTCTACTTAGTTTACATAGAATACTAGAACGAGCCTTATTCAGGTGAGGCCAGGTCTGCCTCGCGACACGACAATGGTGCGTGTTTCGCCATCGGTTTTCACTAACTGTTATGGATTGAGCTAGAAGTAGTAGCTTACAGGTCGCCAGTGGCATACGCGTATCCTCCTTGTCAGGAAGGAGGTGTACTGTTGTACCATTCCTGGCTAGTTCATCAGCTTTACAGTTTCCTGTAATGTCCTGATGCCCTGGTACCCATATTAGGGAAATGTCGAAATGCTCAGCCATCTCATGTAGAGATTTGCGGCAGTTCGAAACTGAGGTGGAATTAGTTGTGGTCGATTCTATGGACTTGATAGCTGCTTGGCTGTCACTGTATATGTTAATACGGCCCGAATTGACTAGAGATTCCCTTAGAAGTTTTAAGGATTCGTTTATAGCCAGGATTTCGGCTTGAAAGACGCTGCAATGGTCAGGTAGCCTAAAAGAGACCTGTATATTTAGGTCCTGAGAGTATACCCCTCCACCCACTTGATTGTTCAGCTTTGAACCATCTGTGTAGAAGGATATGGCCCCATTTTGTCCTGGGGTATGTGATGACCATTCCTCCCTGTGCGGAATGGTTGTTTGAAAGGGAGTTTCAATATGCTCAATTGGCATACAGTAGTCCGTTCTAGAAGGAACTATTTGGTTATCCTTAAGGATAGAGGAGTGCCCTGTTGAGCATTCTGTCCAAGAGTTAGAGTCTCTCAGTCGAATTGCTGTCATGGTGGCAATATTTTTGCTAACTTGCCTGATTGGTTGTATGTTAAGAATGGCGTCTAGAGCTTCGCCAGGTGTTGTGTTGAGAGCACCTGTGATGCAGATTTCGGCAATCCTTTGAATTTTGTTGAGCTGTTTGTTTATGGACTGCTTTGTTAAGGCAGGCCACCATATTGCTATACCATATAGTAGTATCGGTCTGACTATAGCTATGTATAGCCAGTGGACGATATATGGCGACATGCCCCATTTTAGGCCGATCGCTTTCCTGCAAGTGTAGAGTGCAACTGTTGCCTTTCTACATCTATCTTGCGTATTAATTTTCCAGTCCAACTTCCTGTCCAGAATTAAACCCAAGTATCTGGCGCTTTCGCTGAAGGAGAGGACGGAGTCTTTTATTTTTGGGGGTATTAGAGTTGGGATTTTGTATTTTCTAGAGAAAAGTACAAGTTCCGTTTTGGCTGGGTTTACTCCCAGGCCACACTCATCGGCCCAGGTGACCAGTTTTTGTAACTTGACTGACATCAAGTCGCATAGTGTTTGAGGGAATTTTCCCTTGAAAATTAGTGCAACGTCATCCGCGTAGGCAACAACCTGGCAGCCTCCACCCTCTATGTCGCATAGCAGCCTGTTGACTGCTAGGTTCCATAAGAGAGGAGATAGAACCCCTCCTTGAGGTGTTCCCTTACTGACAAACCTGGTGAGTGTTGAAGAGCCAAGTGTGGACGTTACGACCCTGCTTGTGAGCAATTGGTCGATGAGTCCCACTAGCCGGCTTTCAATCCCCAAGTTTGTCAGTGCTCCAGTGATAGCTTCCGGGACGACGTTGTTAAAAGCCCCCTCGATGTCTAGGAAGGCTATGAGGGAGTATTCAGTGAGCGAAAGGGATTTTTCTATAGTGGCGATTGAGTTTGTTTTAACGAAAATGTGCGTAACAGGCAGAAGGAGGCGTGGCAGACCCCATAAAGTATATATATTCTTGATCAGCATCAATAGCCGAGTCGATATAGCAATGTCCGTCCGTCCGTCTGTCCGTCTCTCCTGACGTCTGTATGAACACCTAGATCTCAGAGACTATAAGAGCTAGAGACACCAAACTTGGTATGTAGACTCGCCTATATTGCAAGCAGATCAAGTTTGTTTCAAAATTTGGCCACGCCCCCTTTATCGCCCACAAATCGAAAAACAAAATTTCATATCCAAATTATAAGAACAATTTAAAAGCTAGTGACACCAAACTTAGTATGTAGATTCCTCTATATTGCAGGCATATCAAGTTTGTATCTTTTTTGGATCGGACAACAATATCATATAGCGCCCATAGGATTAATCGGTCGAAAATCAAGTTTTAATATGAAAAACTTTTTTGTTTGATTAGTTATCTCAACCAAACTAATAAAATATGCATATAATTTGGTTTTTATATCCTGTCTAAAGTTGGTTCAAATCGGACCACTATATCATAAAGCTGCCATAGAAGCAATCGGGCGAAAATCAAGTTTTAGTATAAAAAACTTTTTTGTTTTATTAGATATCCCAACCAAACTAATAAAATACACATATAACTTGGTTTAATATATCCTGTCCAAAGTTGGTTCATATCGGACCACTATATCAAATAGCGCCCCTTAGTATGAAAAACTTTTTTGTTTTATGAGATATCTCAACCTAAGTAATATAATATGCATATAACATAGTTTTTTATATCATGTCCAAAGTTCGATCAAATCGGACCACTATATCATATAGCTGTCATGGGACCGATCGGGCGAAAATCAGGTCTTAGTAGGAAAAACTTTTTTGTTTTATGAGATATCTCAACCAAACTAATAGAATATGCATTTAAGTTAGTCTTATATATTCTGACCGAAGTTGGTTTAAATCAGTCCAATATATCATATAGCTGTCATTGAAAAAAGTTGTCGAAAATGTATTACAACTCTCTGCTTCAGCATCAAGCGAGCAAAATATTTTGTAATTTTTTTAGTCTTTTCTATTTCTATAGTAAGTACGGGGTCTCCGACAGTCGAGTACGGTCGACTGTAGCATCGCGAGCGAAGCGAGCATGGGGCGGAGCCCCCTAGTTTTATTAAATTTTATTAATATGTTTTTAATTTAAAGATTTTTTACAATTTTTCCACAGGAACAATCGGGTTCACATTAAGCGTTAGTATGAAAATCTTTTTAGCTCGATACCCAAAAAATGGGTATAGAGCCTATTAGATTCGTGTCGATTATGGTACAGAATTTTGAACACATATATCTCCGCAACTATAAAAGTAAGAGCAACCAAATTTGGTGACAGTACTCCTAGGATGTTGATCTATACTAAGTTTGTATTTAAATTTGACCCCGCCCACGTCCGCCCACGTAAATGATATAAAATCTAATAACAAGAGCACTATTAAAGCTACAGCATTGAGACTTGGCACACAGGATGGGGGGATGAGTCCTGAGGTGTGCTGAAAATTTCATTGAGATCGGTTTATAAACAGGGAAGTAGTTTGAGAAAATATGATATATGGAGAAAATATAATCACCTGGATCTCAGAGACTATAAGAGAAAGAGATTCCAAATTTGGTGACAATACTGCTATGTTGCGCACGCAGATCAAGTTTATTTTAGAATTTTGCCACGCCCCCCAATTATCCTGTAATCGACAAAAACATAAAATATCCAAATACAAGGCCAATTTAATAGGTACAGATGTCAAAATCTGCACACACACTAAACACAATTTTGATAATGCATCCTGAAAACTGCATTGCAATCGGATAACAAATACAGAAGATATTAAATCAAAACTTCACATTTCTCATGCCTACGTGCAGTGGCCAGATTTTGGTACAAAACTTGCAGCAATGCATGCGATTTGTGGGTACATTGGACTCGGGATCAAAACAACTCTTTGTTTTGAACCAAATTATTTATTATTATTATTATTTTTATTTTTTTATTTTTTTTTTCATTGCATTAAATTAATTACATATTAATTAATAATTACATACTTTTTAAATGAATACTTTACATACTTAATCAATAATTTTATGTGATGCACATTTTGCAATCAGTACCATGAATTAGCAGCAAAACGAATTTGGTTCTATAAATAGCTTTATTTGCACATGTATGTATGTGTGTATGTAGGGCTTCTCTTCTAACGAGCGAGACATAGTTGAAACAAAAGAAACGTGCAAAACGTACATCGAAAAAAAATGATATACATTGATATTGCCACATGCAAATATAATGCTCCGATGGCTCTGATCATAGAGCCGTGTATTTCGAGGCGATGAGTCGAGAGTTCGAATCCCGTTTCAATCTTGCCCATGTGCAACTTTTTTTTTTTTTTTGTCAACTATTTTCTTTATTACAATTTGTACTTTTTTAACAACTTGTATTTTCTTTGATTTTGTGAAAAGAGTAACTAAATATATATATATAATATAATCTGTATTTTATTATTCACGTATTGTATTATAGTTAGTATTAATACCAGTTCTGTCACAGACTAGCACCCCTAACTGTAGGCTATAGGATAGCATATAGTCTGTAGCATTTTATGTTGACCATATTTTACTGAAATTGAATTAATCGGTTGTGAACGTTTGGGTATCGAGCAAGTTACTGTCGAGTGCGCTCGACTGTAGACATACCACACCTCATCGCGAGCGAAGCGAGCCGGGGGTAGGCGAGCGAAGCGAGCAGGGGGCGGAGCCCCCTTGTTTGTTTCTCAAGTTATCTCAACCAAAGACACAGATTCACTTTTGCACGCCAAGTCTCAAATTTTTCTGCCAAAGGCCTGAATCCAACAGGCCAGGAAATAAAAATTCCTGTCAAACTTCATATAAAATAAACGAAAAAAAATGACTGTCAATTTTTTTTTATTTGGAGTTTGACAGGAATTTTTATTTTCTGGCCTGCTGGAGTAAGGCCTCAAATCTAGAATTTTCCCGCCAAGTCTGGCTTTTCCCAAAGTCCAATTGCAAGGGCAGCTGGCAGCGTGACTGATAATAACTGATAATAATTGAAAAGAAGTTTATTCAAGAAAAATATAAGAAGTGCTCCTCTTTTTCACGTTTTAATTTCGCGAGCGAAGCGAGCAGGGAGCGGAGCCTCCTAGTATTTTATAAATTTGTGGCTACATATTGCATTCAGCATAAAATTGCCAACGACAAACAATTTCAAATTCTTCTCAAATAACTGATAACTGATCATAATAAAAAACAAGTGGGAAAGGCTAAAGTCGAGATTCCAACCAAAGGATACCCGTTACTTATTTCAATACATATAAAAGTACTTTAAAGAAATTACTTGTTTGCTCAGAAAACTTTCATTCGAAATAACTGTCATTCTACTTGACCAAACTTGATGCGATTCAGTGGGATAATAGATAATACTCATAGATAACTTTAATTACCACATAAAATTTATTTTTTTAAAAACTGTGGGGGTAGTGGTTTTTCCCGATTTCTGGGGGCGGAGCGGGCGTGGCTTGAATTTAAAACAAACTTGATCTGTGTGCCAAATTTGGTTACTCTACTTCTTAAAGTTTCTGAGATCCTTGTGTTTATACAGACGGACGAATATTTTTTCGCGAATTACGGGCGTGGAAGGAGGAGGGTCAAAAGTTTAAAACAAACTTGACCTGCTCCAACGCCTTTGTGATCTGCGTGTGAAAGTTTGGTTACTGTATTTCTTATGGTCTCTGAGATATAAGCGCTCACACAGACAGACAGACGGATAAACGGACGGACGGACAGACACACATGGCTATATCGACTCGGCTGTTGATGCTGATCAAGAATATATATACTTGATAGGGTCGGAGATGCCTCCTTCTCTCTGTTACATACATTCCAACGAACACAATATACCCTTATACTTACTTTTATAAGTAACGGGTATAAAAAAAGGAGAAGTGGTCTGATTTGTATAAAAAGGTATAATGTCATTTAGCAGATACGGATTAATGGATCCATTAGAATTAAAGAAAGGATTACTAATAAAGAAACCTGCCGAATAAGCCCAAGGTTAGGAAAACCAGAAACTGCAGTTGAAATGCCTTCTCTTGCACATATTTTTGTTTTTTTATTCTTTTCTTACATGCAAACACGTTAATGTGATCGGATTTCAGACTCAACAGATTTATGTGGTGCCCGACCTCCAAAATATTTCATAAATAAAACTTGAGTGTTCAGGGTATCAAATTGTCCGAATTGACAAGTGTTCAAATTATTGAAGTAGCACAGTAATACGAAGTGCTTCTCTTTTTCATGCTTCAAATCCGCGAGCGAAGCGAGCAGGTGGCGGAGCCCCCTAGTTAATTCTAAATAAATTACCTAATGATAGAATTAGACAATTAAGCTATATAACAAACTATGTTATAAAGGCCACGTCAGAGAAAACAAACTTCATTGATGAGAAAATCTCTTTACTGAAACATAAATTACATATACAAGGACCTTCTGCCCGGTACCATCCTTTTAAAATACTTCAAGGGGATCGTGTACATCGACGATGTGGAAATAACCTTGGACGGAACATTCCTAATCTAAACTCGGAGCTCCACAGGAAGGTGGAGGAAGTACTTTCATAACACATGTTGAGGGAATTTAACATAAACAACACCAAAGAACTTGAGACAATAACGGATGACAACACTATAACATCAACTGTCAACGCCACAATTTCGGGACTCTACTACTGGCACTCATCGTCATGATCAATTGGTTACTTAAACAAAAACTACCCAGCAAGGATCACCAGGCACACAAAGGATCCGTAGAACAGGAAGTTAAAGCCGAGACGCCTACAGGATCAACCCAAAAACGCTTCAACAACGCTTCATTATCATTTCTAAAGGGCGGCTGTCGATTCAACGACTCACTTAGGCCACAGTTGGGCCCATTGTGGTACCGCGGATCTAGATATCCTTTCTACCTTTGTGGTGACATGTCAATCAGTATGGCGTCCAGTTTGATAGCTGAATAAATTTAGCGATTTTGCGCGGTGTAACTGAGGCAAGTTCACCTAAAGTGGAGAGAAAAGGTTTTCCCAGGGTGTGGAGTCTTCAATTACTCAATGCGGGACAGGAGCAGAAGAAATGTTCAGGTGATTCAATTTCTTCTTCGTCTCTACAGCTCCTGCAGAAGTCATTGTATGGGGCATTCAGCCTTGTGGCGTGGATACCTACCAGCCAATGTCCTGTCAGTGCTCTTACTACTGCAGAACAATCTGTTCTACTTAGTTTACATAGAATACTAGAACGAGCCTTATTCAGGTGAGGCCAGGTCTGCCTCGCGACACGACAATGGTGCGTGTTTCGCCATCGGTTTTCACTAACTGTTATGGATTGAGCTAGAAGTAGTAGCTTACAGGTCGCCAGTGGCATACGCGTATCCTCCTTGTCAGGAAGGAGGTGTACTGTTGTACCATTCCTGGCTAGTTCATCAGCTTTACAGTTTCCTGTAATGTCCTGATGCCCTGGTACCCATATTAGGGAAATGTCGAAATGCTCAGCCATCTCATGTAGAGATTTGCGGCAGTTCGAAACTGAGGTGGAATTAGTTGTGGTCGATTCTATGGACTTGATAGCTGCTTGGCTGTCACTGTATATGTTAATACGGCCCGAATTGACTAGAGATTCCCTTAGAAGTTTTAAGGATTCGTTTATAGCCAGGATTTCGGCTTGAAAGACGCTGCAATGGTCAGGTAGCCTAAAAGAGACCTGTATATTTAGGTCCTGAGAGTATACCCCTCCACCCACTTGATTGTTCAGCTTTGAACCATCTGTGTAGAAGGATATGGCCCCATTTTGTCCTGGGGTATGTGATGACCATTCCTCCCTGTGCGGAATGGTTGTTTGAAAGGGAGTTTCAATATGCTCAATTGGCATACAGTAGTCCGTTCTAGAAGGAACTATTTGGTTATCCTTAAGGATAGAGGAGTGCCCTGTTGAGCATTCTGTCCAAGAGTTAGAGTCTCTCAGTCGAATTGCTGTCATGGTGGCAATATTTTTGCTAACTTGCCTGATTGGTTGTATGTTAAGAATGGCGTCTAGAGCTTCGCCAGGTGTTGTGTTGAGAGCACCTGTGATGCAGATTTCGGCAATCCTTTGAATTTTGTTGAGCTGTTTGTTTATGGACTGCTTTGTTAAGGCAGGCCACCATATTGCTATACCATATAGTAGTATCGGTCTGACTATAGCTATGTATAGCCAGTGGACGATATATGGCGACATGCCCCATTTTAGGCCGATCGCTTTCCTGCAAGTGTAGAGTGCAACTGTTGCCTTTCTACATCTATCTTGCGTATTAATTTTCCAGTCCAACTTCCTGTCCAGAATTAAACCCAAGTATCTGGCGCTTTCGCTGAAGGAGAGGACGGAGTCTTTTATTTTTGGGGGTATTAGAGTTGGGATTTTGTATTTTCTAGAGAAAAGTACAAGTTCCGTTTTGGCTGGGTTTACTCCCAGGCCACACTCATCGGCCCAGGTGACCAGTTTTTGTAACTTGACTGACATCAAGTCGCATAGTGTTTGAGGGAATTTTCCCTTGAAAATTAGTGCAACGTCATCCGCGTAGGCAACAACCTGGCAGCCTCCACCCTCTATGTCGCATAGCAGCCTGTTGACTGCTAGGTTCCATAAGAGAGGAGATAGAACCCCTCCTTGAGGTGTTCCCCTACTGACAAACCTGGTGAGTGTTGAAGAGCCAAGTGTGGACGTTACGACCCTGCTTGTGAGCAATTGGTCGATGAGTCCCACTAGCCGGCTTTCAATCCCCAAGTTTGTCAGTGCTCCAGTGATAGCTTCCGGGACGACGTTGTTAAAAGCCCCCTCGATGTCTAGGAAGGCTATGAGGGAGTATTCAGTGAGCGAAAGGGATTTTTCTATAGTGGCGATTGAGTTTGTTTTAACGAAAATGTGCGTAACAGGCAGAAGGAGGCGTGGCAGACCCCATAAAGTATATATATTCTTGATCAGCATCAATAGCCGAGTCGATATAGCAATGTCCGTCCGTCCGTCTGTCCGTCTCTCCTGACGTCTGTATGAACACCTAGATATCAGAGACTATAAGAGCTAGAGACACCAAACTTGGTATGTAGACTCGCCTATATTGCAAGCAGATCAAGTTTGTTTCAAAATTTGGCCACGCCCCCTTTATCGCCCACAAATCGAAAAACAAAATTTCATATCCAAATTATAAGAACAATTTAAAAGCTAGTGACACCAAACTTAGTATGTAGATTCCTCTATATTGCAGGCATATCAAGTTTGTATCTTTTTTGGATCGGACAACAATATCATATAGCGCCCATAGGATTAATCGGTCGAAAATCAAGTTTTAATATGAAAAACTTTTTTGTTTGATTAGTTATCTCAACCAAACTAATAAAATATGCATATAATTTGGTTTTTATATCCTGTCTAAAGTTGGTTCAAATCGGACCACTATATCATAAAGCTGCCATAGAAGCGATCGGGCGAAAATCAAGTTTTAGTATAAAAAACTTTTTTTGTTTTATTAGATATCCCAACCAAACTAATAAAATACACATATAACTTGGTTTAATATATCCTGTCCAAAGTTGGTTCATATCGGACCACTATATCAAATAGCGCCCCTTAGTATGAAAAACTTTTTTGTTTTATGAGATATCTCAACCTAAGTAATATAATATGCATATAACATAGTTTTTTATATCATGTCCAAAGTTCGATCAAATCGGACCACTATATCATATAGCTGTCATGGGACCGATCGGGCGAAAATCAGGTCTTAGTAGGAAAAACTTTTTTGTTTTATGAGATATCTCAACCAAACTAATAGAATATGCATTTAAGTTAGTCTTATATATTCTGACCGAAGTTGGTTTAAATCAGTCCAATATATCATATAGCTGTCATTGAAAAAAGTTGTCGAAAATGTATTACAACTCTCTGCTTCAGCATCAAGCGAGCAAAATATTTTGTAATTTTTTTAGTCTTTTCTATTTCTATAGTAAGTACGGGGTCTCCGACAGTCGAGTACGGTCGACTGTAGCATCGCGAGCGAAGCGAGCATGGGGCGGAGCCCCCTAGTTTTATTAAATTTTATTAATATGTTTTTAATTTAAAGATTTTTTACAATTTTGCCACAGGAACAATCGGGTTCACATTAAGCGTTAGTATGAAAATCTTTTTAGCTCGATACCCAAAAAATGGGTATAGAGCCTATTAGATTCGTGTCGATTATGGTACAGAATTTTGAACACATATATCTCCGCAACTATAAAAGTAAGAGCAACCAAATTTGGTGACAGTACTCCTAGGATGTTGATCTATACTAAGTTTGTATTTAAATTTGACCCCGCCCACGTCCGCCCACGTAAATGATATAAAATCTAATAACAAGAGCACTATTAAAGCTACAGCATTGAGACTTGGCACACAGGATGGGGGGATGAGTCCTGAGGTGTGCTGAAAATTTCATTGAGATCGGTTTATAAACAGGGAAGTAGTTTGAGAAAATATGATATATGGAGAAAATATAATCACCTGGATCTCAGAGACTATAAGAGAAAGAGATTCCGAATTTGGTGACAATACTGCTATGTTGCGCACGCAGATCAAGTTTATTTTAGAATTTTGCCACGCCCCCCAATTATCCTGTAATCGACAAAAACATAAAATATCCAAATACAAGGCCAATTTAATAGGTACAGATGTCAAAATCTGCACACACACTAAACACAATTTTGATAATGCATCCTGAAAACTGCATTGCAATCGGATAACAAATACAGAAGATATTAAATCAAAACTTCACATTTCTCATGCCTACGTGCAGTGGCCAGATTTTGGTACAAAACTTGCAGCAATGCATGCGATTTGTGGGTACATTGGACTCGGGATCAAAACAACTCTTTGTTTTGAACCAAATTATTTATTATTATTATTATTTTTATTTTTTTATTTTTTTTTTCATTGCATTAAATTAATTACATATTAATTAATAATTACATACTTTTTAAATGAATACTTTACATACTTAATCAATAATTTTATGTGATGCACATTTTGCAATCAGTACCATGAATTAGCAGCAAAACGAATTTGGTTCTATAAATAGCTTTATTTGCACATGTATGTATGTGTGTATGTAGGGCTTCTCTTCTAACGAGCGAGACATAGTTGAAACAAAAGAAACGTGCAAAACGTACATCGAAAAAAAATGATATACATTGATATTGCCACATGCAAATATAATGCTCCGATGGCTCTGATCATAGAGCCGTGTATTTCGAGGCGATGAGTCGAGAGTTCGAATCCCGTTTCAATCTTGCCCATGTGCAACTTTTTTTTTTTTTTTGTCAACTATTTTCTTTATTACAATTTGTACTTTTTTAACAACTTGTATTTTCTTTGATTTTGTGAAAAGAGTAACTAAATATATATATATAATATAATCTGTATTTTATTATTCACGTATTGTATTATAGTTAGTATTAATACCAGTTCTGTCACAGACTAGCACCCCTAACTGTAGGCTATAGGATAGCATATAGTCTGTAGCATTTTATGTTGACCATATTTTACTGAAATTGAATTAATCGGTTGTGAACGTTTGGGTATCGAGCAAGTTACTGTCGAGTGCGCTCGACTGTAGACATACCACACCTCATCGCGAGCGAAGCGAGCCGGGGGTAGGCGAGCGAAGCGAGCAGGGGGCGGAGCCCCCTTGTTTGTTTCTCAAGTTATCTCAACCAAAGACACAGATTCACTTTTGCACGCCAAGTCTCAAATTTTTCTGCCAAAGGCCTGAATCCAACAGGCCAGGAAATAAAAATTCCTGTGAAACTTCATATAAAATAAACGAAAAAAAATGACTGTCAATTTTTTTTTATTTGGAGTTTGACAGGAATTTTTATTTTCTGGCCTGCTGGAGTAAGGCCTCAAATCTAGAATTTTCCCGCCAAGTCTGGCTTTTCCCAAAGTCCAATTGCAAGGGCAGCTGGCAGCGTGACTGATAATAACTGATAATAATTGAAAAGAAGTTTATTCAAGAAAAATATAAGAAGTGCTCCTCTTTTTCACGTTTTAATTTCGCGAGCGAAGCGAGCAGGGAGCGGAGCCTCCTAGTATTTTATAAATTTGTGGCTACATATTGCATTCAGCATAAAATTGCCAACGACAAACAATTTCAAATTCTTCTCAAATAACTGATAACTGATCATAATAAAAAACAAGTGGGAAAGGCTAAAGTCGAGATTCCAACCAAAGGATACCCGTTACTTATTTCAATACATATAAAAGTACTTTAAAGAAATTACTTGTTTGCTCAGAAAACTTTCATTCGAAATAACTGTCATTCTACTTGACCAAACTTGATGCGATTCAGTGGGATAATAGATAATACTCATAGATAACTTTAATTACCACATAAAATTTATTTTTTTAAAAACTGTGCGGGTAGTGGTTTTTCCCGATTTCTGGGGGCGGAGCGGGCGTGGCTTGAATTTAAAACAAACTTGATCTGTGTGCCAAATTTGGTTACTCTACTTCTTAAAGTTTCTGAGATCCTTGTGTTTATACAGACGGACGAATATTTTTTCGCGAATTACGGGCGTGGAAGGAGGAGGGTCAAAAGTTTAAAACAAACTTGACCTGCTCCAACGCCTTTGTGATCTGCGTGTGAAAGTTTGGTTACTGTATTTCTTATGGTCTCTGAGATATAAGCGCTCACACAGACAGACAGACGGATAAACGGACGGACGGACAGACACACATGGCTATATCGACTCGGCTGTTGATGCTGATCAAGAATATATATACTTGATAGGGTCGGAGATGCCTCCTTCTCTCTGTTACATACATTCCAACGAACACAATATACCCTTATACTTACTTTTATAAGTAACGGGTATAAAAAAAGGAGAAGTGGTCTGATTTGTATAAAAAGGTATAATGTCATTTAGCAGATACGGATTAATGGATCCATTAGAATTAAAGAAAGGATTACTAATAAAGAAACCTGCCGAATAAGCCCAAGGTTAGGAAAACCAGAAACTGCAGTTGAAATGCCTTCTCTTGCACATATTTTTGTTTTTTTATTCTTTTCTTACATGCAAACACGTTAATGTGATCGGATTTCAGACTCAACAGATTTATGTGGTGCCCGACCTCCAAAATATTTCATAAATAAAACTTGAGTGTTCAGGGTATCAAATTGTCCGAATTGACAAGTGTTCAAATTATTGAAGTAGCACAGTAATACGAAGTGCTTCTCTTTTTCATGCTTCAAATCCGCGAGCGAAGCGAGGGGGCTGAGCCCCCTTGTACATGTAAGTTAACAGTGTAGTTATTCCCCCTCGACTCTCATCGCCCCCCCGCGATGAGCTGCACATTTCAAGCGCTGTCGCAATATTCGCTTACAGCCCAACGTTCGCTGATTCAGCATGCTAAGTTCCGTTGACTCGCTGGGACATCAACGGCCTAACGCTTAGCAATTGTGTGGACTATGATACAACAACAACGCACAGTGGGGCCGCAGACGGAAAAGCGTTGCAAAAATCATCAGCATTTGTAAAAAGTAATATATGCATTCGCTAAAGAAATCTTCAAAGATTACGAATCCAAAAAATTATTGAAATCGGATAAGAATTGTGGGCGTGGCAGCTTCTCAAAGTTGACCCATTTTTCAATGCGCGCAAAAATCTGCAAATTTCTCATAAAATACGAACTTTATAATTGAATTGTAGACAAGTTATGCTTCCTATCTTTATATTTTTTGTTTTTTTGTGAAAAGTATGTTCATTTCTAAAGCAAATTAGGGTATTTTTCAACTTTGATGGAATATAAAAACAAATTGGACACTTTTGGACACCATCCCACTACCACAGTACTCTTTAGTAATCAATTCAATAACAAAACTACCCTGTTTTGTTTGCGCCTATTTGCGCCTTTTTTTTAAAGAGCTAAAACTGATTAAATCTCGCAATAAAATGGTGATAAAAGAGGAAGAGCGCAGTACAATTACATACGTTTTCGCTATGCCAGGCATTTTTTGTAATAAGCGTAACGAAACTTTTTTAAATAGTGGGACGGTCAAATTGCACTGTCTGCAATACGGGCGCCGACGCCGACGCCGATCCAACGTCAACGGCATGAACGAGGTGTGCCAAAGCTTGAGCTAACAGGCGAGAGCAGACAAAACCTGACCACGAGCTGGACCAAAATATCAAACTTGGATTCTTAATATTTAATTATCTTTTAATAAACATATTATAACGATTTGAACTCAACTGGTACTAACTCCTAGGATAACTTAGGGATTCATTAAACATTAAATGGGGATCCCTATAGGATAAGTTATAACTATAAGCTAAAAAGTGAAAAAGTGAATTCGTGTAGTGCTGTGTGGCCGAAACTATATGAAGAAAAAAAAACACAAGAAAAAAGAAAAAGGAAAAAATTAATATGATTCCAATTAAACAAACAATTACCCGATGCGGTAGTGACGTTTGCTTTAAATGTGGTCAACTATATCCACGAGCGTAAATAAATTGTTATAATACAAATACAACCTACCCGCTGCGGTGATTCACGGGCACAAAAAGGTTGTTATTAAATAAAATAAGTGAAAAATAAGTCACAAAAATAATAAAAATAAACGATAAACTAACTCCTAGGATAACTTAGGGATTCATTAAACATTAAATGGGGATCCCTATAGGATAAGTTATAACTATAAGCTAAAAAGTGAAAAAGTGAATTCGTGTAGTGCTGTGTGGCCGAAACTATATGAAGAAAAAAAAACACAAGAAAAAAGAAAAAGGAAAAAATTAATATGATTCCAATTAAACAAACAATTACCCGATGCGGTAGTGACATTTGCCTTAAATGTGGTCAACTATATCCACGAGCGTAAATAAATTGTTATAATACAAATACAACCTACCCGCTGCGGTGATTCACGGGCACAAAATGGTTGTTATTAAATAAAATAAGTGAAAAATAAGTCACAAAAATAATAAAAATAAACGATAAACCGCTGCGGCAACTTGTTTGCGAGCGGCCCATGTATAAAAAAATATAAAGAACATAATGAAAAAAGTGGTTGTGGTAGCTTGCTAGATACGCTCAGTGTTACCAACACGGATAGAGCCGCCTAGTGAGTTATGTGCTTAACCGTACAGTTCCTAATACCGAATAATATGTGACTTAAATACTCTTTTAAAAAAAGAAAAATTGGTTAAAAGAAAGAAACCAAAGAAAAAAGGCCACGCACACACGAATAAATTCACTACTCACTTGTGTTACAATTAATTAAATTTTAAAATTGTTACAAATTACTAAAGTCATTTCTATTTATTTAGAATCTACGCATTGTAAGTGACTTGACACTTGTACAACAACAAATCTACACAACCGCATTGGAAGATAATAAAAGACAACATAGAGCACGGGTGAGTGAAACGCTATCAGAATAAGGAAAAGAAATGATAAGAACGAAAACAAAAGTAAATAATTATTAAATGAAAAAGTTGAAAAAAAAATTAAGAATGAAGAAAAAAAAATTTAATTAAAACTTAAAATTAAAACTAAAATTAAAAGTCAAAATAAAGCAATAATTAAAATTAAATTTTAACCGACACAACATTATAGATTACAAATATTATTTATTATTTAACAATAAAGTCATAACTGTCTTCACTGTACTCAACCTTATGTCATTGTGAATCACACCCAGCCTTTATCTGTTTTGTATCGTAAAGTATCGTCTGTCCGAAAAAAAATGGAGGTAATGAAAGAAACTTTGACGAAGTTCGATGCGACCTTAACCGCATTACTCGGCCAAATGGCCAGCGTTAAGGAGGACATCAAGAAAGTCAGCGATAAGGTTGTCGCACTTAAAAGCAATCATGAGAAGGCAAGCCAAGTTGTTGCTCGACCAAAACCTAAGCCTTTGACGCCAGCTCGCAATGAGTATGAACTAAACGAAATATCTAAATTGCCAGATTGTGTTAAGGAGTTACAGGTGTTTGATTGCGAGTTTAATAACTACGCTTCTTGGATCGGTAGAGCAGAGGCGATTCTGAAGGATTATCAGATAATCAAGGGTAGGCCGCTCTATCGATCGATAACTCTCCACATTAGGCAGAAGATAAGGGGCAATGCCGAAACGGCTCTCATTTTTTATAATGTTCCCGACGACGATTGGCAGGAAATTAAGCGTATCCCGACACTCCACAACGTTGACAGCCGCGACTTACGTACACTCGAACACCAAATGAGTCAGATGACTCAAGGGATGAAGACAGTGGATGCTTTCTACCTATGCGGACCTAGATACCCGTGGGAACTCCAACCGAATTATCCTGCACCCCAGATGCAACAACCTTCTCAAAGATTTTCGACCCCCCGACCAGCGATTAAAATGGAATCTAACCAGTCAGGGCAATCTTATCGCTCTAATGTTAGCGCACAGAGTCACGGTAACTCCAGTTTAAAGCGCAGCCCTAGCGCTTCATCTAACCTTAATCCATTCCGCAAATCGCAAAGATTGTATCATCTGAATACTGTCCCATCTTCTTTGGACCCCGTCTCGAGTGAGTTTGACGAAAGGTCAAACAACGAGCCTAACCATGACGAAGTCTATCACAGTGGCGCGGCAACATTGTCAACCTGTCCGCCACAAGCGGATGATCAGCTTCGTCCTGAGAATGAGTTCGGTAACGCAGATGAGGTAAATTTTATGACCAATGGCTCTCTAGCGTTCCATACACAGAGTATGGCGCCAAAGACGGGGCTAAGCTGCACTTTCTTATAGACTCTGGTGCAAACAAAAACTTCATAAGCCCCCAGATAGCAAAGGGTTGCACCCCCTTGTTCACACCTTTCCAACTCCAATCTGCAGCAGGTAAAATTAATATAACTCATCAGCTTACTGGCCCATTCTTCAGCTCAATCGGAAATAATTCACTTATCACATTCTTTCTCCTTTCGGGCCAAAACGTTTTCCATGGAATTTTGGAGACGACACCTTGAAATCACTCAAAGCTAAAATTGACAGGGAAAACGATTCACTAAAAAAAAAAACTAATTAAAATATAATAAAATAAAAAAATTTCTTTCCTCGAAAACGTTTCACAAACTCTTATACAACCATACTTAAAGTAAAATTAAGAATAAAACACAAATAACAAAAAATATACAAATTAAAACACAAAAAAAAATGAAAAAAAGAAAGGGAACAAAATTAAACTTAAGATTTCACCAGCACCTAGCGACTAAACACAATGAATTAGAACAACCAAGTAACAACTCTCTTCACATCTTCAGATACGATGCACCGGTCATCCCACTCCAACAAGGCATCGTATGGCGTGTCAACGGAGTATTCAAGCTCGCACACGTAATCGACCCACAACAACTACAGCAGATCATCGACAAAACCACCGATGAAGCCTCATTAATCACTGACAGCAGAATTGGAGCTTTGGTATGCCATTACCTGCAAAAAGCTACGAACGGAATCACAAAGATGACCGCTACAGCACACCCGAAGCCACGCTCCACAAACTGGTTGGGATCCGCTTGGAAATGGGTCGCCGTATCTCCTGATGCTTCGGACTGGAGTATTATCCTCCAGTCACAGGACAATGTGGTCAAAATAGACATATACGCCGCCGAGCCACGCCGCCGCCGATTTTTGACTTTTCTGACGCGCCGCCGCCGATTCATGTAAATAACGGCGTGGCGGCGGCGGCGTTCGGCGTCATACTTTTTTTTAACATTTAAAAAAAATATATGTAAATAAAAATGTTAAAATATTTTGTATAAAGTAGCCTAATAGTCGTTTTGAATAATCGATTATTCGATAAGATTGTCCCATCTCCTAATGTGCCATCTTTAGAAAATTTAACAGTTCTTGCTCACGTGTTGTTTACTTAGTTTGAACACTAAGCAAATAACCTATAGAGAAGACATTCCATACAACTGAAAGTGTCCCAGCTAACAGCCTGACATTGCGTCCACCAGGAAATTTTTCGGTGGACGTGATGTCTGAAGGAAATTATTTTTGGTTTCGATTCAGTTGGCTGCCAGAGCTCGTTGCTGGCACAGCAAGCGAAACACAAAACATGCGCGCTATGAAATACCCTTTAGCTATAAAAATTTATGTCTTTCTTATTATACCCTGAGCCCATTAAAAATGGGCAAAAAAGGGTATAATGCATTTGGCAGAATGTATGTAACAGGCAGAAGGGGGCGTGGCAGACCCCCAAAAGTATATATATTCTTGATCAGGATCAACAGTCGAGTCGATTGAGCCATGTCCGTCTGTCTGTCCGTCTGTCCGTCTTTCTGTCTGTCCGTCTGTCCGTCTGTTTGAACGCGTCGATCTCAGAAACCATAAGAGCTAGAGACTTCAAACTTGGTATGTAGGTTCCTGGATACCGTACGCAGATCAAGTTTGTTTTTATTTTTGGATCGGACAACTATATCATATAGCTGCCATAGGAACGATACATCGAAAATGAAGTTTTTGTATGAAAAGCTTCTTTAATTTTTGAGATATCTCAACCAATCTCACACGATATATATTTGGGGTGGTATTATACATCCTGACCAAATTTGGTCCAAATCGGCCCACTATATCATATAGCTGTCATACAGTCGCTCTGCCGAAAATCAAGTTTTAGTATGAAAAAGTTTTTTGTTTTTTGAGATATCGTAACCAAACTGATAGAATATGTATCTGGGCCGGTATTATACATCCTGACCAAGTTTGGTCGAAATCGGCCCACTATATCATATAGCTGTCATACAGACGATCTGCCAAAAATCAAGTTTTAGTATGAAAAAGTTTTTTGTTTTTTGAGATATCTTAACCAAACTGATAGAATATGCATTTATGTTGGTTTTGTACATTCTGACCAGATTTGGTTCAGATCGGTTCCATATATCATATAGCTGCCATTGGAATAATTGGTCGAAAATCAACATTTATAAACGAGTACCTGGGCTCAGGGTATCCTACTGTCGAGCGTGCTCGACTGTAGCCGCACCTCACCGCGAGCGAAGCGAGCCGGGGGTAGGCGAGCGAAGCGAGTAGGGGGCGGAGCCCCCTTGTTTTTTAAAGAAAAACACCCTTAATTTCATAAATTTTTAAATGTTGATGATAAAAATAATGCGATGTGTTGTTTTAATAATTAAATATATTTGTTTATAGTTGAAATTTCTGCATTAAAAAATTTATTTGCACAGGGTATTAGAGTTTACATACAAATTTTAAAGGGAAGCAACTTATAAACAGAGCAATGTTGCCGATTCTCACTTTAAATAGAAGAGTGACATAAGTTATAAAAAAACACGATTAATTAATTTCATAAAACTGCTTAAAATTCCCATAGTGCTCTGTTATAGCGCGAGCAGCGCGCGTCTAAGTCATACAAAATGCGAACATTCATCTTTCGCCCTCTTTGCACATACATGTTCCTAAGTAGCCAGACAGAGACAGATGTAGTCGGCGCGCCGGCTGATTTCTATGTATGCGTGCATCTTACAATAAGTGTGTGCATATCGCTCTTTTACTAGAAGAGTGACATATTTAAAAATAATGGCATCGTGTTTTTTTATAACTTATGTCACTCTTCTATTTAAAGTGAGAATCGGCAACATTGCTCTGTTTATAAGTTGCTTCCCTTTAAAATTTGTATGTAAACTCTAATACCCTGTGCAAATAAATTTTTTAATGCAGAAATTTCAACTATAAACAAATATATTTAATTATTAAAACAACACATCGCATTATTTTTATCATCTACATTTAAAAATTTATGAAATTAAGGGTGTTTTTCTTTAAAAAATAAGAAAGACATAAATTTTTATAGCTAAAGGGTATTTCATAGCGGGCATGTTTTGTGTTTCGCTTGCTGTGCCAGCAACGAGCTCTGGCAGCCAACTGAATCGAAATCAAAAATAATTTCCCTCAGACATCACGTCCACCGAAAAATTTCCTGGTGGACGCAATGTCAGGCTGTTAGCTGGGACACTTTCAGTTGTATGGAATGGCTTCTCTATAGGTTATTTGCTTAGTGGTTTGAATTAGAGTTGTTCATAAAGTTCAATTGGATTTTGTTCAGTAATTCAATTTTTGATGAACGAACTAATCTTTTAAATAGTTTAGTAGCTCTGTTGTTATGTTCTGTTGTTCGTTCAGTGACTCGAATTTCAGTCCTACCAATCAGAAAAAGTGATTGTAAGTAATAAGATATGAGGTACAAAAATACTTATATTTTTAAACATAACGATCGACAGTGCTCGAATCATCAATCGAAGTCCATTGGGATTCGAGTCACTGAACTAAATGACCTACAATCAGGGATTTAGTTTGTTCGTTCACTTTAAGGACTAGTTCAGTTGAACTTCATTTGAACGATTTTATACAACTCTAGTTTGAATGTGCTTTAATTATTTCACAAGGTAAGTTTTACAATATTTTTATCAGAATAAGAAATATATAAATTTAATATTCCCACAACAAACAGATGAATAAGTCATTGAGGATGTATTCAATCAAACTGCAGCGTAATGCAAATCGTAAAAGCAAAGCTTGGGATTTTTTTTTGGCATTTGCTAGAAGACAACAAATGCATAGAAGGGGAGAAGGTTTTCTGTAAAGTATGCTTGGATGAACAAAAAAAAAAAGTCGACGAAACTATAATTTTTTCAAGGTAATAAAAAGTTTTACTTTTTTAAGTTCAAATAAGATCTTGTGAATTGTTTTAGTGCCAAAATTCAGTCATATTCAAAGAACTGCTCAACAGGGAATTTGACGCGTCATCTTAAAAATGAACACAATCTCCGCGATATTGATTCTCCGAGTAGTTCACTGGCTTCAGGAGGAATATCAAATTTTTTCAACAAATCCACGCCAATTAGATCTCAAAGAGATCCTTAATGGGCTCTGGGACGAGTGCTAGCTTTGTGGATGGCCAGAGATCTGCTATCCTTTCAAATAATTTCGCACAATGAAATTAGGGACTTTTTAACAAAATATAAAGTTGTGGTAGATGCTGAAGGTATTCCACATTATAAAACGCTTTCGACAACTGCACTCGATGATGTTTATGAATGCCTTTTAAAAGAAGTTGCCCGGAGAGTATCTGGACAAAAGCACTTTGCTTTAACATTCGATTTATGGACGGACAATTATAGAAGAAGAAGTTATATAACTTTCACATTTCATTTTCTGTCATCGAGTTTTGAGATGAAGCATTTCACGCTCGAAACTAAATACGAGTCAAAATCTGACTCGGCAACCAATATTCTAACGGAGCTTGAGGACATAACACAGTAGTTCAATTTGCAAATGAGATTCAATTTCGTCGTAACCGACCAATGCAGCAACATCAAGAAAGCCATTAATTTAGGATGTTTGAAAAATCATTTCGGCCTAGGACATGGACTTCACAATTTGTTAAATGTAGATGGCTACAATACCGTGCCGGAAATTACAAATTTAATTGTCAAGTGAAAACGTATTGTGGGAGATTTACGTTTTAAGACACATACTTTGAGAAGTCAAGCTGACGCACATCAAAACGAAGTTTTGTCAAATATAGACAATTTGGAAGAACTGCTTGCATCCGAAGATGCTGAATGGGTTGACTACGATGATGATTTTGGACCGTTAGATGATATTCCATTGCAAACCTATAAGAATATTAACAACCCCAATGATTTACAAAGTGTGGATAAAAGAAATGTTTTTCTAAAAAACTCGGTCCCAACTAGGTGGCACAGCGTTTTAGCAATGTTAGACAGTCTTGGGAGCCAAAGAACTGCAATAAAAAAATTGCTCACAAGCAGCAATAAGACTCTTTTGATATTATTAGAGACTGAAGCGCAGCTTTTATATAAATTACGCGACTTCTTGCAAAAATTTAAAGACGCAGTAAATATTCTTTCTGGAGATTCGTATCCGTCAGTAAGCCTTGCGTTAATAACACTAGGCAACAATTTTCAACTTTTTGTCTATTACACGAACCAAACCCACTTTTTTGGATAGATTTGGGGCTCCAAATGACGAAAAACATTTTTTTTTTTTTTTTCTGGTGAGATTTTTTTTTCAGAATTTTTTGAAATTTGGCTTTTTTTTCCGTACTTTTTTTCAGAGGTGCGCCCAGTTTTTTCATCATTACTCGAGAACGCCAAAACCGATTTCAAAAATTTTACTTTTCCTGAAAGCCATCGAATATATCTATAATTTATTAATACAAAGTTTTGGATTTAAACTTATAGTTTAAGAGATATCAATTTTTGAATTAAGAAAATGATGATTTTTTTTAAGCTTTTTTTTAAGCTTTTTTTACTTTAAAATTCGAGGAAAAGTCGAAAAAAATGTATTACATTTTGTCTTTAATTTTATTTGCATAGCTGCATTAATTACGCGTTGTTTATGATATGTCTTATCAAATTCTGTGGAGAGACGGCGATGTATTTATTTTTTGTACAGGCATGTTTTTGTCGAATTTTATGACTTCTTTGTAGAGCGGCATGACATTTAGTATGAAAACCTTTTTTTTTTCTTAAGATATCTTAACCAAACTCACAGATAGTGTATTTGGGACTGTCTCATACACCCTGACCAAATTTGGTTTAAATCGGATTACTATATTATATAGCTGCCATAGGAACGATCGTTAGAAATACAAGGGTTAGTATGAAAAAGTTTTTTGTTTTTTGAGATATATCATCCAATCTTGCTGGTTATGTATTTAGTAATGTGGTATGTATCCCTACCAAATTTGGTTCAAATCGGATCACTATTCAATATAGCTGCCATAGGAACGATCAGTCGAAAATTCACCTTTAGTATGAAAAACTTTTTTATTTTCTAAGATATTTTAATCGAACTCACAAATTGTGTAATCTATGTTGTCCTTTACATCTTTATTTATTTTGGTTCGAATCTGTCTACTATATCATACAGCTGCCATGGGACCGATCGGTCTAAAAACAAGTTTTAGTATGAAAAACTTTTGTGTTTTTTGAGATATCTTAACTAAACTGATAGAATATGCATATAAGTTGGTCTTATGCATCCTGACCAAAGTTGGTTCAAATCGGTCCACTATATCATATAGCTGTCATAGGACCTATCGGTAGAAAATCATGTTTTAGCATAACAAATTTTTTTGTTTTTGGAGAAATCTCTGTAAAACTCATAAATTGGGCATCTTTCATTGCCCATTACATCCTTACGAAATTTGGTAGAAATCGGACCACTATATCATATAGCTGCCATAGGAACAATCGATACGAACGGTCGATAAGCAACCTTTAGTATGAAAAACTTTTTTGTTTTTTAAGTTATCTGTACCAAACTTACAAGTTATAAGCCTTCTATTTCCTTATACAACCTGTCCAAATTTGGTTGGAATCGGATCACTATAACATATAGCTTCCATGGGACCGATCATTCGAAAATCTACCTTTGCGTAAAAATTGTTTCATTGTTAATATACTAATAACTTAACCGTCCTTCCATAGATTTTAACGGTAAACATACGCAACTATTGGTAATTAATAAAGCTATATATATATAAATAAATTTAATAGTTCAGCTGACCATCTTAAATGCATATTCTGTCAGATTGGTTAAAATATCTCAAAAAACAAAAAAAAATGTCATACTAAACCTTGATTTTCGAACGATCGTTCCTATGGCAGCTATATGATATAGTTGACCGATTTGAACCAAATTTGGTCAAAATGTGTATAAAAATAACAAATATATATTGTGTAAGATTGGTTAAGATATCTCAAAAATCACAAAAAATTTTCATACTAAAGGTTATGCCACTCTACAAGGAAGTCAAAAAAGTCGACAAAAACATGCCTAGACACAAAAAAATATTATATCGCCGTCTCTTCACAGACTTTGATAAGACTTATCTTTAACGACGCGTAATTAATGCAGCTATGCAAATAAAATTAAAGACAAAATGTAATAAATTTTTTTCGACTTTTCCTCGAATTTTAAAGTAAACAAGGGGGCTCCGCCCCCTGCTCGCTTCGCTCGCGGTGAGGTGCGGCTACAGTCGTGCACGCTCGACAGTAGGATACCCTGAGCCCAGGTACACTTTTATAAATGTTGATTTTCGACCAATTATTCCTATGGCAGCTATATGATATATGGAACCGATTAGAACCAAATCTGGTCAGAATGTACAAAACCAAGATAAATGCAATTTCTATCAGTTTGGTTAAGTTATCTCAAAAAACAAAAAACTTTTTCATACTAAAACTTGATTTTCGGCAGAGCGACTGTATGCTATATGATATAGTGGGCCGATTTGGACCAAATTTGGTCAGCACGTATAATACCACCCCAAATATATATCGTGTGAGATTGGTTGAGATATCTCAAAAATTAAAGAAGCTTTTCATACAAAAACTTAATTTTCGATGTATCGTTCCTATGGCAGCTGTATGATATAGTTGTCCGATCCAAAAATAAAAACAAACTTGATCTGCGTACGGTATCCAGGAACCTACATACCAAGTTTGAAGTCTCTAGCTTTTATGGTTTCTGAGATCGACTCAATTGACTCGACTGTTGACCCTGATCAAGAATATATATACTTTTGGGGGTCTGCCACGCCCCCTTCTGCCTGTTACATACATTCTGCCAAATGCATTATACCCTTTTTTGCCCATTTTCAATGGGCTCAGGGAATAAAAAAGCTTAATAAAAAAAGCTTTAAAAAAATCATAATTTTCTTAATTCAAAAATTGATATCTCTTAAACTATAAGTCCAATCCAAAACTTTGTATTAATGAATTATATATATATTTATTGACTTTCAGAAATAGTAAAGCTTTTGAAAATCGGTTTTGTCATTCTCGAGTAATGATGACATAAGTCGGCGCACGTCTGAAAAAAAGTACGAAAAAAAAGGCAGATTTTTAAAAAATTCTAAAAAAAAAAATTTCACCATAGAAAAAAAAAAAAAATGTTTTTCGTCGTTTTTGGCCCCAAATCTATCCAAAAAAGTGGGTTTGGTTCTTGTAATTTTTTGGCTGTTGCCTAGTGTAATCAGAACAGAGTTCGTCTCAATATTGGATGAAGCTGAGAACAATGTCCCGCTTTCTTTGACTTTAATGAAAAATAATATAAAAACTAAATTGAATTCAAGATTCCCAATATCAGACATACTAGTCTGCGCATCCTTACTCGATCCGCGATTCAACTCGCTGGATTATGTATTGCAGTACTGCAGCAAACAAAATTTGGCAAAATCTGATTTTCTAATCAAAATGTTTAAAGAATTGATTGGCGATGTAAAAGAAGCTAGCGATCAGCAAGATGGAAGTAGTGCATCAGACTCTGCAAGCAAACTATTAAAGCTTGCTTAACGACATTCTACCATAACTAAAAACGGCAATGTAGAAGCTGAATGCCATCTACTATTAAGCTTGTCGTCATGCCAAGACGTACTAGTTTTCGGGAGGGAAAAGGCATCTGCAATGCCTTTTCTTTTTATTGCTAGCTCAAAAAGTTTTGTGTATTCCAGCTACGAGCACACCAAGTGAGCGAGTCTTTTCTGGTCTTACAATAACAAGTAAACGATCGCAGCTCAGTCCTCACAACGTGAACAAAATTATTTTTATTCATGACAACTAGTCCGGTTCATCTACGAATCTATTAATTTTTAATTTATTTTATTAATTTTAAGTTGATAAAAAAAAAATTATAATTTGTTATTTGAAGATATATTGAATTGAATTAAGTCTAGGAATGGCTGTTAATATTTTTAAAACAATATTTTTATAAAATTTAATATTAGTTGATGTATTAAATAGAACGTAATTTGTTAATGTAAGTTATATTGAATTAAAAAAAGTCGATGAATGGCTGTTACTGTGTTTAAAAAATTCTTATTTTTATAAAACACTTATAAAATATTTCAAGTTTTATTTGTTTTGGTAACTGTATACGCCGCCGCCGCCGATAAATTCGACGGCTTAGCCGCAGCCGCCGCCGCCGGTTCTCTCTGTCGGCTAAGCCGCCGCCGCCGGTTCTTTTTGTTCTCTACGCCGCCGCCGAAGTTACCTCGATCGGCGTAAACCTCTAGGTCAAAAACAGCAACCAACAAATTAAAATAAACACAAGGTTGTTCGACGCCACACATAATTCGTTACAAAAACTAGACGACATTGTGACGAGAGTGAACGTCATCGACGGAGATGTACATGTGGCTACAGTAGTACTGCACAAGGCGATGATTCTGGTGAACCAGGTCGACGAGATCACGAGGGCTTGTCAACTGGCAAAGACGGGAGTCGTCAATACCAATCTACTGGACCATAAGGAAGTGGAGACTTTGTTGACGGAAACACAGAGCTTAACATGCCAAAACGTGGTGGAAGCGGTGGAATAATCCGATCCGTCAATACTGACCAATGGAACCTCTCTCCTATAGGTTCTCTCACTGCCCAAGGTCGTGGACAAGAAATACCGTCTAATGTTCTTGTACCCTACAATTACCCCTGGGAAACAGGTAGTATTGAAATTTAATAAGTTGGCGATAAATCCCCAAGAGACCTATGCAGTACTGGGAAACTGCCTCTCGATTGGAAATACAACCGTTTGTCAGGAAAAAGACCTGACGGAACTTGATGAGAACAGCTGCATTGCTAGGTTGCTGAAAGGAGGCCACGCCATTTGCGACTACCTGCGAAACGATCAAGAAATGGTTCAACTGGTGGACGACGGCACCCTATTCCTCACAAACTTCAACGGTACGATCGTGGCGGATTCAGGGAACCATCACCTATCGGGCTCATTTATAGTCCAGTACGACAACGAAACCGTGAATATTGGAAACCAGTCCTAAAGCAGCTGCCGATGTAACCGCCGCGGGAAACAAACTTTCACTTAAATACGTGCATGATTTCAGCGTTAAGAATTTAAAAAAATTATCAACCATATCCAATTAGTTTTTATTTTCAATATTAACAGAAGCTGCGATGGCCATCATTGCAGTCGCTCTACCGTAAGTCGTGTGGAGAAAAATAACTTCTACCAAAGGAATCCCCTCACATCAAGGCATAGACGAACTGGAGACACAGCCCATCAGTACGACCCCTACGAAGGACCCTTGATCTGCGGGACGCAGATCTTTGAAGAGGGAGGAGTTCTAAGTGCCGTTGACTCGCTGAAGCAGCGACTACGCTGAGACAGCGGTCACCATATCCGCTGTTGCACAACATCAGCAAGTTAGGGGACAGCAACGGACCAACGCTCAGCAATTGTGTGAACTATGAAACAACAACAACGTGGGACGGTCAAATTGCACTGTCTGCAATACGGGCACCGACGCCGAGCCAACGTTAACGGCATAAACGAGGCTTGCAAACCAAACCTGACCACGAGTTGAGGCAGAATATCGAACTTGGATTCTTAATAGTTAATTATCATTTATTAAACATATTATAACGATTTAAACTCAACTGGTACCAACTCCTGTGATAACCTTGGGATTCTTCTGGGTTAGCTTGCAGATCGTCATCGCAATGGCTAGGTAATACAGCTGTTCGTCGCCATTGGATGACGAAACGGAATAACTTAACTTGCATATATATATACATATATTTACATGTGTTATTAACTGCAACTTGTAAAGAGAGTGAAGAGAGTAAAGAGAATTGAGTTTTAAATTTTTTTAATTCATTTCATTATTCATTAATGAAACAATTTTCTTAAATATTCAGTGTAAATACAAAATTTTATAAAGATTAACTTAACAAATTATACTTTAATATTTACAAACTAAATACATCATAATTATAATCAGGGAATCAAACCGAAACAAATATCGGTTCCGGTTTCGATTCCGGTACGTCCCGAAACAACTATTTCGGTAAACGGTTCTATTTCGGTTTTTTCCTTTCGGTTCCGGTATCAGTACCGGTACGTACCGGTACAGCAATCAACTTAAAACAAAAAAAAATAAATGTTATAAAACAAAACTATATTAACAGATTTGTACATACATACGTACTATATGTTTGTGTTTTATCGAGATAAACCTAACCTAAATTTAAAGTTTTTTTTTAATAGAAAGCAAAATTATACATGAGAGAAAAGAAAAAATTATTTTTCGAAAAGTGTACGGAAAGTGTACCGGTACAAACATTTCGGTTTTCGGTTCTTATAAACAAATTTATTTCGGTTACGGTTTCGGTTCCGGTACTCAAAATGAAACGGTTAATTTCGGTTAACGGTTCCGGTACCGGTTTCGGTATTATTCCCTGATTATAATACAACATCTTTAATAAGCGGCACTTTAATGTCAAAATGCCAAAAGCGCACTCGACGCAACGCCTAGCAATAGAAAATCTTTCATTTACAAATTTTGGTTTTTTCATTTAACGATCTTCTTGGAAATGGCCTCATTAACTACTTGGTTAAAGGGTAGGTTTCATCACGAACAAAAACATAGGGTGTTGCAACATTTGCAAATGGCATATTATTTGGCTTGGGAATATTATCAAATTGTTTCTAACCGCTTTTTGAAATTTTGACGTCAATTTTTATAAAATCGCTTGTGCACGGTACTGCCAAGTGTTTACTGCAAAAAGTTTCCCAAATTGCTTGACACATTTCAGGTATGATTTTTCCGCAATTCGAAAATTGAATGGCATTGCTCTAATTGACATCCCAGTTGACAGATATCTGTAATGTATAATTTATATTTTACAATTTCAAAAGTCGATTGCAAAAAAAAATTTCAATATTTAAAGGATGAATATCGGAAGGCCCTCCGGAAGGTCCCTCAATCAGCATCAGGAGCTGCAGCAGAGGAGCCACACATTTCGAAATTTAAATATTTCACCCTGATGAGCTTCCTGCGAGATAACTTTGCATTGACAGGGGACAGTAACATTGAACACATATGAACGAAATTACATTAATGAACGACAAATCAATGACAAGCTTTCAATTAAACGATAACAATACAGAGCCGACGACTTCCAATCAACAGAACAAACAACATGTAACTAAACGCAAGACAAACGACGCGTAGATGGACATAGAGCGGAAAAAAACTTAAACTTTTGGAGACAGACGATCGAGCGATCACATAACGAAGACTCGGACCAATTACAGTTTTTAAAAAGCCTTTTACCATTTCTAAAAAATGTTACCCCCCTTCAAAAATTACAATTTAGGTCAATTTTAATTCAAAATGGAATTGAAATAACAAGAGAAGCGGAATTACAAAATTCTATTAATATGATAAATATTAATTTAAACTAATACATACGAGGGTGGGCTGATAAATAGTCGGCCTACCAAAGAAAACACGGTTTTTTTTTTATTTTTCTGTTTTATTTTTCAACATAATCTCCTTTTAGACGTATGCACTTAGTCCAACGGTCCTCCAATTTTTTTATACCTTCCATAAAATATGACTGGTCCAGGTCCTCAAAATAGGCGTTTGTTTCACAGATCACCTGTTCATTCGACTGAAATTTCTTTCCACCAAGCCATTTCTTTAAGTTTGGAAATAGATAATAGTCACATGGTGCTAAATCTGGAGAATAGGGGGGATGTGGAAGAATTTCATAGTGTAGTTCACACAATTTCATCATGGCAACAACGCTCTTGTGAGCCGGAGCGTTGTCCTGGTGAAACAGAACTTTTTTCTTCGCCATGTGCGGCCTTTTTTTCTTTAGTTCTGAATCGAACTGTCCCAAAAGGTTAGAATAGTATTCTCCATTAATTGTTCTGCCTTTTTCTAGATAATCCACATGAATTACGCCTCGGGCATCCCAGAAAACCGTTGCCATTACCTTGTTGGCCGACAAACCAATCTTTGCCTTTTTCGGCGCCGTTTCTCCGGTTGAAATCCACTGCTTTGACTGTTCCTTGCTTTCTGGTGTATGGTGATGTATCCAAGTTTCGTCGACAGTCACAAAACGACGCAAAAATTCATTCTTATTTGCGTTTAACAATGCCAAACTCTCCTTCGCAATGACCAAGCGGTTGCGTTTGTGTTTCGCTGAGAGCAATCGCGGCACCCACCTTGACGAAAGCTTACTCATATTTAAATATTCGTGTAAGACGTTTCCAACACGTTCACGAGAAATGTGTAGGGCCTTAGCAATCTCTCTCAGCTTTATTCGGCGATCATCCAATATCATTCCGTGGACTTTATCTACCATTTCTGGGGTTGTCACCTCTCTGGGACGTCCCGGATGGTCCTCGTCAAAAATGCTTGTCCGCCCGCGCCTATACTCAGCAGTCCAATAATTAATGGTCGAAATCGATGGAGCTGATTCCCCATAAACTTCGATTAACTCATTATACCCGTTACTTATAAAAAATAAGTATAAGGGT
This sequence comes from Drosophila phalerata, assembly GCA_951394115.2. Lineage (NCBI taxonomy): Eukaryota > Metazoa > Arthropoda > Insecta > Diptera > Drosophilidae > Drosophila > Drosophila phalerata. Next base: position 8,455,559 of record OX596006.1, on the reverse strand, counting down.
ATATTGTGTTCGTTGGAATATGCGTAACAGGCAGAAGGAGGCATCTCCGACCACATAAAGTATATATATTCTTGATCAGCATCAACAGCCGAGTCGATATAGCCATGTGTGTCTGTCCGTCTGTCCGTCTGTCCGTCTGTCCGTCTGTCCGTCTGTCTGTCCGTGTGAGCGCCTAGATCTCAGAGACCATAAGAGATAGAGTAACCAAACTTTCACACGTAGATCAGAAATGCGTTGGAGCAGGTCAAGTTTGTTTAAAATTTTTGACCCGCCTACTTCCACGCCCGTAATTCGCGAAAAACTGGTCATCCGTCTGTATAAACACAAGGATCTCAGAGACTATAAGAGATAGAATAACCAAATTTGTCACACAGATTTCCATATACCTCACGCAGATCAAGTTTGTTTCAAATTTAAGCCACGCCCCCCTCCGCCCCCGCAAATCGCGAAAAACCACCTCACCCACAATTGTTCATATAATACGTATCTTTTGGTAATAACCGATATCTGTTATTATTATCTATTATCCCACTGAATCGCAACAAGATCGGACAAGTAGAACAGCAGTTATTGCGTCTCTAAGTTGTTAAATCAACAGGTTCCCCCTAGAGTATGCAATAGTTTTTGTATTGTTAAACCTTATTAGAATGCTTCAAATTCTCAAGTAATTCTGGCAACGCAAATATGACATTATGATTGAATGGCTAATGTATTGAAGTAAGTAACGGGTATCATATAGTCGGGATTTCGACTATAGCCTTTCCCACTTGTTTTTTATTTCATCGTTGGATTTCTTTTTTAAAAACAGAAATCTAATGACAGCTCGATATTCTATTTTACTCATTTTGGGGACAATGCAAAAGTGACCATGCTAAAACTCCCGCCAAAATTACCAGTGTTGAGAAAAACGCCTAAAACTTTTTCAGCAATCAGCCGATAGAAAACACTAATCGAATAAAATATTTATGGGTTGTTTAAGATGTTTTTTTTTGGTAAGGCCGATTACTTATCAGCCCGCCCTCGTATTACATATTAAATAACAAATACAATAAATAAATTGCATGATTTTGAGAAAATAATATAACTAAATCAAATGCTTATTAATTAAGAATAAATAAAATTGATTTTAATTTGATACCTTATTGTATCAAAAAGCATTTCTGTAGGTGAGATTGGCTTTCTGAAATTAGTTTCTATCAGGGATTAAAACCTTAACCGAAGCCGTAACCTTAGACCGGTAAAAACCGATTTAAATTAGGAACCGTAACCTAAACCGTAACCGAAAAAATTTTTTTGCACTATACCGAAACCTTAAAACCGAAACTCTTTAAACCGAAATAACTGTTTAGTAACCGATTAATTTATAAAGGTTAATTTCGGTTCTGGGCGTCGCGACGCGTCGCAGAAACATATCAAAACTAAATGTCTACCAGTCTTCTGAATAGGTAGCCGACCGTTACTTTGGCTTGCTCTCGATTTTCGACAAAGCAACATCAACTTTTGATGCTGAGCGCAAATTCTTATGAGCGTCGCGAGACGCTGGACAGAAACAACAACCACACAGACTTTCCACGCGACGATAGGACAACAAAAGTGTTCATTTTGCTTTAATTTATGACTTCAGTGTTTTTGTAGTGCTCATTGAAAATTTAGTGCCCACTTTCGTGCAACTTCCATTTTTGTTTTCGTGTGAGTTTCTTAAGAATTTCGTGGTGACATATCGGTGACATATTTATTTATATACATACACATACATATGCAAATACACTCAGTTGGGCACAGGGTACTTCGTAGGCGCGTCACGTTTTGTCTTGCTGCTCGCGATTGAAAAAAAAAACGCGCAACTTTGCTTTTTTACTCCAGTTAAATCGGTACTGGCTTTGAAAAGTGCATAAGTGCATGTTTGTGTTTGTACGTGTGTACAACTAAAATACATATGTACAATTTTAACTAGGACAAAAATTGATATTTTTGTAAAGAATTTTTTTTTTGTGAACCGAAACCGAACCGGTATTTCAAAACCGAAACTAACAAAAAACCGATAGCCGTTACGAAGCCGATACTAAAAAAACCTTAATGCGAGCATAACCGAAACCGTAACTGAAACCGATATTTGTTTCGGTTGGTTTCTATCTTCTGATTTTTTTTTGGTAATTCCACATGAAATATTATCGAATGCTTAAATTTTCATTCCCGAATATTCGTAAATTCTTATTAGAAAATTTCGCAATGGAATAAACATGTGGTGGAATTCGCCCAACACTTATCTCTCTTTGTATATGAGATGCACCCACATTTCTCTCTTTTGTTTTGTCTTTTTTTTCTATAACTTTTACTTCTTTCGGTAAGAATAAATTGCCGCAGCCTTGCCGAAACCACATTGAAAGACAAACCATGAGAGACTAGAATTAAAGTGAGCATCAGCTTCAGTTTTAGCTTCCTGTGCATAAGAACTTCATCTCGCAGATATGCTGTGGGGTGATAAGCTTGCCCATAAGCACAGTAAGTTCCGCTTTCAGCCGCCAGTGTGCGCGCAGACTTAGTGTATACAACGTATCCAACACCCGCGTCCAGTCAGCACACTTTACGTAAGCAGCCCAACCAAGAAAACAAAGCTCATCAACTCCCGAAGTCAAAACAACAAGTTCCAATTACTTCTGCAGCGCATCCGTCACGTGCGGTGCATCAGCATATCTTGCGCAAAGGTGAAGTCGTGGGAGTACCAAGAGACATCAGACACCATCAGCGACAACGGTTGAGCTACAGCAACGACAACGGCTGAGCAACAACGTCGGCAGCGGCAGACACGACGTCGGCAGCGGCTTTAGCAGTTAGACTTCTTAAGAACCCAAACTATCCACTTTAAAATAGTTATAATTTGACATCAATAAAGGCCAGTTGGCTTATTTTATTAATAAATTCCTAAAGGAAAATATTAATTTGCATAAACAAAATAAAAACCAGGTCTGAATCGAATTCAGGAATACCGCAAGTGTGTGGTGATTTCGTTGTGAAACCATTCAAATGAACGGGCTATTGAAATGAACGAGTGAACTTTTTCAGTCATTTGAGATGTGCGTCAAGTTAGCAACGGTTCACTATCAACGAAAGCGGAACTTGGTTTATGGAGTCGGAACCAGTTATGAATTTTCTTATTTTTAAATGTTTTTCCGCATTAAATCAATAATGTAATGAAGCAGAATTGTAGAAAATTGATTTATTTATAGTTTTTAGCAATATTTTTTTGGCAATTTCAGTCTTTGAATTGGGTGAAACAAGTGTGGCGTTGCCATCACAGCGGCAACAGCCCGATCTGGCAACAACGCATCGTCGAAAACAAGTTCTAGTTCCACGAGCATTCTACTGAACTAGAACACAACCGGCAGTTCAGTTCCAGCTAACAACGGACGCACACATAAGCATAGGAATAAGCAACTGAATCTTATGGTTATATTTAAGACATTAAATATATAGAGAAACGATAATTCTACATTGGTGACCCCGCAACTAAGAATTAACAGCAAACATGCCTGAATCTCAATCAAGCTCAGATAATGCAGCTCATTCACCGGACTCTGGTGCAACAGAACGCAGCAACAACAACAGCAGCAATGCGCCATTAGGCGCCGCTTCTCAAGAAAATGCGCGCGACAATTTGTCAATGGTGCAGACAGTGAACACATACAAGCTGCCGCCATTTTGGAAGCATAATGCGCAGTTATGGTTTTTGCAAGTAGAAGCACAATTTTCATGCAATCGCATAACTTCAGATAACACACGCTACTATCATTTGCTAAGCGCACTCGATGCAGATATTATGTCTGAGCTTACGGATTTTTTGATGCAACCGCCTGATTCCAACAGATATGAACAATTGAAAGCACTCATAATCAAACGTTTCACCGAAACTCCTGATCGTCAACTTCACAGAGCCATGTCTGAACTTGCCCTTGAAGACAAAAAGCCATCCCAACTACTTCGTCAAATGACAATGCTTGCTGGCGGACGGGCTTCTATTGATGTTTTGCGAGTGCGTTGGATGTCGCTGCTTCCACAACACGTTCAACGCGGTCTTAAAGTGCTTCGCTCAGCCTCTATCGAGGAACAAACCGCACTTGCAGATGAACTAATGGAAGATGACACTGGATGTTGTGTCATGGCAACTTCACGCTCTTCGAATGGTACTCACCGCACTGCAAGCACATCAAACGACAGCATCGACACTGTTAAGCGTGAGCTTAATGATATAAAAGATACATTAGCTCTTCTTCAAAAACAGCTGGCTAATAACAATCATGGCAAAGCATTGGGAAATCGACAAAATTCACAATCTGTGTCTACACAACCAGCAATCTGTTTCTATCACAAGAAGTTTGATGTCAATGCCCGTCGTTGTGTCCAGCCATGTGCTTGGGTTGCGCCACAGGGAAACTAAAGAAGCTGTCAGCTGTACAGGCGACCAGTGACAGCAAAGACCTCCTTGCTCGCCTCAACAAAGAGCTTCGGCTCCACATATTCGACCGTTCTTCCAACACAAAGTTTCTAATTGATTCGGGTTCAGTAATATCACTCATACCGATATCAATTTTTAAAGATAAGCGATACAAACGAAGCGATTTCATATTATATGCAGCAAACAAATCAGTTATCGATACATATGGAACTGTAAACCTTTCGTTTGATCTCAACCTTCACCGCAAATTCAACTGGTCATTCATAATTACCAATGTGCAATCAGCAATCATCGGAGCTGATTTTTTGACCCACTTCGGCTTACTTTTAGATCTAAAAGGTCGTCGCCTCATAGATCCTACAACAGCAAACTGCACACAGGGACAACTGAATGAAGCAAAGTTGTACAACGTCTCTACAATCGATTTGCAAACCAAAACTGGAATGAGTCGAGCTTGCATTGAGCTACTGACACGCTTTATTGATATCACCCGACCAAATTCGTGTCCAGCAACAAACATCGATAATGATGTAGCTCATTACATTGAGACAACCGGTCCTCCAGTTTTTGATAAACCAAGGCGACTCGCCGGTGAAAAGCTGGATGCAGCTCGTCGTGATTTCGACCTTTTGCTCCAATATGGAGTAATACGACCGTCAAAAAGTCAATGGGCTAGTCCAATTCATTTAGTCCCCAAGAAACCCAATGGATGGCGCACTACTGGAGATTATCGAAAACTGAACTCACGCACCATTCCAGATCGCTATCCTATACCACACTGTGAAGATATTATTCAGCGTCTATATGGATCCAAAATCTTTTCAACACTTGACTTGGTGCGTGCATACCACCAAATTCCAGTTGCATCAGAGGATGTTCCAAGAACCGCAGTCACGACCCCATTTGGACTGTTTGAATTTGTCGGAATGCCTCCTGGCTTACGTAATGCAGCACAAACCTTCCAGCGCCATATGGACAATCTACTTCGAGGACTGCCATTCGTGGGGTGCTACATTGACGACATAATTGTATACTCCACCACCCACGCGGAGCACCCACGCGGAGCACCTGGAAATAATTTTCGACATTTTGCGTCAGAATCGGCTAACTATCAATCCACAAAAGTGTCAATTTGGCAAGACAGAGGTTGTATTTCTTGGGTACACAATCAACGCCACAGGATTCAGGCCTCCAGTTGAGCGCACCAAAGCCATCAGGGAATTCCCTAAACCTAAAACAATCGTGGAGCTGCGCAGATTCCTAGGAATGCTAAACTATTATAGACGTTTAATTCCATTAGCAGCTGAAGAGCAGGCGCCTCTGACTGAGTACCTCAAAGGAGCTACCAAAAATGACAAGCGTGAAATAAGCTGGACTTCAGAGGCTGTTAATGCATTTGAACAGTGTAAGAGGAAATTAGAAACTGCTACGCAAGCAACATTCCTCGCCCCTTCAGCACAGTTAGTAGTGAGAACAGACGCATCAGACACAGCAATTGGCGCTGTTTTGGAGCAGTTTGAAGACAATACCTGGCGGCCCGTATTTTTTTTTTCACGCAAGCTAAGTGCAACAGAAAAAAACTATAGTACGTATGATCGTGAGCTTTTGGCCGTCTTCGCAGCAGTCCTTTTCTTCAGGCACATACTGGATGGAAGACAATTTATCATACATACTGATCATAAGCCGCTCATATACGCCTTTGCTCAAAAAGCTTCAAAAGCATCGCCACGTCAGTTGCTCCAATTAGACTTCATTTCTCAATTTTCCACTGAGATAATACATACACCTGGAAAAGACAATACTGTTGCTGATGCTCTTTCTCGAATCAATGCGATCAATATGCCAAGCGAATTCAATGCTCAGATGATTTTCGAGGAGCAACAAAAAGACGATAACCCAGCTTGGCGAAACCACGTCATTAAATCTGGAAATGCAGCGTGTCGATGAATATGATTTATTATGTGACACATCGAATGGACGTATCAGACCTTATTTTCCAGCCAGCATAAGACGGTGCGCATTTGATGCAGTGCATAATTTAGCACATCCAAGTGGTCGGACAACAACCAAACTGTTGAAACAACGATTTGTGTGGCCATTTATGAACCGTCAGCGTTCTAAAATACACCGTCACACACGCAGTGCTCCTGATCACATTAATGTTCCAGATAATCGTTTTGACCACATACATCTGGACCTAATAGAGCTGCCTCGTGTCAACAATCTTCGTTATTGCCTTACTATTATCGATCGGTTTAGTAGATGGCCTCTTGCTGTTCCATTGTCAAACATGACGGCTGAAACAGTAGTTGCAGCAGTATACACACACTGGATTTGTCAATTCGGCACACCTCTAACCATAACAACAGACCAGGGGACGCAGTTCGAATCAGCCCTTTTTAAAGGATTATCACGATTGATTGGGGCAGAAAGGATTCGAACAACAGCTTACCACCCACAATCCAATGGGCTTGTAGAGAGATGGCATCGTACACTGAAGGCATCATTAATGTGCAATTCTCATGTGCCCTGGCCAGAGCTTCTGCCCACCGTCATGCTCGGATTACGCGCTGCATTTAAAGAGGATTTACAGGCTTCACCGGCAGAAATGCTCTTTGGCACAACAATCCGGCTTCCAAATGAATTTCTCGCACAGAAGAGCACACCGACTCCATTCGAGCAACAGCGCTTCATTGAGAAATTTCGTCAGCACATTCGAGCCATCAAACCAAAGCCTACAACTCATCACAACAAGCCTCAAATTTTCTGCTCGAAAAATCTGCAAACTTGTACGCACGTATTTAAGTTGGTCGCCTCTGTCAAAAAACCTCTGGAACAACCGTACACAGGACCATACAAGATTGTTCGGCGAGTAGATAACAAAGTATACATCATCGAAGTTAACGGCGAAGAAAAGGCAATTTCAGTCGATCTTTTAAAGCCCGCTTTTTTGGCTAAGGTTGACACACCAGAGGTTCCAAACATACCAGATGTTCCAAGCACACCAGATGTTCCAAACACACCAGATGTTCCAAACACACCAGATGTTCCAAACACACCAGACGTTTCAAACACACCAGAGGCTCCAAACACACAGTCGATACCATCGTCACCATCTCCATCTTCATTACATTCGTTCCTTTCTCTTCCTGACGAAGTCACTGAGGGGGGAGTAGATGTGGCGTTGCCATCACAGCGGCAACAGCCCGATCTGGCAACAACGCATCGTCGAAAACAAGTTCTAGTTCCACGAGCATTCTACTGAACTAGAACACAACCGGCAGTTCAGTTCCAGCTAACAACGGACGCACACATAAGCATAGGAATAAGCAACTGAATCTTATGGTTATATTTAAGACAATAAATATATAGAGAAACGATAATTCTACACAAGTAAAGATAGGAAGTGAAAAAACTTAAATTTTAACCATTTCTAAAATATCCAAGCTCAGAGAAGATGGCCCCAAAACCGCTAATGCACGATAAAAGCCTACAATTTCACCTTTCTAATGAGAACATTTAAAAAAAAATTTTTAACGGTTTAGATATATTTCGGAAAGAGCGCAGATACCTCAGTGAAAGGCTCAAACAAAATGACCGCCAAAATATATGCCTTTTTCTCTAACCATAATATCTTTTCTCAGGAAAAACGGACCAAAAAACGGCAGATAGCAAGTTAAAGCAACAAGTTTGAAGATGCTTTTTCAATTAAACTTAAAAAAAGTTTTCAGACAGCTTTTTAGAAAATTAATTAATTGTAAATGAACCCCAAAAAGTTCATGAGTAAGAACTGGTAGCTCCAACGTGAACTGAACTACTACGCAACATAAAGCTGGCTGATATGGTTCGGATTATATGAGTTTGTTTACAGCAGAAAGCTGACTGCTAAATAATTTCGTGGCTAATGTGGCTAACATGGCCCCAGATGCACGGTATGGGGAAACATAGCCCCAATTTTACAAACATTTTGCAGTAATTTGTATCAATTTCTATCAGACACATACATAAAATAACGTGGCAGCACTTCAACATACATATTTAATGTGGCACCGCTTAAAATATCGATGCTAACTTTTTTAAGTGCGCGGCCCCAGATTCTCGGTATGGGGGAATATAGGCCCCAATTTTACTAACATTTTGCAGTAATTTTTATCAATTTCTATCAGGCAGTTTTTGAGAAATTTAAATTTTTGTATTTTTTCCATTATAGCTAAGAGAAACATATGTACATAAAACAAAGTGGCAGCATTGTGTTTGCATATATGTAAATAAAGGCTGCCTGATTGATGCACATTTTCGTCATCTTTTTACTTTTTATGAATGAAAATTACCTAAAATCCACAAATTTTTACACCGCCATTCTCTAAGTTTTCCCGCAATTGGTCTTCAAAAACAGCCTGATTTGACGGAAAAAAGCTAAATTCGCAGAAGTGGTGTTTTGTTGCTCATGAGTGACTGAACAAAAAAGAGTTGCTCACTGAAATGAGCAAGTGAACATGTTCCTTCCAAGTTATTCTATTTTGCTCACTTGCTCTTTCTTGCTCACTTGCTCTTTCTTGTACAGTTGTTCTGTTTTGCTCAGTTAATTCCTGTCCAGTTGTTTTTTCTTTATCATTATTGCTAATTTTTACGCACTTGCTCAAGTTCTCCTCTACGCTCATAGTTCCACCCCCAAATGGGGGGTGATTCATGATGAATTTAGCAGTAAAAATTAGATTGGGGTCTTATTTTTAAATCATCTATTAATTTAATTGCATTGTGCAATTTGTTACTACTATCGGCCATTTACCAACACTGTTTATTTTTTAAAATAAATTTTGGCTGCGGCACCCAGTTCTTAAGGCTGCGAAGTGTGTCACAAGCATAAAAATCCTTAAAATCAGCGGTGGGCAAGCCCTTGCTCACGCTACTCAGGCTGCTCGCCACGGTAAATTGGCTTGCTCGCGATTTTTGACAATACAACAACAACATTTGTTGACCCCCTGCGACGCGTACCGTCATAAAAGTGGTAATTTTGATATGATTTATGACTTCAGTAGCGTTTTGTACACTGTATGAAAAGTTTTGATGCGTTTTGAATTTTACCACATAATAAGCGTTCGACTTGCAAATAAAATTAATTGTTTTGGTTCGCTAAAACCAACAACAACCACACAGGATTTTCGTCGCGACGCATAGAGTAATAAATGTGTTCATTTTGCCTAAATTTATGACATTAGAAGTTGTGTTTGTTGAAGATATTGTTGTAGTGCTCACGCTTGCAAATTCCTTGCCCACCGCTGCTATAAATCCTTCTCAAATGGGTCGCCGTATCTCCTGATGCTTCACAGGACAATGTGGTCAAAAACAGCAACCAAAAATCAAAATAAACACAAGGTTGTTCGACGCCACACATAATTCACTACAAAAACTAGACGACATTGTGACGAGAGTGAACGTCATCGACGGAGATGTACATGTGGCTACAGCACTACTGCACAAGGCGATGATTCCGGTGAACCAGGTCGACGAGATGTCGACTGGCAAAGACGGGAGTCGTCAATACCAATCTACTGGACCATAAGGTAGTGGAGACTTTGTTGGCGGAAACACAGAGCTTAACATGCCAAAACGTGGTGGAGGCGGTGGAATAATGCGATCCGTCAATACTGACCAATGGAACCTCTCTCCTATAGGTTCTCTCACTGCCCAAGGTCGTGGACAAGAAATACCGTCTAATGTTCTTGTACCCTACAATTACCCCTGGGAAACAGGTAGTATTGAAATTTAATAAGTTGGCGATGGATCCCCAAGAGACCTATGCAGTACTGGGAAACTGCCTCTCGATTGGAAATACAACCGTTTGTCAGGAAAAAGACCTGACGGAACTTGATGAGAACAGCTGCATTGCTAGGTTGCTGAACGGAGGCCACGCCATTTGCGACTACCTGCGAAACGATCAAGAAATGGTTCAACTGGTGGACGACGGCACCCTATTCCTCACAAACTTCAACGGTACGATCGTGGCGGATTCAGGGAACCATCACCTATCGGTCACCTATCATTTATAGTCCAGTACGACAACGAAACCGTGAATATTGGAAACCTGTCCTACAGCAGCTGCCGTGCCAACCAATGTAACCGCCGCGGGAAACAAACTTTCACTTAAATACGTGCATGATTTCAGAATTTAAAAAAATGATCAACCATATCCAATTAGTTTTTATTTTCAATATTAACAGAAGCTGCGATGGCCATCATTGTAGTCGCTCTACTGTAAGTCGTATGGAGAAAAATAACTTCTACCAAAGGAATCCCCTCACATCAAGGCATAGACGAACTGGAGGCACAGCTCATTAGTACGACCCCTACGAAGGACTCTTGATCTGCGGGACGCAGATCCCCCTCGACTCTCATCGTACCCCGCGATGAGCTACACATTCCAAGCTCTGTCGCAATATTCGCTTACAGCCCAACGTTCTATTTCCCTCGTCGCCCACCGCACCGTGTCAGCATTCTAAGTGCCGTTGACTCGCTGAAGCAGCGACTACGCTGAGACAGCGGTCACCATATCCGCTGTTGCACAACATCAGCAAGTTCGTGGACAGCAACGGACCAACGCTCAGCAATTGTGTGGACTATGAAACAACAACAACGTGGGACGGTCAAATTGCACTGTCTGCAATACGGACACCGACGCCGAGCCAACGTTAACAGCATAAACGAGGCTTGCAAACCAAACCTGACCATGAGTTGAGGCAGAATATCGAACTTGGATTCTTAATATTTAATTATCATTTAATAAACATATTATAACGATTTTAACTCAACTGGTACTAACTCCTGGGATAACCTTGGGATTCTTCTGGGTTAGCTTGCAGATCGTCATCGCAATGGCTAGGTAATGCAGCGGTTCGTCGCCATTGGATGACGAAACGGAATAACTTAACTTGCATATATATATACATATATTTAACTGCAACTTGTAAAAAGAGTGAAGAGAGTAAAGAGAATTAAGTTTTAAATTTTTTTAAATCATTTCATTATTCATTAATGAAACAATTTTCTTAAATATTCAGTGTAAATTCAAAATTTTATAAAGATTAACTTAACAAATTATACTTTAATATTTACAAACTAAATACATCATAATTATAATACAACATCTTTAATAAGCGGCACTTAAATGTCAAAATGCCAAAAGCGCACTCGCCGCAACGCCTAGCAATAGAAAATCTTTCATTTCAAAATTTTGGTTCTTTCATTTAACGATCTTCTTGGAAATGGCCTCATTAACTACTTGGTTAAATGGTAGGTCTTATCACGAACAAAAACATAGGGTGTTGCAACATTTGCAAATGGCATATTATTTGGCTTGGGAATATTATCAAATTGTTTCTAACCGCTTTTTGAAATTTTGACGCTGCGAAAATCCCGCCGTCGCTTTGACTGCTTTTAAAGCCAACTTCAATAAATATAAATTTGCATCTGCAACACCCTGCAAAGTAAAGAAAAAATGTTTTCTATAAATAAAATATTCGGAGCCGAAATGGGCATGTAATTCAAACGTGCTTGACGTCAATTGCTGCAATGCAATTCGGTAATTGACTTTTTTCATAAAAATCATGAGCAATAAAATCGCTTGTGCACGGTACTGCCAAGTGTTTACTGCAAAAAGTTTCCCAAATTGCTTGACACATTTCAGGTATGATCTTCCTTAGAGAACTTTCCGCAATTCGAAAATTGAATGACATTGCTCTAATTGACATCCCAGTTGACAGATATCTGTAATGTATAATTTATATTTTACAATTTCGGAAGGTCCCTCAATCAGCATCAGGAGCTGCAGCAGAGGAGCCACACATTTCGAAATTTAAATATTTCACCCTGATGAGCTTCCTGCGAGATAACTTTGCATTGACAGGGGACAGTAACATTGAACACATATGAACGAAATCACATTAATGGACGACAAATCAATGACAAGCTTTCAATTAAACGATAACAATACAGAGCCGACGACTTCCAATCAACAGAACAAACAACATGTAACTAAACGCAAGACAAACGAGGACGACGCGTAGTTGGACATAGATCGGAAAAAAACTTAAACTTTTGGAGACAGACGATCGAGCGATCACATAACGAAGACTCAGACCAATTACAGTTTTTTAAAAGCCTTTTACCATTGCTAAAAAATGTTACCCCCCTTCAAAAATTACAATTTAGGTCAATTTTAATTCAAAATGGAATTGAAATAACAAGAGAAGCGGAATTACAAAATTCTATTAATATGATAAATATTAATTTAAACTAATACATATTACATATTAAATAACAAATACAATAAATAAATTGCAAGATTTTGAGAAAATAATATAACAAAATCAAATGCTTATTAATTAAGAATAAATAAAATGGATTTTAATTTGATACCTTATTGTATCAAAAAGCATTTCTGTAGGTGAGATTGGCTTTCTGAAATTAGTTTCTATCAGGGATTAAAACCTTAACCGAAGCCGTAACCTTAGACCGGTAAAAACCGATTAAAATTAGGGACCGTAACCGAAAAAATTTTTTTTCACTATACCGAATCCTTAAAACCGAAACTCTTTAAACCGAAATAACAGTTTAGAAACCGATTAATTTATAAAGGTTAATTTCGGTTCTGGGCGTCGCGACGCGTCGCAGAAACGTATCAAAACTAAATGTCTACCAGTCTTCTGAATAGGTAGCCGACCGTTTCTTTAGCTTGCTCTCGATTTTCGACAAAGCAACATCAACTTTTGACGCTGAGCGCAAATTCTTATGAGCGTCGCGAGACGCTGGACAGAAACAACAACCACACAGACTTTCCACGCGACGATAGGGCAACAAAAGTGTTCATTTTGCTTTAATTTATGACTTCAGTGTTATTGTAGTGCTCATTGCAAATTTAGTGCCCACTTTCGTGCAACTTCAATTTTTGTTTTCGTGTGAGTTTCTTAAGAATTTCGTGGTGACATATCGGTGACATATTTATTTATATACATACACATACATATGCAAATACACTCAGTTGGGCACAGGGTACTTCGTAGGCGCGTCACGTTTTGTCTTGCTGCTCGCGATTGAAAAAAAAAACGCGCAACTTTGCTTTTTTACTCCAGTTAAATCGGTACTGGCTTTGAAAAGTGCATAAGTGCATGTTTGTGTTTGTACGTGTGTACAACTAAAATACATATGTACAATTTTAACTAGGACAAAAATTGATATTTTTGTAAAGAATTTTTTTTTTGTGAACCGAAACCGAACCGGTATTTCAAAACCGAAACTAACAAAAAACCGATAGCCGTTACGAACCCGATACTAAAAAAACCTTAATGCGAGCATAACCGAAACAGTAACTGAAACCGATACTTATTTCGGTTGGTTTCTATCTTCTGATTTTTTTTTTTTGGTAATTCCACATGAAATATTATCGAATGCTTAAATTTTCATTCCCGAATATTCGTAAATTCTTATTAGAAAATTTCGCAATGGAATAAACATGTGGTGGAATTCGCCCAACACTTATCTCTCTTTGTATATGAGATGCACCCACATTTCTCTCTTTTGTTTTGTCTTTTTTTTCTATAACTTTTACTTCTTTCGGTAAGAATAAATTGCCGCAGCCTTGCCGAAACCACATTGAAAGACAAACCATGAGAGACTAGAATTAAAGTGAGCATCAGCTTCAGTTTTAGCTTCCTGTGCATAAGAACTTCATCTTGCAGATATGCTGTGGGGTGATAAGCTTGCCCATAAGCACAGTAAGTTCCGCTTTCAGCCGCCAGTGTGCGCGCAGACTTAGTGTATACAACGTATCCAACACCCGCGTCCAGTCAGCACACTTTACGTAAGCAGCCCAACCAAGAAAACAAAGCTCATCAACTCCCGAAGTCAAAACAACAAGTTCAAATTACTTCTGCAGCGCATCCGTCACGTGCGGTGCAAGAGTACCAAGAGACATCGGACACCATCAGCGACAACGGTTGAGCTACAGCAACGACAACGGCTGAGCAACAACGTCGGCAGCGGCTTTAGCAGTTAGACTTCTTAAGAACCCAAACTATCCACTTTAAAATAGTTCTAATTTGACATCAATAAAGGCCAGTTGGCTTATTTTATTAATAAATTCCTAAAGGAAAATATTAATTTGCATAAACAAAATAAAAACCAGGTCTGAATCGAATTCAGGAATACCGCAAGTGTGTGGTGATTTCGTTGTGAAACCATTCAAATGAACGGGCTATTGAAATGAACGAGTGAACTTTTTCAGTCATTTGAGATGTGCGTCAAGTTAGCAACGGTTCACTATCAACGAAAGCGGAACTTGGTTTATGGAGTCGGAACCAGTTATGAATTTTCTTATTTTTAAATGTTTTTCCGCATTAAATCAATAATGTAATGAAGCAGAATTGTAGAAAATTGATTTATTTATAGTTTTTAGCAATATTTTTTTTGGCAATTTCAGTCTTTGAATTGGGTGAAACAAGTAAAGATAGGATGTGAAAAAACTTAAATTTTAACCATTTCTAAAATATCCAAGCTCAGAGAAGATGGCCCCAAAACCGCTAATGCACGATAAAAGCCTACAATTTCACCTTTCTAATGAGAACATTTAAAAAAAAATTTTTAACGGTTTAGATATATTTCGGAAAGAGCGCAGATACCTCAGTGAAAGGCTCAAACAAAATGACCGCCAACATAGCCCCAATTTTACAAACATTTTGCAGTAATTTGTATCAATTTCTATCAGACACATACATAAAATAACGTGGCAGCACTTCAACATACATATTTAATGTGGCACCGCTTAAAATATCGATGCTAACTTTTTTAAGTGCGCGGCCCCAGATTCTCGGTATGGGGGAATATAGGCCCCAATTTTACTAACATTTTGCAGTAATTTTTATCAATTTCTATCAGGCAGTTTTTGAGAAATTTAAATTTTTGTATTTTTTCCATTATAGCTAAGAGAAACATATGTACATAAAACAAAGTGGCAGCATTGTGTTTGCATATATGTAAATAAAGGCTGCCTGATTGATGCACATTTTCGTCATCTTTTTACTTTTTATGAATGAAAATTACCTAAAATCCACAAATTTTTACACCGCCATTCTCTAAGTTTTCCCGCAATTGGTCTTCAAAAACAGCCTGATTTGACGGAAAAAAGCTAAATTCGCAGAAGTGGTGTTTTGTTGCTCATGAGTGACTGAACAAAAAAGAGTTGCTCACTGAAATGAGCAAGTGAACATGTTCCTTCCAAGTTATTCTATTTTGCTCACTTGCTCCTTCTTGCTCACTTGCTCTTTCTTGTTCAGTTGTTCTGTTTTGCTCAGTTAATTCCTGTCCAGTTGTTTTTTCTTTATCATTATTGCTCATTTTTACGCACTTGCTCAAGTTCTCCTCTACGCTCATAGTTCCACCCCCAAATGGGGGGTGATTCATGATGAATTTAGCAGTAAAAATTAGATTGGGGTCTTATTTTTAAATCATCTATTAATTAAATTGCATTGTGCAATTTGTTACTACTATCGGCCATTTACCAACACTGTTTATTTTTTAAAATAAATTTTGGCTGCGGCACCCAGTTCTTAAGGCTGCGAAGTGTGTCACAAGCATAAAAATCCTTAAAATCAGCGGTGGGCAAGCCCTTGCTCACGCTACTCAGGCTGCTCGCCACGGTAAATTGGCTTGCTCGCGATTTTTGACAATACAACAACAACATTTGTTGACCCCCTGCGACGCGTACCGTCATAAAAGTGGTAATTTTGATATGATTTATGACTTCAGTAGCGTTTTGTACACTGTATGAAAAGTTTTGATGCGTTTTGAATTTTACCACATAATAAGCGTTCGACTTGCAAATAAAATTAATTGTTTTGGTTCGCTAAAACCAACAACAACCACACAGGATTTTCGTCGCGACGCATAGAGTAATAAATGTGTTCATTTTGCCTAAATTTATGACATTAGAAGTTGTGTTTGTTGAAGATATTGTTGTAGTGCTCACGCTTGCAAATTCCTTGCCCACCGCTGCTATAAATCCTTCTCAAATGGGTCGCCGTATCTCCTGATGCTTCACAGGACAATGTGGTCAAAAACAGCAACCAACAAATCAAAATAAACACAAGGTTGTTCGACGCCACACATAATTCACTACAAAAACTAGACGACATTGTGACGAGAGTGAACGTCATCGACGGAGATGTACATGTGGCTACAGCACTACTGCACAAGGCGATGATTCCGGTGAACCAGGTCGACGAGATGTCGACTGGCAAAGACGGGAGTCGTCAATACCAATCTACTGGACCATAAGGTAGTGGAGACTTTGTTGGCGGAAACACAGAGCTTAACATGCCAAAACGTGGTGGAGGCGGTGGAATAATGCGATCCGTCAATACTGACCAATGGAACCTCTCTCCTATAGGTTCTCTCACTGCCCAAGGTCGTGGACAAGAAATACCGTCTAATGTTCTTGTACCCTACAATTACCCCTGGGAAACAGGTAGTATTGAAATTTAATAAGTTGGCGATGGATCCCCAAGAGACCTATGCAGTACTGGGAAACTGCCTCTCGATTGGAAATACAACCGTTTGTCAGGAAAAAGACCTGACGGAACTTGATGAGAACAGCTGCATTGCTAGGTTGCTGAACGGAGGCCACGCCATTTGCGACTACCTGCGAAACGATCAAGAAATGGTTCAACTGGTGGACGACGGCACCCTATTCCTCACAAACTTCAACGGTACGATCGTGGCGGATTCAGGGAACCATCACCTATCGGTCACCTATCATTTATAGTCCAGTACGACAACGAAACCGTGAATATTGGAAACCTGTCCTACAGCAGCTGCCGTGCCAACCAATGTAACCGCCGCGGGAAACAAACTTTCACTTAAATACGTGCATGATTTCAGAATTTAAAAAAATGATCAACCATATCCAATTAGTTTTTATTTTCAATATTAACAGAAGCTGCGATGGCCATCATTGTAGTCGCTCTACTGTAAGTCGTATGGAGAAAAATAACTTCTACCAAAGGAATCCCCTCACATCAAGGCATAGACGAACTGGAGGCACAGCTCATTAGTACGACCCCTACGAAGGACTCTTGATCTGCGGGACGCAGATCCCCCTCGACTCTCATCGTACCCCGCGATGAGCTACACATTCCAAGCTCTGTCGCAATATTCGCTTACAGCCCAACGTTCTATTTCCCTCGTCGCCCACCGCACCGTGTCAGCATTCTAAGTGCCGTTGACTCGCTGAAGCAGCGACTACGCTGAGACAGCGGTCACCATATCCGCTGTTGCACAACATCAGCAAGTTCGTGGACAGCAACGGACCAACGCTCAGCAATTGTGTGGACTATGAAACAACAACAACGTGGGACGGTCAAATTGCACTGTCTGCAATACGGACACCGACGCCGAGCCAACGTTAACAGCATAAACGAGGCTTGCAAACCAAACCTGACCATGAGTTGAGGCAGAATATCGAACTTGGATTCTTAATATTTAATTATCATTTAATAAACATATTATAACGATTTTAACTCAACTGGTACTAACTCCTGGGATAACCTTGGGATTCTTCTGGGTTAGCTTGCAGATCGTCATCGCAATGGCTAGGTAATAACTTAACTTGCATATATTGTCATATATGCATATGTACATACACATTATTATATGTTAAACATACATACATACGTTAACATAATAACAGCTATGTATACAGCTATGAGCTTTGAGCTTTTGATGCATACAAGCTTGAGCTGCATAAAAGCTCATTACTTTAGTTAGTCTTAAGATCACGACCAATACGATCAGTTGAATTACTTCTTTAATAAAGTTTACTTTAAATTAACAAAAAGTCTACAACATAAATCTACATATTTTTCGGCGATTTGAACCGTGCCAAGAGAGCCCCAAATCGTAATACTTAACTGGCGACGAGGATTAAGGAAAGGAGAAAAGAAGCAATATTAACCAATGTTGCTAGAATCGGACATCAAGTCAACTCAATGTGGAAGCTTGCTTTAAAAGCAATTAATAATCAAAGTGCACGCGGATATTTCTTTTTATGTCGCACGTGTGAGCTGAGAAAAACAAATAAGCCACTAAAAGGGAATAAGACAACATACAAAAAAGCTCGTCTTATCTCTACGAACGGCCGCAGCTACAAATAGACGAAGACTGGACGACCGGCTTGGAGTCAAAAGCTTTAACACAAGAACTTGCCAACCGTGGAACAAAACAAAGAAAAACAGTTTTTATAAAAGAAATCAAAGTATCCAGGTATTTGTTCAACAATTCTTTTAGGGTACACATAATCACAAAAATGGATGCAAACGGTATGAACGCTTTCAATTTAACTTTGAACTGCTTGAAAAATGTGCAAAATTTTGATGGTACTGATTCGAACCAACTACCAGACTTTATTTCACAAATCGAAGCTATTATACCAGTTAAAGACCTGACGGAACTTGATGAGAACAGCTGCATTGCTAGGTTGCTGAACGGAGGCCACGCCATTTGCGACTACCTGCGAAACGATCAAGAAATGGTTCAACTGGTGGACGACGGCACCCTATTCCTCACAAACTTCAACGGTACGATCGTGGCGGATTCAGGGAACCATCACCTATCGGTCACCTATCATTTATAGTCCAGTACGACAACGAAACCGTGAATATTGGAAACCTGTCCTACAGCAGCTGCCGTGCCAACCAATGTAACCGCCGCGGGAAACAAACTTTCACTTAAATACGTGCATGATTTCAGAATTTAAAAAAATGATCAACCATATCCAATTAGTTTTTATTTTCAATATTAACAGAAGCTGCGATGGCCATCATTGTAGTCGCTCTACTGTAAGTCGTATGGAGAAAAATAACTTCTACCAAAGGAATCCCCTCACATCAAGGCATAGACGAACTGGAGGCACAGCTCATTAGTACGACCCCTACGAAGGACTCTTGATCTGCGGGACGCAGATCCCCCTCGACTCTCATCGTACCCCGCGATGAGCTACACATTCCAAGCTCTGTCGCAATATTCGCTTACAGCCCAACGTTCTATTTCCCTCGTCGCCCACCGCACCGTGTCAGCATTCTAAGTGCCGTTGACTCGCTGAAGCAGCGACTACGCTGAGACAGCGGTCACCATATCCGCTGTTGCACAACATCAGCAAGTTCGTGGACAGCAACGGACCAACGCTCAGCAATTGTGTGGACTATGAAACAACAACAACGTGGGACGGTCAAATTGCACTGTCTGCAATACGGACACCGACGCCGAGCCAACGTTAACAGCATAAACGAGGCTTGCAAACCAAACCTGACCATGAGTTGAGGCAGAATATCGAACTTGGATTCTTAATATTTAATTATCATTTAATAAACATATTATAACGATTTTAACTCAACTGGTACTAACTCCTGGGATAACCTTGGGATTCTTCTGGGTTAGCTTGCAGATCGTCATCGCAATGGCTAGGTAATAACTTAACTTGCATATATTGTCATATATGCATATGTACATACACATTATTATATGTTAAACATACATACATACGTTAACATAATAACAGCTATGTATACAGCTATGAGCTTTGAGCTTTTGATGCATACAAGCTTGAGCTGCATAAAAGCTCATTACTTTAGTTAGTCTTAAGATCACGACCAATACGATCAGTTGAATTACTTCTTTAATAAAGTTTACTTTAAATTAACAAAAAGTCTACAACATAAATCTACATATTTTTCGGCGATTTGAACCGTGCCAAGAGAGCCCCAAATCGTAATACTTAACTGGCGACGAGGATTAAGGAAAGGAGAAAAGAAGCAATATTAACCAATGTTGCTAGAATCGGACATCAAGTCAACTCAATGTGGAAGCTTGCTTTAAAAGCAATTAATAATCAAAGTGCACGCGGATATTTCTTTTTATGTCGCACGTGTGAGCTGAGAAAAACAAATAAGCCACTAAAAGGGAATAAGACAACATACAAAAAAGCTCGTCTTATCTCTACGAACGGCCGCAGCTACAAATAGACGAAGACTGGACGACCGGCTTGGAGTCAAAAGCTTTAACACAAGAACTTGCCAACCGTGGAACAAAACAAAGAAAAACAGTTTTTATAAAAGAAATCAAAGTATCCAGGTATTTGTTCAACAATTCTTTTAGGGTACACATAATCACAAAAATGGATGCAAACGGTATGAACGCTTTCAATTTAACTTTGAACTGCTTGAAAAATGTGCAAAATTTTGATGGTACTGATTCGAACCAACTACCAGATTTTATTTCACAAATCGAAGCTATTATACCAATGTTCAATAATTTCGACGAAGATACACTCAAAATTTTATATGGCTTCATAAGAAATAAATGTGTAGGAATTTCTAGACCAGTTATCCATAGATATGGTACAGTTGCGTCATGGAATAAACTCAAAGAAATCTTGCTTAAACATTTCGGAGAAAAAGAGAATAGCGACACGTTAATGGATATGTTAAAGCTATGTAGGGTCGATTCTACGATAGAACAATACTATGATAAAATTAATGATGTAGCAAACCGTTTACATAACCGAATATTAACTCATAATGACCAGACATTTAGCACAAGCGAGGTTAATAGGATTTCCTTGCGCGTTTTCAGAGACAATTTGCCCGAACCGACTAAAACAATGATTTTCGCTAGAAATCCAGAAACGCTCGATGACGCTTATAAAATAATCGAGGACGCTCGACAGCAAAATTACACGATTTTTGGATCCACTCGCAAGTCCAAGAATAACAAACCGAACTATAGGACCAATTTTAGTGACGATAACCAAAATTCGAATGAACAACTAACCATTGCACCCCAAACGGAGGAGTCTAACAAGGGTCAGCCAAATAATTCATTCAGATCTGGCAGAAATTATGAAAGGAATAATTACTCTAAAACCCAAGAATCTCAAAGACAGACGAATGATATTTCAGCTAGCACTAGTACAAGACTTTCAACCAATAGCAGAAACAGCCAAAGTTCTGTACAAAACAGGCCAACCGTTGAGCCAATGGACATGAATCAATCAAGTGTAAATTTTCAATTAGAGGGGTCAAAGGTCTACCATATATAATAATTAAAACCAAATTGGGGACACTTAGGTTCGTAATTGATGCTGGAGCCGAGTTCAGCATCATAAACGAAAGTGTGTGTAATCCAAAATGGAAATCTGATATTGATATAGAAATAAGAGCGTTAGGAAACATAATTAAAATCAATAAAATGTGCAGATTTCCATGTTTTAAAGAATTTAATTCAGATAATTATTGGTGTGAATTTTTCGAATACAATTTTCACCAAAATTTCGATGGCTTAATTGGAGGAAACCTGCTTAATGACCTTAATGCAATTATTGATTATCCTAACAGACAGTTGAGAATCAATGACGTTTCCTTAAAACTATATATTCAGGAAAGCCAAAATAATATCGATAAACATGTGGCTATAAACAGCCTAAATCAAACGAATGCATTAAACCAACAAACTAGACTTCTTCTGGAGCAGCTATTAAACAAATTCAATTGTCTTTTTTATAAAGAAGGCCAACAATTAACTTTTACTAGCGAAATCAAACACAGTATTATAACGAAGAATGATATCCCTTGTTACTCAAAAGCCTATAAGTATCCTGAGATACATAAGGAAGAGGTTAACAGACAAATTGATGAAATGCTTAAACAGGGAATTATCAGACATTCCAAAAGTCCGTATAACAGTCCGCTATGGGTAGTACAGAAAAAAACAGATGCCTCAAATCTGAATAAATGGCGGTTAGTCATCGATTACCGAAAGTTAAATAAAGAAACTATTGAAGATCGGTTCCCCATACCAAATATAGACGAAATATTTGACAAATTAGGAGGATGCCAATTTTTCACTACCTTAGACCTTGCGAAAGGGTTCTATCAGATTGAAATGAGTCCTGCTGATGTGCACAAGACTGCATTCTCTACAACCAACGGCCATTACGAGTTTTTACGTATGCCATTCGGTCTAAGAAATGCACCATCCACCTTTCAGCGTCTTATGAATAATCTTCTCAGCCCTTTCATAGGCCGAATATGTTTAGTATATATGGACGATGTTCTCATTTTTTCTAAAAGCATAGAAGAACATGTTGAGCACATTACTACAATATTTCAGCGCTTACTGAATTCCAACCTAAAGCTCCAAATCGACAAATGTCATTTTGCCAAAACGGAGATCGAATTTTTAGGTCACATTGTCAATTCGGAAGGGCTCAAACCTAGTCAAACAAAAATTGACGCAATTTATAGAATAAAACTGCCATCAAATCAGAAACAGATTAAGAGCTTTTTGGGCATGACGGGCTACCTAAGACGGTACATAAAGGATTACGCTAAAGTCGCACAACCCCTTATCAAATATTTAAAAAAAACACACTAGAGTAAATATATGCGATGAGGAGTATAAAGAAGCATTCGATAAACTCAAATTACTAATTACAAGCGATCCTATAGTTGTATATCCTGACTTTAAAAAGCAATTTACATTGGTCACAGACGCTAGTAATTACGCTCTAGGTGCCGTTCTAATGCAAGATGACAAAGTAATTTGTTATGCTAGCCGTACACTAAAGACCCACGAACTTAGCTATAGTACGATAGAAAAAGAGCTCCTGGCCATTTATTGGGCTACAAAACATTTCAAATATTATATATATGGAAGGAAATTCGTAATAAAAACGGACCACAGGCCATTGGTATGGCTGAATAATTTGAAAGAGCCAAATTTAAAACTGCAACGTTGGAAAATTCAATTAAACGAGTTTGATTTTGACTTATCCTTTATAAAAGGAAAGGAAAATGCGTTAGCAGACGGACTCAGTAGAATAGTTGACACGGACAACGCAAAAAACGAAGACAGTCTAGACAGTAAAATCGACATTGACTCCGAAGATATTTTTTTCTTTGAAGTTGAACAGAATTTCCAAAAGAAAGCTACGAAAACCGGAACTGAAGATCAAGATTTCTCCGAGTGTATGATTCGAATGTTTACAAGCGATTTGGACGACTTAGAAACAGCTCATAGCGCAGAATCGGACGATCGCAACTTCATTCCAATTACTGAAAAGAGCCTTAATATTTTTAAAATACAAATTATACTCAAAGTTGGGGAAAACGAATCACGAACCACAAAAATTTTGTACAAAAGAAAAGTAAGACACATTGTTAAAACGAATGGCAGCCCTAACAATTTATTAAAAGCAATGCAAGAAATTATACCCGAAAAAGGACTTGTTGTCATTTACTGCGAAAATACTAACTTATACTTAATGTTTCAAGAAACGTTTAGACAATACTTCTCCAGTAATACAAACTTGAGAATACTAAAATCATGTATATTGCTAGAAGATATTACTGATAAAGAAAAGATGTTGAACATAATCGAAAAAGAACACTTAAAAAATAATCATAGGGGGATCAATGAAATCTTTTTAGAAATTAAGCAATTATACTATTATCCGAATTTGATAAAAGAAATACAAAAGTATATAAATAACTGTAGTATATGTAATGCTGCTAAATATGATCGCCATCCGATAAAATATAATCTTTGTCTAACCGAAACGCCTGAAAAACAAAATGATATAATTCATATGGACATTTGGTTTCCGCAAAGAAATATTATGTATCTTACTACAATCGATAAACTAACTAAATATGCAACATGTCACTATCTCAAAGACAGAACTTGGATTTCTCTACTTAATGCAATTAAATAAAGAATACAGTACTTAGGAAAACCGAATAAAATTGTAACTGATAATGAATTTAATATAATAATCATTAAGCAATATCTCCAAGATAACGATGTACAGATACATTTTACAACTCCATATAAGAAAACAGGGAACTCAGATATTGAAAGACTGCACTTAACTTTAAACGAACATATACGATTATTTAATGCAGATCCCAATAACAACGATACTGTCCAAGAGAAAGTTCTAAAAGCTATAATCCTATACAATAACACGATCCATAGCACTACCAGCGTCAGACCCATTGACTTCTTGAATAATTTACTTTCTCTCGAGGATATTTCTAATCTATCTAAAAAAATGGAAGACAATAAGAGATCACAATTCTTAAAACAAACTAATGAAGATAATCGCAATTTCGAAAATGAATTTGTAAACAACAATAAAATAGGAAAATCTCAACCCAAATATAAGCAAATAGAAGGTTATAAACCGGATGGAAATTATTTAATATCAACTGATAATCCACAAATTAAAATATATAAGGATCAAATAAAAAGAAAATACAATTGTCAAGAAATAAATATGTAAGAAATATCAAAGGAAACTATAAATGTATGTACCAGGATATTATTGTTATCTTAATACTATAATTTGTTAACCTTCAACAATATGTATTGCCGAAACTTGTGCGGGGGATGTCATATATGCATATGTACATACACATTATTATATGTTAAACATACATACATACGTTAACATAATAACAGCTATGTATACAGCTATGAGCTTTGAGCTTTTGATGCATACAAGCTTGAGCTGCATAAAAGCTCATTACTTTAGTTAGTCTTAAGATCACGACCAATACGATCAGTTGAATTACTTCTTTAATAAAGTTTACTTTAAATTAACAAAAAGTCTACAACATAAATCTACATATTTTTCGGCGATTTGAACCGTGCCAAGAGAGCCCCAAATCGTAATACTTAACTATATATATACATATATTTAACTGCAACTTGTAAAGAGAGTGAAGAGAGTAAAGAGAATTAAGTTTTAAATTTTTTTAAATCATTTCATTATTCATTAATGAAACAATTTTCTTAAATATTCAGTGTAAATTTAAAATTTTATAAAGATTAACTTAACAAATTATACTTTAATATTTACAAACTAAATACATCATAATTATAATACAACATCTTTAATAAGCGGCACTTTAATGTCAAAATGCCAAAAGCGCACTCGACGCAACGCCTAGCAATAGAAAATCTTTCATTTCAAAATTTTGGTTCTTTCATTTAACGATCTTCTTGGAAATGGCCTCATTAAATACTTGGTTAAAGTGTAGGTCTTATCACGAACAAAAACATAGGGTGTTGCAACATTTGCAAATGGCATATTATTTGGCTTGGGAATATTATCAAATTGTTTCTAACCGCTTTTTGAAATTTTGACGCTGCGAAAATCCCGCCGTCGCTTTGACTGCTTTTAAAGCCAACTTCAATAAATATAAATTTGCATCTGCAACACCCTGCAAAGTAAAGAAAAAATTTTTTCTATAAATAAAATATTCGGAGCCGAAATGGGCATGTAATTCAAACGTGCTTGACGTCAATTGCTGCAATGCAATTCGGTAATTGACTTTTTTCATAAAAATCATGAGCAATGATTATAAAATCGCTTGTGCACGGTACTGCCAAGTGTTTACTGCAAAAAGTTTCCCAAATTGCTTGACACATTTCAGGTATGATCTTCCTTAGAGAACTTTCCGCAATTCGAAAATTGAATGACATTGCTCTAATTGACATCCCAGTTGACAGATATCTGTAATGTATAATTTATATTTTACAATTTCGGAAGGTCCTTCAATCAGCATCAGGAGCTGCAGCAGAGGAGCCACACATTTCGAAATTTAAATATTTCACCCTGATGAGCTTCCTGCGAGATAACTTTGCATTGACAGGGGACAGTAACATTGAACACATATGAACGAAATTACATTAATGGACGACAAATCAATGACAAGCTTTCAATTAAACGATAACAATACAGAGCCGACGACTTCCAATCAAAAGAACAAACAACATGTAACTAAACGCAAGACAAACGAGGACGACGCGTAGTTGGACATAGATCGGAAAAAAACTTAAACTTTTGGAGACAGACGATCGAGCGATCACATAACGAAGACTCAGACCAATTACAGTTTTTTAAAAGCCTTTTACCATTGCTAAAAAATGTTACCCCCCTTAAAAAATTACAATTTAGGTCAATTTTAATTCAAAATGGAATTGAAATAACAAGAGAAGCGGAATTACAAAATTCTATTAATATGATAAATATTAATTTAAACTAATACATATTACATATTAAATAACAAATACAATAAATAAATTGCAAGATTTTGAGAAAATAATATAACAAAATCAAATGCTTATTAATTAAGAATAAATAAAATGGATTTTAATTTGATACCTTATTGTATCAAAAAGCATTTCTGTAGGTGAGATTGGCTTTCTGAAATTAGTTTCTATCAGGGATTAAAACCTTAACCGAAGCCGTAACCTTAGACCGGTAAAAACCGATTAAAATTAGGGACCGTAACCGAAAAAATTTTTTTCACTATACCGAATCCTTAAAACCGAAACTCTTTAAACCGAAATAACAGTTTAGAAACCGATTAATTTATAAAGGTTAATTTCGGTTCTGGGCGTCGCGACGCGTCGCAGAAACGTATCAAAACTAAATGTCTACCAGTCTTCTGAATAGGTAGCCGACCGTTTCTTTAGCTTGCTCTCGATTTTCGACAAAGCAACATCAACTTTTGACGCTGAGCGCAAATTCTTATGAGCGTCGCGAGACGCTGGACAGAAACAACAACCACACAGACTTTCCACGCGACGATAGGGCAACAAAAGTGTTCATTTTGCTTTAATTTATGACTTCAGTGTTTTTGTAGTGCTCATTGCAAATTTAGTGCCCACTTTCGTGCAACTTCAATTTTTGTTTTCGTGTGAGTTTCTTAAGAATTTCGTGGTGACATATCGGTGACATATTTATTTATATACATACACATACATATGCAAATACACTCAGTTGGGCACAGGGTACTTCGTAGGCGCGTCACGTTTTGTCTTGCTGCTCGCGATTGAAAAAAAAAACGCGCAACTTTGCTTTTTTACTCCAGTTAAATCGGTACTGGCTTTGAAAAGTGCATAAGTGCATGTTTGTGTTTGTACGTGTGTACAACTAAAATACATATGTACAATTTTAACTAGGACAAAAATTGATATTTTTGTAAAGAATTTTTTTTTTGTGAACCGAAACCGAACCGGTATTTCAAAACCGAAACTAACAAAAAACCGATAACCGTTACGAACCCGATACTAAAAAAACCTTAATGCGAGCATAACCGAAACCGTAACTGAAACCGATATTTGTTTCGGTTGGTTTCTATCTTCTGATTTTTTTTTTGGTAATTCCACATGAAATATTATCGAATGCTTAAATTTTCATTCCCGAATATTCGTAAATTCTTATTAGAAAATTTCGCAATGTGGTGGAATTCGCCCAACACTTATCTCTCTTTGTATATGAGATGCACCCACATTTCTCTCTTTTGTTTTGTCTTTTTTTTTCTATAACTTTTACTTCTTTCGGTAAGAATAAATTGCCGCAGCCTTGCCGAAACCACATTGAAAGACAAACCATGAGAGTCTAGAATTAAAGTGAGCATCAGCTTCAGTTTAAGCTTCCTGTGTGCGCGGCATAAGAACTTCATCTCGCAGATATGCTGTGGGGTGATAAGCTTGCCGATAAGCACAGCTGTAAGTTCCGCTTTCAGCCGTCAGTGTGCGGGCAGCCTTAGTGTATACAACGTATCCAACACCCGCGTCCAGTCAGCACACTTTACGTAAGCAGCCCAACTAAGAAAACAAATCTCATCAACTCCCGAAGTCAAAACAACAAGTTCCAATTACTTCTGCAGCGCATCCGTCACGTGCGGTGCATCAGCATATCTTGCGCAAAGGTGAAGTCGTGGGAGTACCAAGAGACATCGGACACCATCAGCGACAACGGTTGAGCTACGGTCGGCAGCGGCTTTAGCAGTTAGACTTCTTAAGAACCCAAACTATCCACTTTAAAATAGTTCTAATTTGACATCAATAAAGGCCAGTTGGCTTATTTTATTAATAAATTCCTAAAGGAAAATATTAATTTGCATAAACAAAATAAAAACCAGGTCTGAATCGAATTCAGGAATACCGCAAGTGTGTGGTGATTTCGTTGTGAAACCATTCAAATGAACGGGCTATTGAAATGAACGAGTGAACTTTTTCAGTCATTTGAGATGTGCGTCAAGTTAGCAACGGTTCACTATCAACGAAAGCGGAACTTGGTTCATGGAGTCGGAACCAGTTATGAATTTTCTTATTTTTAAATGTTTTTCCGCATTAAATCAATAATGTAATGAAGCAGAATTGTAGAAAATTGATTTATTTATAGTTTTTAGCAATATTTTTTTTGGCAATTTCAGTCTTTGAATTGGGTGAAACAAGTAAAGATAGAATGTGAAAAAACTTAAATTTTAACCATTTCTAAAATATCCAAGCTCAGAGAAGATGGCCCCAAAACCGCTAATGCACGATAAAAGCCTACAATTTCACCTTTCTAATGAGAACATTTAAAAAAAATTTTTTAACGGTTTAGATATATTTCGGAAAGAGCGCAGATACCTCAGTGAAAGGCTCAAACAAAATGACCGCCAAAATATATGCCTTTTTCTCAAACCTTAATATCTTTTCTCAGGAAAAACGGACCAAAAAACGGCACATAGCAAGTTAAAGCAACAAGTTTGAAGAAGCTTTTAGCTAGAAAATTAATAAATTGTAAAGAAACCCCAAAAAGTTCATGAGTAAGAACTGGTAGCACCAACGTGAACTGACCTACTACGCAACAGAAAGCTGGCTGATATGGTTCGGATTATATGAGTTTGTTTACAGCAGAAAGCTGACTGCTAAATAATTTCGTGGCTAATGTGGCTAATGTGGCTAACATGGCCCCAGATGCACGGTATGGGAAAACATAGTCCCAATTTTACTAACATTTTGCAGTAATTTTTATCAATTTCTATCAGACACATACATAAAATAACGTGGCAGCACTTCAACATACATATTTAATGTGGCACCGCTTAAAATATCGATGCTAACTTTTTTAAGTGCGCGGCCCCAGATTCTCGGTATGGGGGAATATAGGCCCCAATTTTACTAACATTTTGCAGTAATTTTTATCAATTTCTATCAGGCAGTTTTTGAGAAATTTAAATTTTTGTATTTTTTCCATTATAGCTAAGAGAAACATATGTACATAAAACAAAGTGGCAGCATTGTGTTTGCATATATGTAAATAAAGGCTGCCTGATTGATGCACATTTTCGTCGTCTTTTTACTTTTTATGAATGAAAATTACCTAAAATCCACAACATTTTTACACCGCCATTCTCTAAGTTTCCCCGCAATTGGTCTTCAAAAACAGCCTGATTTGACGGAAAAAAGCTAAATTCGCAGAAGTGGTGTTTTGTTGCTCATGAGTGACTGAACAAAAAAGAGTTGCTCACTGAAATGAGCAAGTGAACATGCTCCTTCCAAGTTATTCTATTTTGCTCACTTGCTCTTTCTTGCTCACTTGCTCTTTCTTGTTCAGTTGTTCTGTTTTGCTCAGTTAATTCCTGTCCAGTTGTTTTTTCTTTATCATTATTGCTAATTTTTACGCACTTGCTCAAGTTCTCCTCTACGCTCATAGTTCCACCCCAAAATGGGGGGTGATTCATGATGAATTTAGCAGTAAAAATTAGATTGGGGTCTTATTTTTAAATTATCTATTAATTAAATTGCATTGTGCAATTTGTTACTACTATCGTCCGTTTACCAACACTGTTTATTTTTTAAAATAAATTTTGGCTGCGGCACCCAGTTCTTAGGGCTGCGAAGTGTGTCACAAGCATAAAAATCCTTAAAATCAGCGGTGGGCAAGCCCTTTCTCACGCTACTCAGGCTGCTCGCCACGGTAAATTGGCTTGCTCGCGATTTTTGAAAATACAACAACAACATTTGTTGACCCCCTGCGACGCGTACCGTCATAAAAGTGGTAATTTTGCTATGATTTATGACTTCAGTAGCGTCTTGTACACTGTATGAAAAGTTTTGATGCGTTTTGAATTTTACCACATAATAAGCGTTCGACTAGCAAATAAAATTTATTGTTTTGGTTCGCTAAAACCAACAACAACCACACAGGATTTTCGTCGCGACGCATAGAGTAATAAATGTGTTCATTTTGCCTAAATTTATGACATTAGAAGTTGTGTTTGTTGAAGATATTGTTGTAGTGCTCACGCTTGCAGATTCCTTGCCCACCGCTGCTATAAATCCTTCTCAAGTGGTCTTCGAAGTTCTTTTGAAATTGAAACTTCGCCAACTATCTAATGTATTGCAAAAAGCTACGGACGGAATCACAAAGATGATCGCTACAGCACACCCGAAGCCACGCTCCACAAACTGGTTGGGATCCGCTTGAAAATGGGCTGCCGTATCTCCTGATGCTTCGGACTGGAGTATTATCCTCCAGTCACAGGACAATGTAGTCAAAAACAGCAACCAACATATCAAAATAAACACAAGGTTGTTCGACGCCACACATAATTCACTACAAAAACTAGACGACATTGTGACGAGAGTGAACGTCATCGACGGAGATGTACATGTGGCTACAGTACTACTGCACAAGGCGATGATTCTGGTGAACCAGGTCGACGAGATCACGAGGGCTTGTCAACTGGGAAAGACGGGAGTCGTCAATACCAATCTACTGGACCATAAGGAAGTGGAGACTTTGTTGACGGAAACACAGAGCTTAACATGCCAAAACGTGGTGGAGGCGGTGGAATAATACGATCCGTCAATACTGACCAATGGAACCTCTCTCCTATAGGTTCTCTCACTGCCCAAGGTCGTGGACAAGAAATACCGTCTAATGTTCTTGTACCCTACAATTACCCCTGGGAAACAGGTAGTATTGAAATTTAATAAGTTGGCGATAAATCCCCAAGAGACCTATGCAGTACTGGGAAACTGCCTCTCGATTGGAAATACAACCGTTTGTCAGGAAAAAGACCTGACGAAACTTGATGAGAACAGCTGCATTGCTAGGTTGCTGAAAGGAGGCCACGCCATTTGCGACTACCTGCGAAACGATCAAGAAATGGTTCAACTGGTGGACGACGGCACCCTATTCCTCACAGACTTCAACGGTACGATCGTGGCGGATTCAGGGAACCATCACCTATCGGTCACCTATCATTTATAGTCCAGTACGACAACGAAACCGTGAATATTGGAAACCTGTCCTACAGCAGCTGCCGTGCCAACCAATGTAACCGCCGCGGGAAACAAACTTTCACTTAAATACGTGCATGATTTCAGCGTTAAGAATTTAAAAAAATTATCAACCATATCCAATAAGTTTTTATTTTCAATATTAACAGAAGCTGCGATGGCCATCATTGTAGTCGCTCTACTGTAAGTCGTATGGAGAAAAATAACTTCTACCAAAGGAATCCCCTCACATCAAGGCATAGACAAACTGGAGGCACAGCTCATTAGCACGACCCCTACGAAGGACTCTTGATCTGCGGGAAGCAGATCTTTGAAGAGGGAGGAGTTAACAGTGCAGTTATTCCCCCTCGACTCTCATCGTACCCCGCGATGAGCTACACATTCCAAGCTCTGTCGCAATATTCGCTTACAGCCCAACGTTCTACTTCCCTCGTCGCCCACCGCACCGTGTCAGCATTCTAAGTGCCGTTGACTCGCTGAAGCAGCGATTACGCTGAGACAGCGGTCACCATATCCGCTGTTGCACAACATCAGCAAGTTCGGGGACAGCAACGGACCAACGCTCAGCAATTGTGTGGTCTATGAAACAACAACAACGTGGGACGGTCAAATTGCACTGTCTGCAATACGGACACCGACGCCAAGCCAACGTTAACGGCATAAACGAGGCTTGCAAACCAAACCTGACCATGAGTTGAGGCAGAATATCGAACTTGGATTCTTAATATTTAATTATCATTTAATAAACATATTATAACGATTTTAACTCAACTGGTACTAACTCCTGGGATAACCTTGGGATTCCTCTGGGTTAGCTTGTAGATCATCATCGCAATGGCTAGGTAATGCAGCGGTTCGTCGCCATTGGATGACGAAACGAAATAACTTAACTTGCATATATATATACATATATTTACATTTGTTATTAGCTGCAACTTGTAAAGAGAGTGAAGAGAGTAAAGAGAATTAAATTTTAAATTTTTTTAAATCATTTCATTATTCATTAATGAAACAATTTTCTTAAATATTCAGTGTAAATACAAAATTTTATAAAGATTAACTTAACAAATTATACTTTAATATTTACAAGCTAAATACATCACATTTATAATACAAAATCTTTAATAAGCGGCACTTTAATGTCAAAATGCCAAAAGCGCACTCGACGCAACGACTAGCAATAGAAAATCTTTCATTTCAAAATTTTGGTTCTTTCATTTAACGATCTTCTTGGAAATGGCCTCATTAACTACTTGGTTAAAGGGTAGGTCTCATCACGAACAAAAACATAGGGTGTTGCAACATTTGCAAATGGCATATTATTTGGCTTGGGAATATTATCAAATTGTTTCTAACCGCTTTTTGAAATTTTTACGCTGCGAAAATCCCGCCGTCGCTTTGACTGCTTTTAAAGCCAACTTCAATAAATATAAATTTGCATCTGCAACACCCTGCAAAGTAAAGAAAAAATTTTTTCTATAAATAAAATATTCGGAGCCGAAATGGGCATGTAATTCAAACGTGCTTGACGTCAATTGCTGCAATGCAATTCGGTAATTGACTTTTTTCATAAAAATCATGAGCAATGATTATAAAATCGCTTGTGCACGGTACTGCTAAGTGTTTACTGCAAAAAGTTTCCCAAATTGCTTGACACATTTCAGGTATGATCTTCCCTAGAGAACTTTCCGCAATTCGAAAATTGAATGACATTGCTCTAATTGACATCTCAGTTGACATATCTGTAATGTATAATTTATATTTTACAATTTCAGAAGTCGATTGCAAAAAAAAATTTCAATATTTAAAGGATGAATATCGGAAGGCCCTGCGGAAGGTCCCTCAATCAGCATCAGGAGCTGCAGCAGAGGAGCCACACATTTCGAAATTTAAATATTTCACCCTGATGAGCTTCCTGCGAGATAACTTTGCATTGACAGGGGACAGTAACATTGAACACATATGAACCAAATTACATGAATGGACGACAAATCAATGACAAGCTTTCAATTAAACGATAACAATACAGAGCCGACGACTTCCAATCAACAGAACAAACAACATGTAACTAAACGCAAGACAAACGAGGACGACGCGTAGTTGGACATAGAGCGGAAAAAAACTTAAACTTTTGGAGACAGACGATCGAGCGATCACATAACGAAGACTCGGACCAATTACAGTTTTTTAAAAGCCTTTTACCATTTCTAAAAAATGTTACCCCCCTTAAAAAATTACAATTTAGGTCAATTTTAATTCAAAATGGAATTGAAATAACAAGAGAAGCGGAATTACAAAATTCTATTAATATGATAAATATTAATTTAAACTAATACATATTACATATTAAATAACAAATACAATAAATAAATTGCAAGATTTTGAGAAAATAATATAACAAAATCAAATGCTTATTAATTAAGAATAAATAAAATGGATTTTAATTTGATACCTTATTGTATCAAAAAGCATTTCTGTAGGTGAGATTGGCTTTCTGAAATTAGTTTCTATCAGGGATTAAACCGTTTAGTAACCGATTAATTTATAAAGGTTAATTTCGGTTCTGGGCGTCGCGACGCGTCGCAGAAACGTATCAAAACTAAATGTCTACCAGTCTTCTGAATAGGTAGCCGACCGTTTCTTTGGCTTGCTCTCGATTTTCGACAAAGCAACATCAACTTTTGACGCTAAGCGCAAATTCTTATGAGCGTCGCGAGACGCTGGACAGAAACAACAACCACACAGACTTTCCACGCGACGATAGGACAACAAAAGTGTTCATTTTGCTTTAATTTATGACGTCAGTGTTTTTTGTAGTGCTCATTGCAAATTTAGTGCCCACTTTCGTGCAACTTCAATTTTTGTTTTCGTGTGAGTTTCTTAAGAATTTCGTGGTGACATATCGGTGACATATTTATTTATATACATACACATACATATGCAAATACACTCAGTTGGGCACAGGGTACTTCGTAGGCGCGTCACGTTTTGTCTTGCTGATCGCGATTGAAAAAAAAAAACGCGCAACTTTGCTTTTTTACTCCAGTTAAATGGGTACTGGCTTTGAAAAGTGCATACGTGCATGTTTGTGTTTGTTCGTGTGTACAACTAAAATACATATGTACAATTTTAACTAGGACAAAAATTGATATTTTTGTAAAGAATTTTTTTTTTGTGAACCGAAACCGAACCGGTATTTCAAAACCGAAACTAACAAAAAACCGATAACCGTTACGAACCCGATACTAAAAAAACCTTAATGCGAGCATAACCGAAACCGTAACTGAAACCGATATTTGTTTCGGTTGGTTTCTATCTTCTGATTTTTTTTTGGTAATTCCACATGAAATATTATCGAATGCTTAAATTTTCATTCCCGAATATTCGTAAATTCTTATTAGAAAATTTCGCAATGGAATAAACATGTGGTGGAATTCGCCCAACACTTATCTCTCTTTGTATATGAGATGCACCCACATTTCTCTCTTTTGTTTTGTCTTTTTTTTTCTATAACTTTTACTTCTTTCGGTAAGAATAAATTGCCGCAGCCTTGCCGAAACCACATTGAAAGACAAACCATGAGAGTCTAGAATTAAAGTGAGCATCAGCTTCAGTTTAAGCTTCCTGTGTGCGCGGCATAAAAACTTCATCTCGCAGATATGCTGTGGGGTGATAAGCTTGCCCATAAGTACAGCTGTAAGTTCCGCTTTCAGCCGTCAGTGTGCGCGCAGCCTTAGTGTATACAACGTATCCAACACCCGCGTCCAGTCAGCACACTTTACGTAAGCAGCCCAACTAAGAAAACAAAGCTCATCAACTCCCGAAGTCAAAACAACAAGTTCCAATTACTTCTGCAGCGCATCCGTCACGTGCGGTGCATCAGCATATCTTGCGCAAAGGTGAAGTCGTGGGAGTACCAAGAGACATCGGACACCATCAGCGACAACGGTTGAGCTACAGCAACGACAACGGCTGAGCAACAACGTCGGCAGCGGCAGACACGACGTCGGCAGCGGCTTTAGCAGTTAGACTTCTTAAGAACCCAAACTATCCACTTTAAAATAGTTCTAATTTGACATCAATAAAGGCCAGTTGGCTTATTTTATTAATAAATTCCTAAAGGAAAATATTAATTTGCATAAACAAAATAAAAACCAGGTCTGAATCGAATTCAGGAATACCGCAAGTGTGTGGTGATTTCGTTGTGAAACCATTCAAATGAACGGGCTATTGAAATGAACGAGTGAACTTTTTCAGTCATTTGAGATGTGCGTCAAGTTAGCAACGGTTCACTATCAACGAAAGCGGAACTTGGTTCATGGAGTCGGAACCAGTTATGAATTTTCTTATTTTTAAATGTTTTTCCGCATTAAATCAATAATGTAATGAAGCAGAATTGTAGAAAATTGATTTATTTATAGTTTTTAGCAATATTTTTTTGGCAATTTCAGTCTTTGAATTGGGTGAAACAAGTAAAGATAGGATGTGAAAAAACTTAAATTTTAACCATTTCTAAAATATCCAAGCTCAGAGAAGTTGGCCCCAAAACCGCTAATGCACGATAAAAGCCTACAATTTCACCTTTCTAATGAGAACATTTAAAAAATTTTTTTTAACGGTTTAGATATATTTCGGAAAGAGCGCAGATACCTCAGTGAAAGGCTCAAACAAAATGACCGCCAAAATATATGCCTTTTTCTCAAACCTTAATATCTTTTCTCAGGAAAAACGGACCAAAAAACGGCACATAGCAAGTTAAAGCAACAAGTTTGAAGAAGCTTTTAGCTAGAAAATTAATTAATTGTAAAGAAACCCCAAAAAGTTCATGAGTAAGAACTGGTAGCACCAACGTGAACTGACCTACTACGCAACAGAAAGCTGGCTGATATGGTTCGGATTATATGAGTTTGTTTACAGCAGAAAGCTGACTGCTAAATAATTTCGTGGCTAATGTGGCTAACATGGCCCCAGATGCACGGTATGGGAAAACATAGCCCCAATTTGACTAACATTTTGCAGTAATTTTTATCAATTTCTATCAGACACATACATAAAATAACGTGGCAGCACTTCAACATACATATTTAATGTGGCACCGCTTAAAATATCGATGCTAACTTTTTTAAGTGCGCGGCCCCAGATTCTCGGTATGGGGGAATATAGGCTCCAATTTTACTAACATTTTGCAGTAATTTTTATCAATTTCTATCTGGCAGTTTTTGAGAAATTTAAATTTTTGTATTTTTTCCATTATAGCTAAGAGAAACATATGTACATAAAACAAAGTGGCAGCATTGTGTTTGCATATATGTAAATAAAGGCTGCCTGATTGATGCACATTTTTGTCGTCTTTTTACTTTTATGAATGAAAATTACCTTAAATCCACAACATTTTTACACCGCCATTCTCTAAGTTTTCCCGCAATTGGTCTTCAAAAACAGCCTGATTTGACGGAAAAAAGCTAAATTCGCAGAAGTGGTGTTTTGTTGCTCATGAGTGACTGAACAAAAAAGAGTTGGTCACTGAAATGAGCAAGTGAACATGTTCCTTCCAAGTTATTCTATTTTGCTCACTTGCTCTTTCTTGCTCACTTGCTCTTTCTTGTTCAGTTGTTCTGTTTTGCTCAGTTAATTCCTGTCCAATTGTTTTTTCTTTATCATTATTGCTAATTTTTACGCACTTGCTCAAGTTCTCCTCTACGCTCATAGTTCCACCCCAAAATATGGGGTGATTCATGATGAATTTAGCAGTAAAAATTAGATTGGGGTCTTATTTTTAAATTATCTATTAATTCAATTGCATTGTGCAATTTGTTACTACTATCGTCCGTTTACCAACACTGTTTATTTTTTAAAATAAATTTTGGCTGCGGCACCCAGTTCTTAAGGCTGCGAAGTGTGTCACAAGCATAAAAATCCTTAAAATCAGCGGTGGGCAAGCCCTTGCTCACGCTACTCAGGCTGCTCGCCACGGTAAATTGGCTTGCTCGCGATTTTTGACAATACAACAACAACATTTGTTGACCCCCTGCGACGCGTACCGTCATAAAAGTGGTAATTTTGCTATGATTTATGACTTCAGTAGCGTCTTGTACACTGTATGAAAAGTTTTGATGCGTTTTGAATTTTACCACATAATAAGCGTTCGACTTGCAAATAAAATTAATTGTTTTGGTTCGCTAAAACCAACAACAACCACACAGGATTTTCGTCGCGACGCATAGAGTAATAAATGTGTTCATTTTGCCTAAATTTATGACATTAGAAGTTGTGTTTGTTGAAGATATTGTTGTAGTGCTCACGCTTGCAGATTCCTTGCCCACCGCTGCTATAAATCCTTCTCAAGTGGTCTTCGAAGTTCTTTTGAAATTGAAACTTCGCCAACTATCTAATGTATTGCAAAAAGCTACGGACGGAATCACAAAGATGATCGCTACAGCACACCCGAAGCCACGCTCCACACACTGGTTGGGATCCGCTTGAAAATGGGCTGCCGTATCTCCTGATGCTTCGGACTGGAGTATTATCCTCCAGTCACAGGACAATGTAGTCAAAAACAGCAACCAACATATCAAAATAAACACAAGGTTGTTCGACGCCACACATAATTCACTACAAAAACTAGACGACATTGTGACGAGAGTGAACGTCATCGACGGAGATGTACATGTGGCTACTGCACAAGGCGATGATTCTGGTGAACCAGGTCGACGAGATCACGAGGGCTTGTCAACTGGGAAAGACGGGAGTCGTCAATACCAATCTACTGGACCATAAGGAAGTGGAGACTTTGTTGACGGAAACACAGAGCTTAACATGCCAAAACGTGGTGGAGGCGGTGGAATAATACGATCCGTCAATACTGACCAATGGAACCTCTCTCCTATAGGTTCTCTCACTGCCCAAGGTCGTGGACAAGAAATACCGTCTAATGTTCTTGTACCCTACAATTACCCCTGGGAAACAGGTAGTATTGAAATTTAATAAGTTGGCGATAAATCCCCAAGAGACCTATGCAGTACTGGGAAACTGCCTCTCGATTGGAAATACAACCGTTTGTCAGGAAAAAGACCTGACGAAACTTGATGAGAACAGCTGCATTGCTAGGTTGCTGAAAGGAGGCCACGCCATTTGCGACTACCTGCGAAACGATCAAGAAATGGTTCAACTGGTGGACGACGGCACCCTATTCCTCACAAACTTCAACGGTACGATCGTGGCGGATTCAGGGAACCATCACCTATCGGTCACCTATCATTTATAGTCCAGTACGACAACGAAACCGTGAATATTGGAAACCTGTCCTACAGCAGCTGCCGTGCCAACCAATGTAACCGCCGCGGGAAACAAACTTTCACTTAAATACGTGCATGATTTCAGCGTTAAGAATTTAAAAAAATTATCAACCATATCCAATAAGTTTTTATTTTCAATATTAACAGAAGCTGCGATGGCCATCATTGTAGTCGCTCTACTGTAAGTCGTATGGAGAAAAATAACTTCTACCAAAGGAATCCCCTCACATCAAGGCATAGACAAACTGGAGGCACAGCTCATTAGCACGACCCCTACGAAGGACTCTTGATCTGCGGGAAGCAGATCTTTGAAGAGGGAGGAGTTAACAGTGCAGTTATTCCCCCTCGACTCTCATCGTACCCCGCGATGAGCTACACATTCCAAGCTCTGTCGCAATATTCGCTTACAGCCCAACGTTCTACTTCCCTCGTCGCCCACCGCACCGTGTCAGCATTCTAAGTGCCGTTGACTCGCTGAAGCAGCGATTACGCTGAGACAGCGGTCACCATATCCGCTGTTGCACAACATCAGCAAGTTCGGGGACAGCAACGGACCAACGCTCAGCAATTGTGTGGTCTATGAAACAACAACAACGTGGGACGGTCAAATTGCA
Organism: Drosophila phalerata; assembly: GCA_951394115.2. NCBI lineage: Eukaryota > Metazoa > Arthropoda > Insecta > Diptera > Drosophilidae > Drosophila > Drosophila phalerata. Next base: position 8,416,002 of record OX596006.1, on the reverse strand, counting down.
CTGTCTGCAATACGGACACCGACGCCAAGCCAACGTTAACGGCATAAACGAGGCTTGCAAACCAAACCTGACCATGAGTTGAGGCAGAATATCGAACTTGGATTCTTAATATTTAATTATCATTTAATAAACATATTATAACGATTTTAACTCAACTGGTACTAACTCCTGGGATAACCTTGGGATTCCTCTGGGTTAGCTTGTAGATCATCATCGCAATGGCTAGGTAATGCAGCGGTTCGTCGCCATTGGATGACGAAACGAAATAACTTAACTTGCATATATATATACATATATTTACATTTGTTATTAGCTGCAACTTGTAAAGAGAGTGAAGAGAGTAAAGAGAATTAAGTTTTAAATTTTTTTAAATCATTTCATTATTCATTAATGAAACAATTTTCTTAAATATTCAGTGTAAATACAAAATTTTATAAAGATTAACTTAACAAATTATACTTTAATATTTACAAGCTAAATACATCACATTTATAATACAAAATCTTTAATAAGCGGCACAATGTCAAAATGCAAATGCATAATGTCAAAATGCCAAAAGCGCACTCGACGCAACGACTAGCAATAGAAAATCTTTCATTTCAAAATTTTGGTTCTTTCATTTAACGATCTTCTTGGAAATGGCCTCATTAACTACTTGGTTAAAGGGTAGGTCTCATCACGAACAAAAACATAGGGTGTTGCAACATTTGCAAATGGCATATTATTTGGCTTGGGAATATTATCAAATTGTTTCTAACCGCTTTTTGAAATTTTGACGCTGCGAAAATCCCGCCGTCGCTTTGACTGCTTTTAAAGCCAACTTCAATAAATATAAATTTGCATCTGCAACACCCTGCAAAGTAAAGGAAAATTTTTTTTATAAATAAAATATTCGGAGCCGAAATGGGCATGTAATTCAAACGTGCTTGACGTCAATTGCTGCAATGCAATTCGGTAATTGACTTTTTTCATAAAAATCATGAGCAATGATTATAAAATCGCTTGTGCACGGTACTGCCAAGTGTTTACTGCAAAAAGTTTCCCAAATTGCTTGACACATTTCAGGTATGATCTTCCCTAGAGAACTTTCCGCAATTCGAAATTTGAATGACATTGCTCTAATTGACATCCCAGTTGACATATCTGTAATGTATAATTTATATTTTACAATTTCAGAAGTCGATTGCAAAAAAAAATTTCAATATTTAAAGGATGAATATCGGAAGGCCCTGCGGAAGGTCCCTCAATCAGCATCAGGAGCTGCAGCAGAGAAGCCACACATTTCGAAATTTAAATATTTCACCCTGATGAGCTTCCTGCGAGATAACTTTGCATTGACAGGGGACAGTAACATTGAATTGAACATTGAACAGTAACATTGACAGTAACACGAAATTACATTAATGGACGACAAATCAATGACAAGCTTTCAATTAAACGATAACAATACAGAGCCGACGACTTCCAATCAACAGAACAAACAACATGTAATTATACGCAAGACAAACGAGGACGACGCGTAGTTGGACATAGAGCGGAAAAAAACTTAAACTTTTGGAGACAGACGATCGAGCGATCACATAACGAAGACTCGGACCAATTAAAAGCCTTTTACCATTTCTAAAAAATGTTACCCCCCTTAAAAAATTACAATTTAGGTCAATTTTAATTCAAAATGGAATTGAAATAACAAGAGAAGCGGAATTACAAAATTCTATTAATATGATAAATATTAATTTAAACTAATACATATTACATATTAAATAACAAATACAATAACTAAATTGCAAGATTTTGAGAAAATAATATAACTAAATCAAATGCTTATTAATTAAGAATAAATAAAATGGATTTTAATTTGATACCTTATTGTATCAAAAAGCATTTCTGTAGGTGAGATTGGCTTTCTGAAATTAGTTTCTATAAGGGATTAAACCGTTTAGTAACCGATTAATTTATAAAGGTTAATTTCGGTTCTGGGCGTAGCGACGCGTCGCAAAAAAGTATCAAAACTAAAAGTCTACCAGTCTTCTGAATAGGTAGCCGACCTGTTCATGTTTGTGTTTGTACGTGTGTACAACAAAAATACATATGTACAATTTTAACTAGGACAAAAATTGATATTTTTGTAAAGAATTTTTTTTTTGTGAACCGAAACCGAACCGGTATTTCAAAACCGAAACTAACAAAAAACCGATAACCGTTACGAACCCGATACTAAAAAAACCTTAATGCGAGCATAACCGAAACAGTAACTGAAACCGATACTTATTTCGGTTGGTTTCTATCTTCTGATTTTTTTTTTTGGTAATTCCACATGAAATATTATCGAATGCTTAAATTTTCATTCCCGAATATTCGTAAATTCTTATTAGAAAATTTCGCAATGGAATAAACATGTGGTGGAATTCGCCCAACACTTATCTCTCTTTGTATATGAGATGCACCCACATTTCTCTCTTATGTTTTGTCTTTTTTTTCTATAACTTTTACTTCTTTCGGTAAGAATAAATTGCCGCAGCCTTGCCGAAACCACATTGAAAGACAAACCATGAGAGACTAGAATTAAAGTAAGCATCAGCTTCAGTTTTTCATCTCGCAGATATGCTGTGGGGTGATAAGCTTGCCCATAAGCACAGCTGTAAGTTCCGCTTTTAGCCGCCAGTGTGCGCGCAGCCTTAGTGTATACAACGTATCCAACACCCGCGTCCAGTCAGCACACTTTACGTAAGCAGCCCAACTAGGAAAACAAAGCTCATCAACTCCCGAAGTCAAAACAACAAGTTCCAATTACTTCTGCAGCGCATCCGTCACGTGCGGTGCATCAGCATATCTTGCGCAAAGGTGAAGTCGTGGGAGTACCAAGAGACATCGGACACCATCAGCGACAACGGTTGAGCTACAGCAACGACAACGGCTGAGCAACAACGTCGGTAGCGGCAGACACGACGTCGGCAGCGGCTTTAGCAGTTAGACTTCTTAAGAACCCAAACTATCCACTTTAAAATAGTTCTAATTTGACATCAATAAAGGCCAGTTGGCTTATTTTATTAATAAATTCCTAAAAGAAAATATTAATTTGCATAAACAAAATAAAAACCAGGTCTGAATCGAATTCAGGAATACCGCAAGTGTGTGGTGATTTCGTTGTGAAACCATTCAAATGAACGGGCTATTGAAATGAACGAGTGAACTTTTTCAGTCATTTGAGATGTGCGTCAAGTTAGCAACGGTTCACTATCAACGAAAGCGGAACTTGGTTCATGGAGTCGGAACCAGTTATGAATTTTCTTATTTTTAAATGTTTTTCCGCATTAAATCAATAATGTAATGAAGCAGAATTGTAGAAAATTGATTTATTTATAGTTTTTAGCAATATTTTTTTTGGCAATTTCAGTCTTTGAATTGGGTGAAACAAGTAAAGATAGGAAGTGAAAAACTTAAATTTTAACCATTTCTAAAATATCCAAGCTCAGAGAAGATGGCCCCAAATCCGCTAATGCACGATAAAAGCCTACAATTTCACCTTTCTAATGAGAACATTTAAAAAAAATTTTTTAACGGTTTAGAGATATTTCGGAATGAGCGCAGATACCTCAGTAAGGCTCAAACAAAATGACCGCCAAAATATATGCCGTTTTCTCAAACCTTAATATCTTTTCTCAGGAAAAACGGACCAAAAAACGGCAGATAGCAAGTTAAAGCAACAAGTTTGAAGATGCTTTTTCAATTAAACTTAAAAAAAGTTTTCAGACAGCTTATTAGAAAATTAATTAATTGTAAATGAACCCCAAAAAGTTCATGTACGTCAAGATAGCAACGGTTCACCAGCAACGAAAAACGGAACTAGGTTCACGGCGTCGGAACCACTTTTGAACTTTCTCATTTTTAAATGTTTTTGGGCATTAAATCAATAAAGTAATGATGCAGAATTAAAGAAAATTGTTTTATCTATAGTTTTAAGCAACATTTTGGCCATTTCAGCCTTTGGCTTGGGTGACCTAAGGGAAAATAGAAAGTGAAAAAAATGAAATCTTCACAATTTTTTAAATATCTATGCTTAGAGGCCACGGCCCCGAAAACCGCGAATGCACGATTAAAGGTCACAATTTCACCTTTCAAACGAGACCACTTTTAAAAAAAGTTTACAGAACGTTTTTGAGATATTTGGCAATGAACGCAGCTACCTCGAAAAAATCCCCATACAAAATGACCGCCAAAACAGATGCATGGTTCTCAACCATTAATAACTTTTCTCAGGACGCACGGCCCAAAAAGCGGCATATGCCAAATTGAAGCTACAAGCTTGTAGAAGCTTTTTCAATTAAATTTAAAAAAAGTTTTCAGACAGTTTTTGAGAAATTTAATTAAATGTACATTAACCTCAAAAGGTTCATTAGCCAGTCCAAACGAACCATTAGCTCCAACGTGAACTGAGCTGCTACGCAACAGAAAGCTGGCTGATATGAATCGGTTCATATGCGAATGTCAACAGCAGAAAGCTGACTGCTAAATGATTTCGTTGCTATATTTGAACTTTTTTTTTAATTATTTAAGTCATGGCCCGAGTTGCACGGTATTACAGAATATAGTCCTTATTTTTACTAACATTTTGCTGCAACAATCATCAATTTCTTTCAGACAGTTTTTGAGAAAATCGCATTTTAGTATTTCTGCCATTTTGGCGAAATACAAATGCATAAAACAACATGGCAGCTTATGTACATTCCAATATAAGATATGGCATCGCTTAAAAAATCGTTGCTAACTTTAATTAGCTCGCGGCCCAAGTTGCACGGTATTACAGAATATAGTCCTTATTTTTACCAACATTTTGCTGCAACAATCATCAATATCTTTCAGACAGTTTTTGAGAAAATTGCATTTTAGTATATTTGCCATTTTGGCGAAATACAAATGCATAAAACAACATGGCAGCTTATGTACATTCCAATATAAGATATGGCAACGCTTAAAAAATCGTTGCTAACTTTAATTAGCGCGCGGCCCAAGTTGCACGGTATTACAGAATATAGTCCTTATTTTTACTAACATTTTGCTGCAGCAATCATCAATTTCTTTCAGACAGTTTTTGAGAAAATTGCATTTTAGTATATTTGCCATTTTGGCGAAATACAAATGCATAAAACAACATGGCAGCTTATGTACATTCTAGTATAAGATATGGCATCGCTTAAAAAATCGTTGCTAACTTTAATTAGCGCGCGGCCCAAGTTGCACGGTATTACAGAATATAGTCCTTATTTTTACCAACATTTTGCTGCAACAATCATCAATTTCTTTCAGACAGTTTTTGAGAAAATCGCATTTTAGTATTTCTGCCATTTTGGCGAAATACAAATGCATAAAACAACATGGCAGCTTATGTACATTCCAATATAAGATATGGCAACGCTTAAAAAATCGTTGCTAACTTTAATTAGCGCGCGGCCCAAGTTGCACGGTATTACAGAATATAGCCCTTATTTTTACCAACATTTTGCTGCAACAATCATCAATTTCTTTCAGACAGTTTTTGAGAAAATTGCATTTTAGTATATTTGCCATTTTGGCGAAATACAAATGCATAAAACAACATGGCAGCTTATATACATTCTAGTATAAGATATGGCATCGCTTAAAAAATCGTTGCTAACTTTAATTAGCGCGCGGCCCAAGTTGTACGGTATTACAGAATATAGCCCTTATTTTTACCAACATTTTGCTGCAACAATCATCAATTTCTTTCAGACAGTTTTTGAGAAAATTGCATTTTAGTATATTTGCCATTTTGGCGAAATACAAATGCATAAAACAACATGGCAGCTTATATACATTCTAGTATAAGATATGGCATCGCTTAAAAAATCGTTGCTAACTTTAATTAGCGCGCGGCCCAAGTTGCACGGTATTACAGAATATAGTCCTTATTTTTACCAACATTTTGCTGCAACAATCATCAATTTCTTTCAGACAGTTTTTGAGAAAATCGCATTTTAGTATTTCTGCCATTTTGGCGAAATACAAATGCATAAAACAACATGGCAGCTTATATACATTCTAGTATAAGATATGGCATCGCTTAAAAAATCGTTGCTAACTTTAATTAGCGCGCGGCCCAAGTTGCACGGTATTACAGAATATAGCCCTTATTTTTACCAACATTTTGCTGCAACAATCATCAATTTCTTTCAGACAGTTTTTGAGAAAATCGCATTTTAGTATTTCTGCCATTTTGGCGAAATACAAATGCATAAAACAACATGGCAGCTTATATACATTCTAGTATAAGATATGGCATCGCTTAAAAAATCGTTGCTAACTTTAATTAGCGCGCGGCCCAAGTTGCACGGTATTACAGAATATAGCCCTTATTTTTACCAACATTTTGCTGCAACAATCATCAATTTCTTTCAGACAGTTTTTGAGAAAATCGCATTTTAGTATTTTTGCCATTTTGGCGAAATACAAATGCATAAAACAACATGGCAGCTTATGTACATTCCAATATAAGATATGGCAACGCTTAAAAAATCGTTGCTAACTTTAATTAGCGCGCGGCCCAAGTTGCACGGTATTACAGAATATAGCCCTTATTTTTACCAACATTTTGCTGCAACAATCATCAATTTCTTTCAGACAGTTTTTGAGAAAATCGCATTTTAGTATTTTTGCCATTTTGGCGAAATACAAATGCATAAAACAACATGGCAGCTTATGTACATTCCAATATAAGATATGGCAACGCTTAAAAAATCGTTGCTAACTTTAATTAGCGCGCGGCCCAAGTTGCACGGTATTACAGCATATAGCCCTTATTTTTACCAACATTTTGCTGCAACAATCATCAATTTCTTTCAGACAGTTTTTGAGAAAATTGCATTTTAGTATATTTGCCATTTTGGCGAAATACAAATGCATAAAACAACATGGCAGCTTATGTACATTCCAATATAAGATATGGCAACGCTTAAAAAATCGTTGCTAACTTTAATTAGCGCGCGGCCCAAGTTGCACGGTATTACAGAATATAGTCCTTATTTTTACTAACATTTTGCTGCAGCAATCATCAATTTCTTTCAGACAGTTTTTGAGAAAATTGCATTTTAATATATTTGCCATTTTGGCGAAATACAAATGCATAAAACAACATGGCAGCTTATATACATTCTAGTATAAGATATGGCATCGCTTAAAAAATCGTTGCTAACTTTAATTAGCGCGCGGCCCAAGTTGCACGGTATTACAGAATATAGCCCTTATTTTTACCAACATTTTGCTGCAACAATCATCAATTTCTTTCAGACAGTTTTTGAGAAAATCGCATTTTAGTATTTTTGCCATTTTGGCGAAATACAAATGCATAAAACAACATGGCAGCTTATGTACATTCCAATATAAGATATGGCAACGCTTAAAAAATCGTTGCTAACTTTAATTAGCGCGCGGCCCAAGTTGCACGGTATTACAGAATATAGCCCTTATTTTTACCAACATTTTGCTGCAGCAATCATCAATTTCTTTCAGACAGTTTTTGAGAAAATTGCATTTTAGTATATTTGCCATTTTGGCGAAATACAAATGCATAAAACAACATGGCAGCTTATGTACATTCCAATATAAGATATGGCAACGCTTAAAAAATCGTTGCTAACTTTAATTAGCGCGCGGCCCAAGTTGCACGGTATTACAGAATATAGTCCTTATTTTTACTAACATTTTGCTGCAGCAATCATCAATTTCTTTCAGACAGTTTTTGAGAAAATTGCATTTTAGTATATTTGCCATTTTGGCGAAATACAAATGCATAAAACAACATGGCAGCTTATATACATTCTAGTATAAGATATGGCATCGCTTAAAAAATCGTTGCTAACTTTAATTAGCGCGCGGCCCAAGTTGCACGGTATTACAGAATATAGCCCTTATTTTTACCAACATTTTGCTGCAACAATCATCAATTTCTTTCAGACAGTTTTTGAGAAAATCGCATTTTAGTATTTTTGCCATTTTGGCGAAATACAAATGCATAAAACAACATGGCAGCTTATGTACATTCCAATATAAGATATGGCAACGCTTAAAAAATCGTTGCTAACTTTAATTAGCGCGCGGCCCAAGTTGCACGGTATTACAGAATATAGCCCTTATTTTTACCAACATTTTGCTGCAGCATTCATCAATTTCTTTCAGACATTTTTTGAGAAAATTGCATTTTAGTATATTTGCCATTTTGGCGAAATACAAATGCATAAAACAACATGGCAGCTTATGTACATTCTAGTATAAGATATGGCATCGCTTAAAAAATCGTTGCTAACTTTAATTAGCGCGCGGCCCAAGTTGCACGGTATTACAGAATATAGTCCTTATTTTTACTAACATTTTGCTGCAACAATCATCAATTTCTTTCAGACAGTTTTTGAGAAAATCGCATTTTAGTAATTTTGTAAAACAACGTGGCAGCATTGTGGTACATAAGTAAATAAAGGTTGCCTGATTGATGAAAATTGTCGTGGTCTTTTTACTTTTTATGAATGAAAATTAGCAAATATCCACAACATTTTTACATTAATGGCTTTTTTAATAAAATATATTCATGTTAAGCAGGCATTTTCTAAGTAAATAGCATAATGCATTTTGGCGCTTTGCCGCCGATTGCTTATGTGGGCTGCCAACCTGATGACTTTTGCAAATATGCGTCGGTATAAAACTAGGTGGCAGCCTGGCACATAACGGAGCTTTACAGTTCAATTTCTGAGAAGCTGTGTATTGCGCGCGCTTTGTGAAATTAGTAATTCCCAATAATTTTAATATTGCCAGCTGAAGAGCCATGCCAAACAGGCAAAAAAACAACCAAGCTTTTTATCGGCCACAGGCCTACTATGCCTTGAAAAACACATTAAACCAAATTAAGCTGGAACAAAATAAAATTAAAAAAAAACATTTTCGTATTAAAAACAAAAAGAAATCTGTGTTTTTATTAACTCTGTAACTGACAGAGTTGGATAAGTTTTGGCCGCTGATTCAGTTGAGTTGACCAGAAGTTGAAAGGACGACGACGAGACTGCTTATATACATTCTAGTATAAGATATGGCATCGCTTAAAAAATCGTTGCTAACTTTAATTAGCGCGCGGCCCAAGTTGCACGGTATTACAGAATATAGTCCTTATTTTTACCAACATTTTGCTGCAACAATCATCAATTTCTTTCAGACAGTTTTTGAGAAAATCGCATTTTAGTATTTCTGCCATTTTGGCGAAATACAAATGCATAAAACAACATGGCAGCTTATATACATTCTAGTATAAGATATGGCATCGCTTAAAAAATCGTTGCTAACTTTAATTAGCGCGCGGCCCAAGTTGCACGGTATTACAGAATATAGCCCTTATTTTTACCAACATTTTGCTGCAACAATCATCAATTTCTTTCAGACAGTTTTTGAGAAAATCGCATTTTAGTATTTCTGCCATTTTGGCGAAATACAAATGCATAAAACAACATGGCAGCTTATATACATTCTAGTATAAGATATGGCATCGCTTAAAAAATCGTTGCTAACTTTAATTAGCGCGCGGCCCAAGTTGCACGGTATTACAGAATATAGCCCTTATTTTTACCAACATTTTGCTGCAACAATCATCAATTTCTTTCAGACAGTTTTTGAGAAAATCGCATTTTAGTATTTTTGCCATTTTGGCGAAATACAAATGCATAAAACAACATGGCAGCTTATGTACATTCCAATATAAGATATGGCAACGCTTAAAAAATCGTTGCTAACTTTAATTAGCGCGCGGCCCAAGTTGCACGGTATTACAGAATATAGCCCTTATTTTTACCAACATTTTGCTGCAACAATCATCAATTTCTTTCAGACAGTTTTTGAGAAAATCGCATTTTAGTATTTTTGCCATTTTGGCGAAATACAAATGCATAAAACAACATGGCAGCTTATGTACATTCCAATATAAGATATGGCAACGCTTAAAAAATCGTTGCTAACTTTAATTAGCGCGCGGCCCAAGTTGCACGGTATTACAGCATATAGCCCTTATTTTTACCAACATTTTGCTGCAACAATCATCAATTTCTTTCAGACAGTTTTTGAGAAAATTGCATTTTAGTATATTTGCCATTTTGGCGAAATACAAATGCATAAAACAACATGGCAGCTTATGTACATTCCAATATAAGATATGGCAACGCTTAAAAAATCGTTGCTAACTTTAATTAGCGCGCGGCCCAAGTTGCACGGTATTACAGAATATAGTCCTTATTTTTACTAACATTTTGCTGCAGCAATCATCAATTTCTTTCAGACAGTTTTTGAGAAAATTGCATTTTAATATATTTGCCATTTTGGCGAAATACAAATGCATAAAACAACATGGCAGCTTATATACATTCTAGTATAAGATATGGCATCGCTTAAAAAATCGTTGCTAACTTTAATTAGCGCGCGGCCCAAGTTGCACGGTATTACAGAATATAGCCCTTATTTTTACCAACATTTTGCTGCAACAATCATCAATTTCTTTCAGACAGTTTTTGAGAAAATCGCATTTTAGTATTTTTGCCATTTTGGCGAAATACAAATGCATAAAACAACATGGCAGCTTATGTACATTCCAATATAAGATATGGCAACGCTTAAAAAATCGTTGCTAACTTTAATTAGCGCGCGGCCCAAGTTGCACGGTATTACAGAATATAGCCCTTATTTTTACCAACATTTTGCTGCAGCAATCATCAATTTCTTTCAGACAGTTTTTGAGAAAATTGCATTTTAGTATATTTGCCATTTTGGCGAAATACAAATGCATAAAACAACATGGCAGCTTATGTACATTCCAATATAAGATATGGCAACGCTTAAAAAATCGTTGCTAACTTTAATTAGCGCGCGGCCCAAGTTGCACGGTATTACAGAATATAGTCCTTATTTTTACTAACATTTTGCTGCAGCAATCATCAATTTCTTTCAGACAGTTTTTGAGAAAATTGCATTTTAATATATTTGCCATTTTGGCGAAATACAAATGCATAAAACAACATGGCAGCTTATATACATTCTAGTATAAGATATGGCATCGCTTAAAAAATCGTTGCTAACTTTAATTAGCGCGCGGCCCAAGTTGCACGGTATTACAGAATATAGCCCTTATTTTTACCAACATTTTGCTGCAACAATCATCAATTTCTTTCAGACAGTTTTTGAGAAAATCGCATTTTAGTATTTTTGCCATTTTGGCGAAATACAAATGCATAAAACAACATGGCAGCTTATGTACATTCCAATATAAGATATGGCAACGCTTAAAAAATCGTTGCTAACTTTAATTAGCGCGCGGCCCAAGTTGCACGGTATTACAGAATATAGCCCTTATTTTTACCAACATTTTGCTGCAGCATTCATCAATTTCTTTCAGACATTTTTTGAGAAAATTGCATTTTAGTATATTTGCCATTTTGGCGAAATACAAATGCATAAAACAACATGGCAGCTTATGTACATTCTAGTATAAGATATGGCATCGCTTAAAAAATCGTTGCTAACTTTAATTAGCGCGCGGCCCAAGTTGCACGGTATTACAGAATATAGTCCTTATTTTTACTAACATTTTGCTGCAACAATCATCAATTTCTTTCAGACAGTTTTTGAGAAAATCGCATTTTAGTAATTTTGTAAAACAACGTGGCAGCATTGTGGTACATAAGTAAATAAAGGTTGCCTGATTGATGAAAATTGTCGTGGTCTTTTTACTTTTTATGAATGAAAATTAGCAAATATCCACAACATTTTTACATTAATGGCTTTTTTAATAAAATATATTCATGTTAAGCAGGCATTTTCTAAGTAAATAGCATAATGCATTTTGGCGCTTTGCCGCCGATTGCTTATGTGGGCTGCCAACCTGATGACTTTTGCAAATATGCGTCGGTATAAAACTAGGTGGCAGCCTGGCACATAACGGAGCTTTACAGTTCAATTTCTGAGAAGCTGTGTATTGCGCGCGCTTTGTGAAACAAGTGATAAAAAATATTTTAACATTGAATAGACATGCCAAACAACAGGCAACACCCAACATTGTATCGGCCACAGGCCTACTATGTATTAAAGAACACATTGAACCAAATGAAGGTGGAGCAAATTAAAATAAAAAAAAATCAAGCACGGCTTGAAAAAATTTTAAACAAGCAGCAACAACAACTGAAGAACTTCGCTATAATTATTAAACAGATACATCTGCAGCTAAAACAGCCGGTGCAGCAGCCAGAGATTCAGCAGCCGGGGCTGCAGCAGCCGGAGATTCAGCGGCCGATGTACCAGCAGCCGGGGCTGCAGCAGCAGCATCAGATGCAGAATCCAGTGCATCATCAGCAGCATCAGATGCAGCATCCGGTGCAGCAGCAGCAGCAGCAGCATCAGATGCAGAATCCAGTGCATCATCAGATGCAGCATCCGGTGCAGCATCCGGTGCAGCATCCGGTGCAGCAGCAGCAGCAACAGCATCAGATGCAGAATCCAGTGCATCATCAGCAGCATCAGATGCAGCATCCGGTGCAGCAGCAGCAGCAGCAGCATCAAATGCAGAATCCAGTGCATCATCAGATGCAGCATCCGGTGCAGCAGCAGCATCAGATGCAGCAGCCGGGGCTGCAGCAGCCGGAGATTCAGCGGCCGATGTACCAGCAGCCGGGGCTGCAGCAGCCGGAGATTCAGCGGCCGATGTACCAGCAGCCGGGGCTGCAGCTGGAGGTGCTCCAGCACGCGTTGAGTCGGCTGGTATACGTGCAGCAGCCGGCGATGCAGCAGACGGTGCAACAACAGCCGGGGCAGCAGCAGCAGCCGGAGATTCAGCAGCAACAACAATAAATAACATTTTATTTTCCTTTTTTTTTTTGAATACTTTATTTAATTTTTTAATTTGTTTACTATTAGGTAAGTTAAGCAATCCATCTACAAATTTTTATTCATTAATTTATTATTTATTTCTAGAGCGAAGACATCACATACACGGCCTGCGAGGCACTGGCAGAGCTTACCGACGAGGGGAATATCTTTACGCTTAGTGAAAGAAATGACTGTGATAAAGACAAAGCCGAGCGCCTTTTGAAATCGCACTGGTTAAGCGATTAGGCACTTGACATTTTCAAGACAATGAAGGAGTCGGAGTCTCGTCGTCGTCCTTTCAACTTCTGGTCAACTCAACTGAATCAGCGGCCAAAACTTATCCAACTCTGTCAGTTACAGAG